>JASDFA010000027.1:49020000-49620000 GCA_035772735.1 Datura wrightii | reverse complement strand
ATACCATCCTCTACCTGTAAGTCTTTCTAACATTTGGCCCATGAATGGCATCGAAAAGTGATCTTTATGCGTTCACCGATTCAGCATTCTATAATCCATGCATACTCTCCAACCGGTGAATGGTCTTAGAGGAATGAGTTCATTGTTCGTATTTGGGACTACTGTTATTTCTCCCTTTTTCAGTACACACTCGATTGGGCTCACCCATTTGCTGTCTGCAATATGATAAACCATACCTGCATCCAACCACTTTATGATTTCCTTCTTGACTACCTCTTGCATAAGTGGATTCAACCTACGTTGATGTTCAATACTCGGAATGCAATCTGGTTCTAGCTGGATCTTGTGAGTGCAAATACTGGCTGAGATTCCAATAATATCTACAATGGTCCACCCAATGGCTTTTCTATATTTCTTCAAGACGGAGATCAAAGCCTCCACTTGCCATTCCTCCAGGTCATCTGCAACAATGACCGATAAAGTGTTACCGGCTCCCAAAAATACATACTGGTAATGGGATGGGAGTGCTTTGAGCTCCAACATTGGAGGCTCCTCAATAGATGGCTTGGTTGGTGGGGTCACCCGATTTTTCAAATCAAGATCAATCTTCTTTGGAGCATAAGTGTATGACCTCATGCTAGCAAGTGCATTTACAATCTCCTCACTCCCATGAATCTCCTTAGCCCCAATGTCCATCAATATGGCTGCTAAGTCATTGAGAAATAATAACTCCTCCATGGTTGAGACTTATTAGATACAAAAACAAAACAAAAATGTAAAAAGGAAACAACAACCAACAATAAAGCAAACACAATTAACAAAAGCCTTAGCTGTATTCCTTGACAACGGCACCAAAATTTGATGTCGCCCAAATTACAACTCATAATTGAGATCTAAGCGGTCGATTGTCAAATATAGAACCCTACAAAGGTTGAAGTCGATCCCACAGGGAATATGATAAGAACTTAAGTTAATGCGAATAACTGTTACTATTGAGTTACTTATTTCTGAAGGGGAAAAAATATATAATAATAAAAAAAGTAAAACTACTAAATGCGTAGATCAAATTCGGTTTGTATTCAATTAACGACATGAATAGGATTGTGTTCCCCAAGGCTTATACACTAGTGATCTATTTCGGTATTTAACATGCAATATTGGTAAGTTAGGTTCACCTAAATGGTTGGTCCCCTATCTAGATGATGATCACCAAGCAACTTGGTCCGTATACGGGTGTACTTTAATTGACCCTTACCCTTAATATCAGATTAGCTATTCCCAGACAAGTTCAAGCTATTAGATGAGGGTTGATAGCCTCAAATCTGCGTTGTTAATCCCTTTTCCCATTCATTACCTCCTTGGTCCAGTAAGTAGGAATAAGGCAAGTCCTAACGCTTGCAACCATCAAAAATCAATCAAAACGAAGGGAAAACAATACATGCATAAAACCCCGTTCAAGAATCACTAAGTATTTTACCTATGTGTGTTAATTCATATTGGTTCCCACAAACCTAGTTATGGATTTAGCTACTCATGCTTGTATTATCACAATCATAAATTATTGAATAAATCATAATTGCAACTTACAAATTATCATAGAAGAAAAACCAAGTAGATTGAATAAAACTCCAAAATAGATGATTAAATTCCAATGTTGATTTTGATCCTCAAATTCAAGAACAAAATTGTAAATATCATTTCTTGATTCAAGAACAATCGTACAACACCAAAATACTACTTGAAAACTAATAAAATCGGCTCTCTGAATTATTCTCTATCTGTTCGAACTCTCTTCCAAAAATAAACCTAAATTGTGTATTTATAGTTCCAAGAAATCCTTTTCCTAACTAAAATTGGAAACCAGGTCAGCAGTTGCAATGGGCTTGGTGACGATTCGTTGGGACCTCTAACGAGTCGTGCCTTGCTTAAAATAGTCATCCTCAGCATCTTACCCAGTTGTGGCAACGGGTCACCTAACAGCTCATCGTGCTTGAGCATGAGTCATTAGGTCCCTCATGGTCTAATTCCTCCAAAAGTCTAGTGCACCTTATGGTTGGTTCTAGTGATCTGCCAACGAGTCATTTCATCATGTGATGACTCGTTATGTCTGTCGTCAACTCCACTAGTCACTTCGTTATGATTTTCACTCTTAGCCTTCATGATTGGCCTCACGACTCGTTACCAGGTGTAATGGGTCGTTCCCTCGACTCGTGAGGTACACTATCTTGCATCTTCAAAATCCATCTTCTGCCCACAGCTTCAACAACGAGTCGTGCCTCCTGCAAAATGACTCGTGAAGTGCCTGACAGTCACCTTTTCAGTTATTTTCAGCATTAATTCGCCCAATTCACTTTCGAACCTATTTTCCTGCAACATTAAGCACAAAACACATCATACCTATATAAACATACCCGCTATGTGCATAATTTCTTGGTTTTAAGCATTGAAAGTGCCGTAAAATCACGGCACATTAAGAAATCAACATGTTCAAGGAGCTACGTGGGAGGCCAAAGTGGATGTGATAGCTAGATACCCACATTTATTTTCTACCAGCTCAGTTCCAACTCGAGGTATCATCTTTTCCCTACTACTCCATTTAGTTTTTATGTTCAGTTCATGTGTTCAAGTTTCTTTTATGTACATGGATGTGTATGTGAATCATGAAATTAGTTCAGCTATGTGGTTTGAATCAGAGATAGTCATCCCATTAGTTTTCGATTTAAATGATCAGTATTTGAATGTAATGATTGGATGTCTTTTTTTCCTTCTTGTTTCCAACATTCGAGGATGAGTGTTCCCAAGGGGGAGATACTGTAACACCTCGAAGGTGCATAAGATTAGACCCAGGATAAAAAATGGTAGTTGGCTGAAAACTGGAAAAAAATATTACAGGACGGATGACCCAACGGATTGTTGGTCCAACCAATGACCCATTGGAAGCAGTCATGGGAAGTGTAGGTCTGGTGATAGTGGAAAAAATGAGTGATGTAATGACTCATTGTTGGGAACAATGAGTCATCATTTGTAACTGTGGTAGGTATTGGACTTCAGCATTAGGGGATGTAACTGTTCATTCCACAACTCATCGTGAGAAGTAACTAGTCATAGTGAGGCTCGTTGGAAGGACAAGTACAGGATCTAGAGAGGGAAAACAACGACCGAATCAATGACCCATTGGATGAAAGGATGACTCATCCTGTAGAGTTGTGGGTTGAATCTGAGATCAGGGTTTTGGCAGTGCAGATGACGAACGGTTACCATGAGTCATGGTATCCTCCAATGTCTCGTTGGTATTCCCATTAGTTCACCAGTATAGATTTTTTAGGTTTTTTCATTAAGGGTATTTTCATCATTCCTACTCCCTAAGGTCCTAAACTACGTCGTTTTAAGTTATTTTTTGAGAGTATTAAGATAGGTTAAGTCCTTCTAGCCTATTCATTCTCATGCATGCAAAGTTAGAAAAGTTTAGAGGTGATCAAGCTAGTCTTCAAGGTGTTCTTCATCAATTTCTCTTTGGGCTTTCAAGGAATGGTGAGAATTGATGTTACCCAGGTATGTAGGATTTTGAATGGGTGTTTTTGTTCACACCCATGCCCAATCTATCCTAATTTATGAAAGTTGATCAAAAATCTTATAGGGTTTTAACTCAAATCTTGTGGAAATTCTAATGATCTATTAATGGGTTATTTCCTTTTGTGATTTATATTATATTTTCTAAATTATGATCAGATTCTACAACTATTTTGATTATAAAATTATTGATTTCAATTTTTATTAAATTAAGCCCCATTATGCATGTTCTATGATGAATCGAGTTATGATCTTTACTTCAATAGTTGATATTCATAAACCCAACATGATTTATGATTTGAAATATAGATTTTTTTAAATACCCATTATGATTTATGATTTGCAAGTATATGTATGATCTACAAGTATGCATGAATCCCATGATTTACGAATTACGTTTTGGCTGACTCACGGGCCTTACCCTTATGGCTAGTTCACGTACTTACAAGTAAGTTTATGATTATCGTAATTTAAATAGCCCATGAATCTCATTATAATATACTATGAGCACTATATATGTTTTGGGAGTAGTATTAAACACCGAGTAGGTTCGGGGCTTAGGTTCTGCCCCGAATCTCAAAACTACGTGCCACCGTAGGACATGATAGGACCTCTCTTGTGACTATCCCCTGGACCAAATGGCCCCTTTTCATGGTGATATCACACCTTTCATGGTTCTACCCTTGGCAAGATATGAACGCCCTCCTGCTAGGGTTACAGGTCGGGCTCCATCTGTGCTCGTATGGGGTATGTCGGTTATGAGAATCTCCCATTGTTCCTCATGATTTATGCATGTTTATGATTATGTATATTGGCTCAAGAAATGTTCAATAAAGCTTTTCTATTATGATTATGAACACGACTGAATTATGAATGTTTTGAAAATCTTGAGCCATATATTATCGCATGTTATTTATGTTATGAGCATGTTGTCCTACTCTTATGATCATTCATGAGCTTTTATATATTTTAAATGTCCGTTTTACTTACCTGGCATACTCGGCACATTCTACGTATTGATGCATACTTTCTATGCTGTATCATTTCAGGATATAAGACTCGGCTCTCAGGCTCATCCCCATTAGTAGTCCCTTTCAGAGTTAGCTATCAACCCTTTTCGTTAGTCCTCATAATCCAAGGGCCATATGTTCAGATAGTGGTGTGTCTTTTGTTTCAGTTTTTCTGGTTTAGTTGGGGATGTTGTCGCATCAACCCATCCGGTGTGATAGAGGCTTCCAAACTAATTGTAGTACTCAGCTGATATGTAATTCTAGTACGTTCCACTTATCATGGTATGCTATGTTATGTTTATGTTGCCGCTATATCATATGTTTAGTATTCTGCTTTAAATGTTGTGAAGTTAGATGAATGTTCTTGCCACGGGTCGACTTGGAGTCTCTCGGGGCTCCTTGTCCCATGTTACGATCTGGGCCTACGTTCGGGTTGTGACAAAGATAGAATGCAAGTGGGCAAGATTGGAGAATCAACAGACTCACAACGTGCATCATTCGAAGCTTCTTGAGAGAGATAGAGGAGCGGGTAGCTCCACCATGGCGCAAGAAGAGCTTGCAGGTGGCAAGGACCCTTTGGGAAAGCCACGTTCAGCTGCAATGGTTTCAGAGGTTGTAGAGGCGACCGTCACTACAGAGGGGGCAACCACTCCCCCTACCAATACACCCATGAGTGCGCCGGCCACCACCAGCGCCACGATTTCAGCGGAGGTACCTCCTCCGCAGGATGACAGGAGCGCTTAGTGTGCCACAAGTATGTTCCCTTCCCACTGTTTTTAGATTCTATGCTTTGAGGATGAAGCATGCTTTATAAAAAGGGGAGGGGGAGTACTTGTAGTTTTGGGCTTTTGATTCGTCCGAAGGTTTTTCTTGCCATGTCTATTTTCCCTCGAGCATGCAATCTAGTAGAACCAACATGTTTAGGATTTTATTTTTGTGATTTTTATTTAATTAGAAAGTATCTTAGGAGTACTTAGCCAATAAATTGCACTAGTTTTGGATTTGTAAAAATTGACCCGTTTTAGAATTTTTGATGATTAGCTATGTACTTGTTGATTGAAAAGCATGATTTCTGTGGATCTCTTTATGTCACTTAGTATATTATCATGAATAGTTTTTGTTAGTCATGCATAAACCGAACAGGTAGAGTGAATGCAAGACATGTACCATGACTGAGTGAGGTTTGATACTTAGTTCAATACTGTGTAGAGTATCTAGAACTTGCCTAGTTGGTCTTTACATAGGTTTTAGGATGGTTGGTTAGGAAAGGATCATAGGCCATTTTTGTTTAGCCCATTTTTAGCTTATCCTACCAAAATGATATGATTCCTTTGATCTCGATTTTGAGCCTTAAATAAACCATTTTTCTTTGATTAACAATTAACCGTACCCATTTTTATAATGAACCTATTTTGGCCTTGGTCCCTCCGTGGACAATGTAAACCTCAACATAATAAAGATGCCTAAGTTGAGGGTGGCTAGAGTAGGGGTGCATAAATAGTTGGAAGGTGAAAAAGGAAGAGAAAAGAGAAAAGGTGAAAATGAGGTGTGGTGTGACAAAAGAAAAAAAAAAAGAAAAAAACTAGTGTAAAAGAAAATACAAAAAGAGAAAGATGCATAAAAGTTTGAAGAAACACACCACAATCATACAAGTGCATAAAAAAGGTGAAAAGGGAGAAAAAAAGTGGATAAAATCAAAAAGGGTGAAAAAAAGTGAAAAAGAATGGAGCCACATGTATGTAGTGCCAAGGAAGGGTTTATTCACTAAAAATATTCCATCTCTACCATACCCATCCTAAAATCCTACATTACAAGCCAAAACAAGTCCTATAGTGATCTAGCCTGACCATCTGACAAACCGAAGTAGAGAAAATAAGGGCAAGCCTATGGTATCTGATATGTAGTATTTGAAACTTCTTTGTGAGAGTGAGAGTCTTACTTGTTCAGTCCTATGTTTCATATTTTACTATATTTGTGAGTGGGGGACTTCATTTGCTGTGAGGGTACATGGTTTGTGTTTCATTCTGCCAGTGTTCTGTGTGAAAAGCATTGGTGATGACTTGACTATCTGTTAATAGCTAGATGACATATCTTGATCCTTGGTTATCATGTTTTGTTGTTTCTTGAAGTGCATGTGCTGATTTGGTTCACAAGAAAAAGGGTCAAAAGTTTTTTGAGTTTATAGTGCAAGTTTTGGTTGATTGTCAGCTATAGTATCGTAGGTTTATTTTCTAGTTAAGCGTCATGTTAAAAATTTTTTTCTTTGCCTGAGGACATACAAAAGTCTTAAGTTGAGGGTGTTGATATGATGTGAGTTTACAACACTTTCGACGCTTAAAACTGAGAAAATAGCATGGACTTAGGTATGCTTATATGGATATGAGGTACTTTTACTTTGATATCAAGGAAAATAAGTATTGGAGCAAAAATGTGCAAAAAAGGCATAAAAGTGCAGAAAATCAGCCAAGTACAAGTCTCAGTACGAGCCGTACCTAGTTTGTACGAGTCATACTGAGAATCGTGCAGAAAGTCAGAAGGCTGTAATAAGAGGAAGGAAACATACGACTCTCAGTATGAGCCGTACCAAGATAGTACGAGCTATAGCTGGAGTCGTGGAATTATTCAGAGAAATTTGCACAAAGCTAGTCTCTTGGTACGGGTGAACTCATGGATCATAGCATTCATATACAACTCGTACCATGAGCCGTGGTAAAACTCAAGTAATTATTTAAGACTTGGTAGAACTTTTGACACAACAAGCAGTACGATTCATAGGAGGAAGGTATGAGGCGTACAGCAACACTCGTGGAAAACTTCAGAAGATATCAGAGTTCTCAGGGTCAAGCCACGGATGCATTATACGAATCATAGTATTGTGGTACTAGTTGTACCAGCCTACCAACACTTAGACAAATCTACAACAGCCAAGGAAGTACGAGAAGCAGGTACGACCCGTACAATCCTGCTACGGATCGTAGGATCAGTCGGCACCAGATATGAAAAATTCCCTGTTAGCTTAGGAAAAGGACTCTAATGTTTGTATAAATACCCTTTATGTTTTATTTTAGTTAGACAACATGGAAACAAAGTAGTAGATATGTGTGGAGAATATTATTTGTGAATTTTTATCAAGTTTTGGAGAGCAATTCTTAGGATCAAACTCTTGATGTTCTTGAGATAAAGCGATTCTTAGGATCAAACTCTTGATTTCATACATTGTTCTTGATATTGTTCTTTGATATTCAAATCAGGTTTTCTTTCAATTAATGGTGTAAGTATTTAATTATGTGTTTGTCTATGAATGCAAATTGTAATCTTATAAACATGAGAGGCTAAAACCTCCACAACTAGGAGTTGTGGGAACCATGGTGGATTAACGAAATAGGGTTAAACAAAAGTGATTCAAAACCAATGCTAAACACTTGTACTATATTCTCTTCATCTTTAAACGTTTCTTAATGGTGTACAACGTTAGGACTTTCCTGAATTCTTTACTTGCTTGAACCTAGAGAAGTAGAGATTAGAGAAAGAGAATTACAACAAATCATTGGTCTTTATGATCATTGTATTAACTTGAGTTGTGCTCACAGGATAGTTAAATTTGAAATATATTGATAACGGTTAGTTTGAAATCGCGGATGAGATCTAACCTGGTGATTGGGTATAGTCATCCAATAGGGACGAACCAGTCATTTGGATGAACTCTAGTTATCAGTTCTATAAGTAAGTAAGCATTGGGATTGATCACATGTGTATACCCGAAGTAGTTATGAACTCATGGAGAACACTTATCCTAGTTATTTGCAAATCTTGATATCAATAACAATTATAATCTTGCTTTAATATTGTTTTTCTTTGAAACCCCCCAATTTGGAGATAACTCACCAGCAAGTTCAATTACCGGCATTAGTATAGATCTTATCCTATTCCCAGTGGGTTTGACCCCAACCTCTTAGTTGGGTTCTTTATTGACAATAGCCACTTCACACTTTGCCAGGAAGTGTGAGTTTGAGTGTTATCACTAATTACAAGTAGGAGCTAGGGAATCTATCTTTTCTCAAATCTTCCAAGCTAATTCTCAAGGATTCTTCTTCAGGTATGTGGGACCCCAACAAGAAAATTTCTTTCATCCTTGTGTCCCAAATTAATTATAGAAATCTTATCAGTTCCAGCCCACTAAAAGACTAAAGGCTAGGGTTTCTTCAATTAGTATATGAATTCCTCCATGTTAATAATTCTCTATGTTTTCTCAAACTATCACTAGTTTTAATTCATGCTTTGAGTTCATTTATACTGCATGTTTTCTAGACCTGATCTTGAGTATAATTTATGAATAGAAATTTCATGACTTAGATTCTAGTTAGAATTGTTGTTTTATCATGGTATTCTTTAACTGGATTATGAATGCTAGCAAATATGCTTGAATGGAAAGTCAGTATTTTAGTATGTTCAGTCTCAATAATATTGTTAGTACTCAGTATTTTCAATAGTATTAGTTTATCAGCATGATTGTTGTTCTTTAGACTGTCACGATACTTTTATTTAAAACAACTCCGACAAGTCTTAGAAAATAGTTTCTTGTCCTTAGAGTCTCAGGACACTTCAGATATGTAGTTCTGACTTAGTCCTTGGACATCAGTTTTGAGCTATCAGCCACATAGATGTAATTAAGTGTTTAGTGGGAGTAATACTTAGCACTAAGCAGGTCGGAGTTCAACGCACCCGGTTCCTAGAACTACGTTCCACCATAGGTTATTAGCATAAATGAGCCCCAAACCGTGATCACACAACTCAACCACTATACCTTGGCAAGGTACAATGGGCTCTCTTCAATGGGGTATATACATCAAACTCCATGTCTAGCTCACGTGGTTATATATTAGTTATAGGCTCTCCTACAATACATTACAATGATGTATAGTCATAGTCCCTAGTCCAGAATACTCTTCCAGATTTTCAGGATTTTCTTATGACCTTCAGCTAGCTAACGGTTCTTTAATCTTTGTCAGATCTTCAAATTTCTGTTCAGTACTTATGTTTTCAGATATGGCCATATCACGTCATTCAATGAAGATTATGTATTTTTTGTATGCTTCTTTTTAGCCTACACCTCACATACTCAGTATATTTGAAGTATTGATCGCATATTTCTATGTGCTATATCATTTGATGATATAGGCTCATGTACCTAGCCTCAGCACTACAACTAGTTTCTCTCGGTGATTTTCCAGCAGCTTTCAGTGATGAGTCCTCATCTGCTAAGACCCAGAGTTTCCATTTCAGTATATTATTTTCAGTTTAGTTTTTAGACATTAGAGTTAGCTAGGGTATGTTAATGAGTTGGTAATTTACCAGCTCATTAGGCTTTTAAGCATGAGCTTTTGCTTGGTTTTCAATTCATTTAGGAAGGTTTTAGGCCTTTTCTCTTTTTTTTTTTGCAAGTATTGAACATAAATAGATAAAGCATAAGAATGGACAAAAAGCATGGAGCTGAGAAAAGAGGACCTAAGCTTCGCAGGAGGACACCTGCGAAACACAGGTCAAACGCAGAAGTGCACTGTTCTAAGGCTGAAAGAGTACCTATGAAACGCATCGCAGGTGCAAACGCACGAGCCTGTCAAGAGTCTGGTCCAGACCTGCGAGACACTTCCGCCCTGCGCTCGCAAGTAAGGCCACATCAAAGAGGGTAAAATGGTCCATATTTGGCACAAAGATATTTTAGAAGCTGTTGAGGGAAAAATGGGAAGAAAATGCACAAGGAAAAAGGAGCAGACTTTCCCTAATTGACACACCTTTTGTAGTAGAATAGATGATTCTTAGAGATTACATTCCATATTGTATTGTTTTGAATTTCTGGAGAGAGAAAAAGAGAGAGCTTTTCTTCATCTTCTTCTTCCTCCTTAAGGTAAAAACCTCCATTTAAGAACAATCTTGAGCTTGAAATTTACTCTTGTTGATGAATGATATGAATTTATTTATTAATATAATCTCTTTTCTTTCATCCATGAGTAGCTAAACATCTTGCTAGGGGTGTATGCATGATAGAGACAAAATTGGATTGGATATTGCTAGTTTAGCCTTGGACATACTTATTTAGCATAAATATGTTGTTTTCTCCAAATTATAATTGAATTATCCATAATTGCAAATATGAGTTGTGTTTACTTATTCTATTGTTGCTTGATAAAGGGGAGTAGAATATGGGTGAGAAAACAAAGGTGGGTATTTGGGTCTTGATTGCCTGGGGTTCGGCTAGAAATAGCCAAAATCCATTTTCATATACCCATTAAAGAATTGAGGCTAGAGATAAACAATTCTTGCCCAAGTTTTAGTGATTAATGTGTATGGGACCTTGAGATTTGAGAAAACCCGAGGTAAAAGATACTCAAATGGTTGAGAAACATAGAGTATCACCTTGTCCACAACTATTTATGCTTGTAAGTAATTCTTTAAATTGCTAGTTAGCCCCAATCCTACTAATGCCTCGTCAATAGCATACCCCTAGTCATTACTCATATTGTTACTTCAATGTTGGTTGCCTTGTTGATTGGTTGTTGAGTTTAATTTCAATTGTGATCCTACTTTCCCCCAACCTTTACTTTTCTATTTTTAATGCAACGATGCAGTTTAGTTCAATTCGATAGACAACTTTTATGCCATCAATTGCTATTCCCTGTGGATTCCACCTCGGCTCACAAGTTGGCTAATTATATTGCAACGACTGTTTGCAATTTCTCCTAGCAAGGAGTGAATTTGAACGTCATCAATTTTGGCATCGTTGATGGGGAATAGGATTAGACAGCCCCTAGTTGTTGTTGATTTGAATTAACTAAGTATCTTGTGTTATTTCTACTAATTTGTGTGGGCATTGTTCACTATTTAAGAGTGTGAAGATGAGCCCCTTTGGAAGACTAATTCAAAATCCAAAGGGTCGTCTTATGTTGAATCTCTCTGATTGATGGATGAAATGTGGAGAAGGGAGGAGAGAAAAGACGTTGTGTTAATGGTAGTAATGATGCAAATTGAGTTGTTAGCTAATTGTATAATGGGTTCTCATATGAGGTATCAACAAGCCAACTAGGGCTATTTGTATCCTTGCAATGAAGATCAAGGTAAGAACTCTGATTGTACAGTTGAATTGAGTAGTTAGAGGAGTGAAGAGTCCTCCTCCTCCCGCACTGAAAGAATGCTTGAAGTTGTGCTTGAACGAGTTGTTTCAACTAATTCAGGGATTCATGAGCTGCGAAGTGATCTCTTAGACCTCACTCAAAGGTGAAAGACCATGAAGTGTCCATCAGGCAACTAGAGGATAGAATGAACTTGTTAGCATCTAAAATGACATCAAGGGTAGGCATGACAACCCAAGAGTCGATGAAGGAAGAAAATACCCCACCAGTACCAAACAATGTTGATGATTAAGATATAGAATGAGGGTGGAAGAAGCATTTTTGGAAGAATCATTCTAAGACATTCTCTTGAATAGTGAAGGGTTGGAAGAGGTGTGTCATGTTATCAAAGGGTTAGGATCCTACTCCTTTCAACCTAAGAAACTTGATCTTGACCTCAAGAATCGGACAACTACGCCATCGCAACCATCCATTATTACACCACCGGTCTTAGAGCTCAAGCCTTTACCTTCCCAGTTGAAGTATCCATATCTGAGGGGGAAATGAAACACTATCGGTGATCATCTCGGCTAAGCTAAATGAACAACAGGTGGAAGCACTATTGGTAGCCCTGAAAAAGAACATCTGAGCAATAGGGTGGACTAAAGTATACATAATTGGCATACCTCTGGGGTATTTGCACTCATAAAATTAGCCTTCAAGATGATTATAAGCCTACTATGGAGCATCAAAGGTATTTGAACCCACCTATGCAAGAGTTAGTAAAAAAGGAGATTATTAAATGGCTGGAAACAGGAGTTGTATACTTAGTAGTTGATACTAGTTGGGTAAGTCCAGTTCAACCTATACCCAAGAAAGGAGGAATCACTGTGATACCAAACGAGAAAGACAAGTTGATACCAACACAACCAATCACAGGATGTCGGATATGTATGGACTACCGCAAACTAAACTCATGGACCAAAAAGGATCATTGTCCGCTTCCATTCATTGATTAAATACTAGATTGATTGGCTGGGAAAGAATATTATTATTTCTTGAATGGATACTCAGGGTACAATCAGATTTCGATTGCTCCACAGGATTAAGAGAAAACCATCTTTACATGCCCCTAAGGAACTTTTTCATTTAAAAGCACGCCCTTCAGACTTTGCAATGCTCCATCTACATTCCAATGATGCATGATGTCAATATTTTCAGATATGGTGGAAGATACCATGGAAGTCTTCATGGATGACTTCTCCATGGCTAGGAACTCATTTGAAGCATGCTTAACTCATTTAGATGAGGTTTTGAGGAGATGTGAAGAAATAAACTTGGTTCTTAATTGGGAGAAGTGTCATTTCATGGTAAAAGAAGGTGTTGTGCTCAGGCACAAAATTTATGAGAAAGGGATAGAGGTAGACCAAGCGAAGATTGAGGAAATAACCCATCTACCTCCTCCAAGGACTGTGAAGGGCATTTGTATTTTTTTGGGACATGCAGGCTTTTACTGCCAATTTATCAAGGACTTCTCCAAGGTAGCTCATCCTCTATTTCGGTTGTTAGAGAAAGATGCAAAATTCAATTTTGACAATGCTTGTATGAAGGCTTTCATTGAGTTGAAAGAGAAGCTTATATCAACCCCAATTATCACTGCCCTAGATTGGACGATGCCCTTCGAACTGATGTGTGATACAAGTGGTGGGTGTTAGGTGCAGTCCTTGGACAAAGGAAAGAAAAGATTTTTCATCCCATTTACTACACCAGCAAAGCCCTAAATGATTCCCAAGCAAATTACATGGTGACAGAACAAGAGTTTCTTGCAGTAGTGTTCGCATTTGAAAATTTCTAATCATACTTGTTGGAAACTAAGGTTAGTACACACTGACTATGCTGCCCTCAGATACCTGATGACAGAAAAAGATGCTTAGCCAAGGCTCATTAGTTGAATACTTTTTCTCCAAGAATTCAATTTTGAAGTCAAGGATGGGATAGGGTGCAAGAATTAGGTAGCCGACCATCTCTCTCATCTTGAGATAGATGGTAGGTTGGGTGGAAATAAGGATATTGATGATGCTTTCCCTGATGAGCATATCTTAGCTGCTGCCCAAGATCTTATGCCTTGGTTTGAGGACTTTGCTAATATTTTGGCAAGTAACATCATTCCTGCGGGGTTAAGCTTCCATCAAAAGAAGTTTATGTATGATGTCTAGAAATTCTATTGGGATGAACCATATATTTTCCATATTTGTGTTGATGTCTTGACTTATCGATGTGTCCCGAAAGTTAAGATGATATCAATCCTTAAGGCATGTCATTCCTCACCAATTGAAGGACATTATAGGAGTGTGAGGACAGCTGTAAAAGTGTTGTAATGTGGGTTCTACTGGAACACTCCCCATCATGATGCTCATGACTTTGTCAAGCATTGTGACCAATGCCAGTGTTCAGGAGGTATCTCATGGTGACATGAATTTCCTTTGACTCCAATTCTTGAAGTGAAACTGTTTGACGTGTGGGGGATTGACTTCATGAGGCCCTTTGTTAGATCTTATAGGAATACTTACATTTTAGTGGCAGTAGACTATATGTCTAAGTTGGTAGAAGCAGTGGTGTTGCCCAACAATGAGGGACGGAGTGTGACCACTTTCTTAAAGAAGCATATTTTCTCAAGATTTAGCACTCCTAAAGCTATTATTAGTGATGGAGGTTCCCTCTTTTTCAATCGACTATTCAGTGCTTTGCTCTCGAAGTATGGTGTGAAACATAAGGTTGCTAGCCCTTATCATCCTCAGACTAGTGGGCAGGCGGAGGTGTCCAACCATGAAATAAAATCTATCTTAACTAAAGTCAATGTAAACAGAACGGATTTGGCAAGGAAACTTGATGATGCCTTATGGGCATATCGGACAACCTACAAAACACCCATTAGAATGTTGCCAAACCAGTTGATTTTTGGCAAGGCTTTCCACCTACCTGTAGAGTTAGAGTATAAGGCCATGTGGGCCTTGAAGAGTTTGAACCTTGATTAGGGAAGAGCCATCCATGGACGAGTGGAGAATCTAAATGAGTTGGATGAGTTTAGAATGAGGGAATATGAGAATGTAGCCATATACAAGGCCCGCAGGAAACACTACCCTAATCAAAAAATCTTACATAGGAATTTTTCCCCAAGAGAATAGGTGCTGCTGTTCAACTTGAGATTACGATTGTTCCTCAAAAAACCTAAATCTAAGTGGTCGGGCCTATTTAAGGTGTTCCAAGTCTTTGGAAATGGTGCCATTGAACTTTAAGGATAGGATGGATTAAAATTCAAGGTGAATGGCCAATGGGTTAAAAAGTATTTGGGAGTTCTAGAGGAGATTGGCCGAGTTGAGGTCATGTACTTGGATGAGCTATAGCAAAAAGGTAACCCCATCGTGCCATGATGTTAAATAAGGTGCTTCTTTGGAGGCAACCCAAGTGTTTTTAGCTTGATACTTTGATGTTTGTGTTGTTTCTATGCCTCACCTGCGAAATGCAAGTTCCAACCCACAAAATGCAGGTCTGGCGCAATCCATAGGCAGAATACCTAGAAAATCTGGAAAATTGAGGGTGACCTGCGAGCCACCTGCGAAATGTAGATGGTTATCCGCAAGACACAGGTCAATCGCAGTTCACAAGTAGATCACTAGGAAAAATGAGGGTCATCTCAGCTGGGAACTGCGAAATGCAGGTACACACCTACGATCATAGATCCAACGCAGGCTCAGGTATGAAATACATTTTAATTTTTGACTGACCCATTGACTAAATTCGATCCATCACCAACCCATACCTTTTAAACTTCTTCCACTTCCCAATGCCTCCACTTTCTTCACTTCTTTGTCTTCCCCATAACCCATCAATCAATCAACCCTCCATCTTCCCCGTGACACCACTTTCCTACACATTTATCTTCCCCATTTCTCTACCTATTAAACACACCAATCAATTAAACTTCCCTCCACCTATAAATCCCACCTTCCTTCACCATTTTCTTCACTTCACCATCTCTCCCTACACTTTCACTAAAGCAAAAAGTCAAGTCTTTTGGGTTAGCCATTGTTAAACAAGCCTCCAAGTTCACAATCATTTTTGTTTTTTTTCTCTGCTCTCTTGGTATTTATGCTCACTATACTTGATCTTTTTTCTATTTTAGAATGCTTAGTACAAAGGAAAGTATGCTAATTTCTAAATTTTCCTAAACCATGTTCCGCATCGCCCATTTTGTATTCTTCACTTCTTTAATGATTTTATTTGTTGTGGGTTTGGGGGGAAGTAAAAATTGCGTAAAATGGGTTTTCTTTTTTATTTTCATGGTGTTGCTATATGAGTTTATATTTCAAAATTTGAGTTGGGGGTGAAGTTTGAGTAATAATGTGTGCTTGAAATGCACAATTTTCTCGATGATAGATAGGTTGATGTCTTTCTTAAGAGAAAATTGTCATTTTTATTCTTTTGTGCTACTTGTAGTGGGTAAAAATGTGATGTGTGAGTGAGTTGAGTAAAGCTCTGTCAGTTCTTGGAAACAATTTGGGCTTGAAAATTCAATATTAGGCACTGCCCATATACCTGCGAGTCGCAGGTCGAGTTAAGTGCATGCTGAGGCGCAGGTGTGGATTGAGGCTTCAAGACACTGCCACCCACCTGAACTACACATGCAGGTCGTGGATGTAATGCCCCGGAAGCTTAAAATCAATATTCGGCACATAAATCAGAAAACTTGGAAAATTGCAGAAAAGATGGAGAACGACCAACCCGACGGGTCGTTAAAGGACCCAACGACTCGTCAGTTCAACCTTTAGAAGGATGCAAGATGATGAGTTAGTGTTCCCAACGGGAAACTTCACGAGTCGTGGTTAGGCCCCACGACCCGTTGAGTCACTTGTTGCTAGGCCAGAATCCAGAAACTTGAGAAGTTGGCAGTGTACTTGGCGGGTGGTCACCACGAGGCGTCTTCCGTAAGAACAATTCATTGAGTGACTCATTACCAGCCTTGTATTATTTTCCCAGGGGTTGAGATAGTGTGGTCGATGGCTGGTGACCACGAGTCGTGTCCGGTGACCACGACTCTTTAAGACACTCATGGTCACCCACTGAAGATTCCAAGCAGTGTACCTGACGGGCATGACCACGAGTCGTTTTCAGATGCCATGACTCGTTAGATCACCCATTAGGGGCACCTAACAGTTTTTCCCTGCGAATTTCTAAGGGCTACGTACTAATTTCCTATTCCCCCAAGCATTAAACCACATCATTTTGACTTCAGTTTCAGACATTTTAGTGGGGGTGATGGGTCCTTTTCCTCATTCCCCACTCAAGCACTCAGAAAATAGATTGTAAGTTCTCTCAAGAATTCTCAGAGGACGAACTAGGGCAGCCTTCTTCTCCTCAATTTCTATAGATTTTTGTGGGTTCTTCATTAGGTATGTGGGGTTTTAGCAAGGGGATTGTCCATACGTTGCGTCCCTAAAGTCCTCTTCAATTTCTTCTATTAGGTTTAAGCCCTGAGCTTTTGAGTATGAGAAGCATTCATGTTTATTTTCATTGATTCCACTCAGAACGATGTTTATACTTATTGTTAATATAATGTTCATTAGTTCCTCATCAAATTGTATGTATTATTACAAAAGTGAATTTAAGATCCAACTTTTGATTCATGATTTTACTTGTTAAATTCTCTCTAGTGAATGAAAAATGCTTTGGATTGAATTCCTAGAATTGTCTTGTTTTACATATGTGTTGGGTAAATATCCTATGAATCAGATTAACTTTAGTATTTTGAATGAAATTCTCTATAGCTGCTTAGAAATTTAGTCAGTTAGAACACAGAACTCTATCAGTCTAGTTTCAGTTAGAATCATATCAGTCTAGCTTCAGTCGGATTTTTGCAACCTCAGTGTTGTCCAGAAAATGTTAACTGATCAGTTTGATTCCAGTTTATTTTCGAGGTGTCAGTGGTGCCTCCCAATTTTCAGACTCAGATTCAAGTTTCAGTTATTTGGTCTATTAGGCAGTCATGGCATTCAGTTATAGCTCTGACCAGCCCCAGGACCCAAGTTCAGTTATTAGTTGTTCTATAGATGGTTACAACGCTTCTAGATAAGCAGCTCTGACTAGTCTTAGAACCCAGTTTCAGAATCTGGTCTGATAAGACTCTCAGGGTACATGTAGTTATTCGTCCCTGACTAGTCTTAGAACCCAGTTTCGAGCTATCAGCTTAGTAGTTCAGTTTAGGTGTTCCAATGGGAGTAGAACTTAGCACCGAGCGGGTCGGGGTTCCAGCGCACCCAGGTTCTCAAAACTACGTTGCTAGTGTAGGTTTCATTATTACTTGGCCTGATTGGCCCCAAATATTTTTGTGATCACTCAGTTCATGCCTTTATACCCTGGCAAAGGTATATTGGGTCCTACCAGTGGGGTGCATTCATCGGACTCCACGTCTAGCTCACGTGGTTAAATGTCGATTATAGACTCTCCCACTAGTCAGTCCAGTCCAGCATCAGAATAAGCAGCTCAGTTCAGTACATTATCTCAGATTCAGTGTTTCAGACTTAGGGCATGTCCTTGACCATCAGAAAGGGTCATCTTGACCATTTCAGATTATATCAGTAGTTCAGTTCAGTTTACCTGTGGTTATGGCGTGTCATTTCAGTTCATACCTTATATTCAGTATGTTTCTCCCACTTACTCAGTACATTCAAAGTACTGACGCACGCTTTTCATACTGTATCGTTTCATGATACAACTGCAGGTTCTCAAATTCAGCACGGATAGTTACTTCAGTTTCAAAGCATTCCATTTCAGTAGATCAGGGTGTGAGTCCTCACCATTCGTGGGCCTTGTTTATTTACTTTAGTTGGATATGGTTTTGTATAGAATTAGAGTTAGCTGGGGACCTCTCCTAGAAACACCTCAGTAGTTGTCTTTCAGACTAGACTTGTCTTTGAGAATCATATTTCAGATATATTATTTCTTTCTCTACTTTCAGTCTTTACATTTTCTTAAACTAATAAAGTTGTTATTTAAAAGTTCCGCTGTGCATCTTTACTCAGAATGCTACTGTATGATAGACCAGGGGTTGAGTTGGGGTCACTTGTGGCTTCAAGTACCGTGTTACGTCCAGGGTGTAGGCTCTGGGCATGACAAACTTGGTATCAGAGCACTAGGTTTAGAGTATCCTCATAAAGTCTGAAAGCCGCATTGAGTAGAGTCCTTTTCATAGGTGTTAAGCGTGCCACACTTATGACGAGGAGTCTACGAGATGTTACTAGGAAAATTCCCCTTTTGTTCATTCCCTTTATCGTGCGTTAAAGTCCAATTTCAAAGGCGTCTTTCTAAATCGTGCCCTATTTCCTTTCAGTGAACAATGCCTCCTCGACGTGGAAATGGATGAATAGTCAGAAATGCCAATATACCCGCTCCACCAGCTCCGGCAGTACCTCAGGATGACTCTGTGTCTACCGCCGAATTCAGGGCGGCCATTCAGTTGCTTGCTCAGATCGTCACCAATCAAGTGAACCAGCATGACATTCCATTAGCCACAAGTGGGTCTACAACTGCTGCCTGGGTGCAGGATTTCACTCGAATGAACCCTCCATACTTTCACGAAACCAAGGTGGGAGAGGATCCACAAGGCTTTGTAGATAAGATTAGAAAGATCACCGGGGTCATGGGTTTAGCTCCTCTGAGAGTGTTGACCTGGCTACCTACCAACTAAAAAGGGTAGCCCAGGTTTGGTATGAGCAGTGGAAAGAGGGGCAGCAAAAGCAGGACTGGTTGGGTGGGAGGAGTTTTATACAGCTTTTCTGGATAGGTTCTTTCCCCGGGAGCTCAGGGAGGATAAAATGCAGAGTTTATGAACCTACTGTTGAGACTGCGCAGCAGCGGTGCAAAAAACTTATGGACGACTGCCCGAGCGCACACGCAAGTGTATATGGTCTTACAAGTAATACAATGGCCCTTTTTAAGAGCCGGATGTCGAACCCACAGGGACTGGACCAATTCAGCTAATTATAAAGTTCAAGTGTGATATTTAATTTTGCAAGTGTTGAAGACTTTTTCAATAAAGTTTAATTAAGTCTAGGAGTGGTCATAGAAATACTCTGAAGTAACTCAAGGAGCAACTAGAGCTAAGGCCAGATAATCATGCAATACTACGCTTTGTAATGGTTTAAGTATGGAATTATCAATTGTCGTCTCACATAATTAAAATTGCATGTTCATGGTCTTTCGAGCCTCTAAACACGACAAACTAGCCTCACAACTACATCGTTGAGCGGGGATGTGACATTCTAGTTCGTGGGTAATTCAATTACGTGGATGTGGTTTACGGGGTTTATGCTCTTGATTAGGGACTTTCGTACCTCTAATCATTTAACTCAACTTAGCTTCACAACTACTTCTTCAAGTGGTGATGTGATAATTCTAAGTTGGTGTCTAACTCATCCCGTTTTAGTAACCAAGCAAGGAAAATTAGTTATAATTTCTTATCCTAACCGCGAATTATATCGTAAGATACAAACTTGCTCCCTACATTCTTTGTTCTTGCCTAGGTTTACTTTCTCAAGCTTTACCTTGGTGTAACGTGTGTGTTTTCATGGTGATCCATCATTAAAACAACCATAATTAAGAATATAAGACAAAACAATTATCAATAACTTAAAACCAAAACAAATCCACATAGTCACAATCATACCTTGTGGCTTCAACCCTAGAGGAAGGGTTCTAGCCACTCAAGTTCGTATAATTACAAGAAAACATAATTAAAGTAACATTCTTACAAGAATTGGTAGAAGAGAAGATGAAATTTAAGAACCCTAGGTAAGTTCTCCCACTTCTCCCTTCACTCCTTGGTAGTTTTTAGAAATATTACGTGACAAAATGTTTTTAGGAGCTAAGGGACCTATTTATAGTAAATGTGAGGTGTATAAAATTATGCCCGGCATGAAATAGCTCCGTGGAACAGAGGTGAACGCACTAATTTACCTCCGTGACACGGAGGTAACGCGCAGGTATGCTGGAAAACACATAAAACCGTTGCCAGGCAGAAGCTGGCTGCATTGGCAGCATGTCACGCTGCTTGTGCAGCGCGTTTGAGGGGGTGTCACGCTACTGGTGGTGCAGCCTGCTTGCCGTGGCATGTTGCCAACGCACAAGTGGGCTGTTTCGTGTGTCCCCCTTTGCCGACGTTCGCGTTTTATTTCCAATTCCATGCCTCCACTTCACCAAATCATGGATTAGTTCCTCAAATTCATTTTAAACCTGCAAAAACAAGAACTAATCATGTTGGTTAGTATATGTATTAACATTTACATAAAATTACATGAGAATGTATATAATTAAGTAGATAAACAAGACGAAAACTAAGTTATAAAGTATCACTTGGACATGCCATTTTGCCCAAGATCATCCACCCCACACTTAAAGCCTTGTTCGTCCTCGAACAACCCTTTTACCTCTCATGTAAGTGAAGACTCACACATAACTAATTTAGGAAGATAATTCAAGCTACGACTATAATGATTATTTAAGATAGCCAGTTAAAAATAGAGCATGCACGATTTAATCATTGAAATGAAATGCAACTATGTTAAGACTTCCTAACCTCAAGAATCGACTCTCAATCTTAGCAAACTCATGCAATTCAACCAATCAAGAAATCCGACATGAATGTTATCTCTCATTAAACATGTGCCCTCACAACAAGAGAGTTACCCATTCTTACTCGCAAGTTTTTAAAACACATGTATGGGTATATGAATAGAATTACGCTCACTCTCTCAAAGAATTCACATGCATCATGTAGTGAACCATAAGCTTGCCCTTAGTGTTTTACTCCACTAATTTAAGGATGTTTGAACGTAAGATCAAGTAGGACTTATCGGGTTGTAATGTAAGCTAAGGGACGGGTAGGTAATATTATGGATAATAACAGTGACTATCTTCCCCAAGCGCTTTTAATAACTTCAACCTTCATTAAGGACATCTCTTTTCTTACTTCCTCCTCATTCTTTACACTCTTGAATTTCCTCTTCTTGTTTCCATTTCTTTAAACACACTTAGCTTATTAGTAAGGAGTACTTAAACAACTTTTTTATTCATTTATTTTCCTACTCCCTACCAATACTCAGGCATTTTCAAACAAGTGCACCCTTGACCTTTCTCAACTTTTACAACTGCTACTTTTCCTTCTTTTTCATGCTTCTCACTCCTTCACTCTTTCAGATTTTTCCCTTAAGCGCTTAGGAGTTTTGGATCAAATTCAAGGCTAATGAAAGAAAAAGGATTAAGCTTATGTTCTAGCTATCAGCGAATAGGCTTAAGGTTCAAATGGGGCTCACTAAGATTCAATATTCAAGGTGGGTAAAGTGAGGGATAACAATTAGGTTCATTCAAAGAAATGCATAAATCATCTCCTACAGTCCACATCCTTCATTTAGTTTTATATACACACCAGGCAAGTTCTAGACATTCCACAATAGCATGGAATATTCGAAAAACTTACACTCACAGCACATGCTCAATTCAAGACACATTTAGCGGACTCTTACTCAGCTAATCACAAGAATTCAGAGTTAAGCTTCAATCACATCGAGTCAAATTCAAGAGCCTAAGTGTCTCAAACAAAGTTATACACTTCTTACATGCTTCAACACTAACCACATTTGTATCTTACAATCATGTATAGCCCATAACAGGAACATCAAGCCATCAATTAGCTAGGGGTTCAAAAACCAAAACCTATTGACTAATTTTCCTCAAGACGGTCGTCATCCATCCATCGTCGGAAATAGTCTCTAACTATGACTAAAAACATTATATACAGACAAAGAAATTTTTTTTTATTATTCGGTTCAAAGACCCCCCATCGGAAAAGAACCGAAAAGAAAAACCAAGGGGTGGTGAGGTCATGCTTAATTCAAAAATTTTTCCAATATGTATCAAGCACTACATTCACCAAAATCATTAAGCACAAAATTTTTGAAATTTCTCTCACCCCACACTTGAATCATGCTATGTCCCCAAGGCATCTAACTAAAATTCAAAAGGGTGAGAAATACTCCCTGTGGCCTCTAGGCCTAGCTAAAAGCATGCTTTCCTTCAAACTTTCATAAGTGGATGTTTGACCCCACACTTTTTCTCTTCCATGCTTGTTAGCTTCCTCCTCCACGGGTACTCAGACTTCCCCTCTTTCTGTGCCAAACTTTCCACCAAAAACAACACAATTTGAAAATAAACAAAAACACATAAACAAAAATCACAAATTGTACCTGCGGTACCCTTGGGTTGCCTCCAAAGCAACGTCTTATTTTACATCGCGGCACGACGTGGACTATCCTTTTCAGGCATCCTCATACCTGGGTTCCCTTTCGAGAATCATTATCTTTTCTTTTGATTTTTAGAGGAAACAGCCTCCACTCTGTTCCTCTCTTCCTCCAACTTCTTATCAAACTGAAGCCCTTTATCAGACTCGGGCTGAACACTTATCAGTACCTTTTGCCATGGACCTATGGAATCACCCACCCCACACTTATCCTCTGACAACACACTAACCTTACAAAGGTTTCTGTAGTGTGTGGGTGGGTTAATCTCTTGGTATACTCAGAAGAGTTCTTCTTCATCCTCGACCCTCATTTTCAGGGTACCTGCTCTTAAGTCAATTACCGCTCCTCCAGTGGCCAAGAATGGTCGTCCCAAGATTAAGGGTACCTGGTCATCAACATGAAAATCTAAGATAATAAAATCAGCAGGTATAATAAATTTACCCACTTTGATGAGAAGGTCCTCTATGATTCCATCCGGTGCCACTCGCGACTTATTCGCCAGCTACAACATCAATCTTTTTGGTCGCGGTTTTCCAAACCCCAGGGTGTTAAATAAAGATAGGGGCATTAGATTAACTGATGCCCCTAGATCACATAAAGCTCGTAGCACTTCATCTTTACCAATTTGTATGGGGAGAGTAAAACTCCCTGGGTCTTTGAGCTTCTCCGAAATTTTGCTCAATACCCTGTGACTGCACTCCTCCGTCAGTGCTACTGTCTGGACATACACCAATCTGACTTTATTGGCCATCACATCCTTCAAGTATTTAGCATACTTGGGCATTCCCTGCAAAACATCAAGAAGAGGCAAATTTATGTGCAGTTCTTTGAAAATATCAAAGAACTTTTTGAAGCATTCCTCCTCCTTGCTCTTTCGGAATTTCTGAGGAAATGGGGGTGGTGGTCTTTGTGCTGGCTGCAATGAAGATTGTTCATTTTGTTGCACATCACTTTAATTCTCTCCCTTGTCAGTGGATGGTCCTTGTCTAACCAACTCCGGTTGCACCTCATTTCTTTTCTCTTTTGGCACTGCATCAGCTAATTATTTGTAGCTCCTCAGACTGATGGCATTGACCTGATGGGGGTTAGGATCTGTGTCACTTGGTAGTCCTCCTTGCGGTCTCATGTTTTGAGCAGCTGCTATCTGACCCATCTGCTTTTCTAGATTGCGGGTGGCCAATTGCTCATTCTTTAAGTCTGATGCCATCCTCTCCTGATTTTCTGCTAATTGAGTCTGGGTCTCCATGATTTTCTGCAACGTTTCCTCAATGTTTCTGCTCAACTGGCCATCATTCTGCCTATTCTGCTGATACTGCTGCTGCTGAGGTTGCTGATAACTTTTCTTTTGATTTCCAACCCAAGAAAAATTCAGGTGTCTATGCCAATTTTTGTTGTAGTTGTTTTCAAAATTCTGAGTGTTCCTTTGCACATTGCCAACAAAATTGACTGATTCCGGATTGGCTCCACAAGATTCTGCATTGTGCCCATTGTTTCTGCAAATTTCACACCAATTCGGAGCTTGCTGAACTGCATTAACCTGGCCCTGTTGTTGGTTCATACTCAGTTTATTGAACTGAGTCATCATTTGATGCTGGAATGAAGCTAACTGTGCTGCCAAGGCATTCATACCATCTACTTCTATCAGCCCTGCTCTTTTTCTTGTCCCTCTCGATGATTCATTGTGCCATTCTGGATTTCCTTGAGCAATTCTATTCAACAGCGTGTACAGCTCATCGTACGTCTTCTCTAAGGCTTGCCCACCTGATGCAGAGTCTAGCAAAATTTTTGTATGTGGGTCTAGACTCTCTACAAAGGTATGGGCCAGCACGTCATTGGACTGCTAGTGATGGGGACAGTCTCTCAGTAATGACTTGAATCTCTCACAATCCAAATATAAGTTCTCATCAGGCCTCTGCTTGAAACTTAGTATTTCACTTCTTAATTTTGCAGTCTTGCCTGAAGGAAAGAATCTGATCAAGAACTTCTTCGCCAAATCATCCCAAGAAGTTATAGAGTTTGGTGTCTTAGCTTTCAACCACCTTTTAGCCTCTCCCAACAATGAAAATGGGAAGAGGGTAAGTCGGACATAGTCTGTGGACACTCCGGTGGGGATGAAAGTGTCACTAATCTCTAAAAAGTTCTGTAAGTGCTGTTGCGGGTCCTCATGTGCCATCCCAGTGAATTGACCACTAGAATGTAACAGATGCACCATATTCTGTTTCAATTCAAAGTTCCCTCCAGGTTTCGGTTTACGGATACTAGAGCTCACATTCGTCGCTTGTGGGATTACCACTTCGCGAACTGGTCTAGCTGCCATTGCTTTCAGTGACAATTGTGCTTGTCCTGCGGGTGGTTGTTGTTGTAACTTTTCTTGAAGTCTTTTCAGCTTTTGCTCAAGAGCTACTCTCCTTCGCAAATGAATCTGACGTTCTGGTTCAAGAAACGGTTCCACAAGCTCTCTATTCCTAGCCAGCTCGGCAAGACAACCATAATTAAGAATGTAAGATAAAACAACAATCAATAACTTAAAACCAAAACAAATTCACATAGTCACAATCATACCTTGTGGCTTCAACCCTAGAGGAAGGGTTCTAGCCACTCAAGTTCGTATAATTACAAGAAAACATAATTAAAGTAACATACTTACAAGAATTGGTAGAAGAGAAGATGAAATTTAAGAACCCTAGGTGAGTTCTCCCACTTCTCCCTTCACTCCTTGGTAGTTTTCAGAAATATTACGTGACAAAATATTTTTAGGAGCTAAGGGACCTATTTATAGTAAATGTGAGGTGTATAAAATTATGCCCGGCATGAAATAGCTCCATAGCATGGAGGTGAACGCGCTAATTTACCTCTGTGACACGGAGGTAACACGCAGGTATGCTGGAATACACATAAAACCGTTGCCAGGCAGAAGCTGGCTGCTTTGGCAGCATGTCACGCTGCTTGTGCTGCACGTTTGAGGGCGTGTCAGGCCACTGGTCACGCAGCCTGCCTGCCGTGGCACGCTGCCAATGTGCAGGTGGGCTGTTTCGCGTATCCCCCTTTGCCGACGTTTGCATTTTACTTCCGATTCCATGCCTCCACTTCACCAAATCATGGATTAGTTCCTCAAATTCATTTTAAACCTACAAAAACAAGAACTAATCATGTTGGTTAGTATATATATTCACATTTACATAAAATTACATGAGAATGTATATAAATAAGTAGATAAACAAGATGAAAACTAAGTTATAAAGTATCACTTGGGCATGCCATTTTGCCCAAGATCACCTACAGTAGGGCAACTGGATAATGGAGGAGTATGCTTTGGAGTTTACTAGACTATCAAAGTATGCTCCAGAGGATAGTGGCCTAGCCAAGGGCTCGCATGTTGAAGTTCGTAAATGGACTATCTAATCTGGTCCTCAAAGAGGGCAGGACGACAATGCTAATCAAGGACATAGACCTTTCTAGCTTAATTGTTTATGCCCAGCAGATTGAGGTAGAGAAGCTGAAAGATATGGAACATAAGAGCAAGCGGGCAAGAACTGGCCATACAGATTTTAGCCACCAGAGATCTGGTGGTGGTAGCCGCCCATAGTAGCAACAGAGGGCCCCAACACCTAGCTCAACCAGCGCCCCAACCTTTCGGTCCCCCCAGGATCGGAGGGGTGGGTCTTCTATCACTCAGTCTTAGGCCCATAGTACAGGAAAAAAATATCCAGCTTGTCCCAAGTGTGGTAGGAATCAATCAGGAGAATGCCTTCAGGGAAGAGAGGGTTGCTGTGGGTGTGGACATCTTGGACACAGGCTTAGGGAGTGGCCATCAGTAGGGCGAGAGAGATCACAATCCACTACCTCATCAGCTCTAGTAGGTCAACCAGCTCAGCAGCCCAACCCATCAGGTACAGATGGTGGTCAATGCCAGAATCCTTTTTATGCTCTCACTTCTCGTCAGGATCAGGATAGTTCACCTGATGTAGTTACTGGTATGTTACGTCTCTTTCACCTATACGTTTATGTCCTCCTAGATCAGGAGCTAATATTTCATTTGTAACTCTGTATGTAGCAGTTCATTTCAGCATCAGTCTAGAGGTCCTATTCGAACCCTTCTCAGTTTCCACCCCAGTTGGTGAGTAAGTTAGAGCTAGCCGGGTGTATAAAAGCTGCCCAGTCTCAGTCTTGAATAAAATCATTCCAGCTGATTTAGTAGAGATAAACATGGTCGACTTCGACCTTATTCTAGGCATGGATTGGTTACACTCCTGCTATGCCTCAGTTGGATGCAAGACTAGAGTTGTCAAGTTTCGATTTCTAGATGAGCATCTATTAGAATGGTCGGGTAGCAATTCAGCACCTAAGGGTAGGTTTATTTCCTTCCTTACGGCCCAGAAACTCATTTCCAAGGGATGTTTATATCATCTGGTTCAGGTCAAAGATTCCAACTCTGAGACCCCAACCATTCAGTCAGTTGCAATTGTCAGCGAGTTTCTAGATGTATTTCCTTAAGATCTTCCTAGAGTTCCCCTTGAACGGGAAATAGATTTCGAAATAGATCTCCTTCCGAACACTCAGCCCATCTCCATCCCTCCTTATAGAATGGCTCCAACTAAGCTTAAGGAGATGAAGGAGTAGTTAAAGGACCTCCTCGATAAGGGTTTCATCAGACCCAACAACTCTCCCTGGGGTGCTCCTATGCTATCGTGCGTAAAAAGGACAGTACCTTCAGAATGTGCATAGATTACCGTTAGCTGAACAAGGTCACAGTTAAGAATAGATACCCCCTACCTAGAATTGATTATCTTTTTGATCAACTTCAGGGATCTAGTTGCTTTTCTAAGATTGACCTCAGGTCGAAGTACCATCAGTTAAGGGTTAGAGAGAGTGACATACCGAAAACAACATTCAGAACTCGGTATGGTCACTATGAATTTGTGGTGATGTCCTTTGGGTTAGCAAACGTCCCATAAGCCTTCATGGACCTAATGAACAGGGTTTTCAAGCTGTACCTAGATATGTTCGTCATCGTATTTATTGACGACATTATGGTGTACTCTAGAAATGAGGAAGAGCATGCCAATCATCTAAGGTTAGGATTACAGACCCTCAGAGATTGCTAGCTATTCGCCAAATTCAGCAAGTGTGAATTCTGGTTGAAGTCTGTGTCATTCTTGGGTCATGTAGTATCAAGTGAAGGGATACAAGTAGATCCTCATAAAATTTCAGCAGTAAAGGATTGGCCCAGACCTACCTCCCCTACTGAGATCAGGAGTTTCTTGGGCTTAGCAGGCTATTACCAACGATTTGTTGAAGGTTTCTCCTCCATAGCATTCCCTCTGACGAAGTTAACCTAGAAGAAGGTAAAATTTCAGTGGTCAGATGAGTGTGAGAAGAGTTTCTAGGAGTTGAAGACTCGAATCACTACCGCCCCAGTTTTGACCCTACCAAAAGGAACATATGGGTTTGTAGTATATTGTGACACCTCCAGAGTTGGACTTGGTTGCGTCCTGATGCAACGGGGCAAAGTGATAGCCTATGCCTCTAGGAAACTTAAAGTTAATGAGAAGAATTATTCAACTCACGACTTGGAGTTGGCAGCGGTGGTATTCGCATTAAAAATGTGGAGACACTACTTGTACGGGGCTCACATGGATGTGTTCACAGATCACAAGAGCCTTCAGTATGTGTTCAGCCAGAAGGACTTAAACTTGCATCAGAGATGGTGGTTGGAACAACTAAAGGATTATGACATGAGTGTGCTGTATCACCCAGGTAAGGCCAATGTGGTGTCTGACGCCCTAAGCAGGCGGTCTATGGGGAGTGTAGCTCACAATGAGGAAGGCAAGAGGGAGCTAGCGAAAGAAGTTCACAGGCTAGCCCAGTTTAGGGATGTAGTTGATGGATTCAACTGAAGGTGGCGTGGTAATGCAAAGCGGGTGGAATTGTCCTTGGTAGTAGAAGTTAAGTCCAGACAAGATGAAGATCTAGTTCTACTTAAACTTAATGAAGCAGTCCTCAGAAATGAGGTTGAGGCTTTCTCCCAAGGGGGAGATGTGGTGCTTCGCTACTAGGGCAAATTGTGTGTGCAGGATGTTGGTGATTTGAGACAACAGACATTGGCAGAGGCACACAGCTAGAGATACACCATTCACCTTGGTGCTACTAAATTGTAACATGACTTGAGGGACATTTATTGGTGGAACGACATGAAATGAGACATTACCAAATTCATAGCTAAGTGTCTGAACTGCCAGCAAGTCAAGGTGGAACATCAAAGGCCAGGGGGCATGACTCAAGATATCAGTATACCCACTTGGAAGTGGGAAGAGGTAAATATGGACTTTATTATAGGTCTACTGCGGATTCGCCGGCAGCATTACTCAATCTGGGTGGTAGTAGATCAGATGACCAAGTTAGCTCACTTTCTCCCAGTCAAAACCACAAACTCAGCAGAGAACTATGCCAAACATTATATACGGGAGTTAGTTAGACTTCATGGGGTGCCCTTATCAATCATTTCAGATAGGGGAGCTCAGTTCACCTCCCATTTCTGGAAGTCTTTTCAGAAGGGACTTGGCACTCAGGTCAAACTCAGTACCGCTTTTCTTCCGCAGATTGATGGGCAGGCTGAGCAGACCATAAAAACCTTGGAGGATATTCTAAGAGCATGCATTATTGATTTTAAGGGTAATTGGGATGATCATTTGCCTCTTATCGAATTTGTGTACAACAACAACTACCATTACAACATTCAGATGGCCCCGTTTTAGGCATTGTATGGCAGGAGGTGTAGATCTCCTATAGGTTGGTTTGAAGTAGGTGAAGCTACTTTGATAGGGCCAAACTTGATTCACGAGGCAATGCAGAAAGCTAATCCGAGAGAGATTGAAAATAGCCCAGAGCCATCAGAAATCCTATGCCGATGTGCGAAGAAGAGAACTGGAGTTTTCAGTTGATGACTGGGTTATACCTAAAAATTTCACCCATGAAAGGGGTGATGAGGTTTGGAAAGAAGGGGAAACTCAGTCCTAGGTATGTGGGACCCTATAGAATTTTGCAGCGTATCGGCAAGGTGGCCCATGAGCTAGAGTTTCCTTCAGAACTAGCAGTTGTAAATTCAGTTTTCCATGTATCACTTTTGAAAAAGTGTATTGGAGATCCAACCTCTATGGTGCCATTGGATAGTGTGGCAGTCAAAGATAGCCTCACCTACGAGGAGGTACCAGTCCAGATCTTAGACCGTCAGTTTCGTAGACTGAGGAATAAGGAAATAGCTTCAGTTAAGGTTTTATAGAGCAATCAGCAAGTTGAAGGAGCTACGTGGGAGGCCGAAGCAAATATAAGGGCCAAATACCCACACTAGTTCTCTACCGACTCTGCTGTAGCTTGATATATGAATTTTGTTTTAAGACCTGAACTAGTTGTTGGAATCAGTTCATGTAAATAAATTTTCTTTCTGACTTTGTTTGTGTTTATGAAAAGCAAAATTCAGTCCAGTTATATTCTCTGAAATGGAGGTAGTCATTTCGGTCATTTTGAAGTTGTATGAGTAGTATTTGAATACCTTGATTGTTAGTTTTCTAGTTGCTATGAGTTTTCTAAAATTCGTAGATGAATGTTTCCAAGGGGGAGATATTGTAATGCCCCGGAAGCTCAAAATCAATATCCGGGACATAAATCAGAAAATCTGGAAAATTGTAGAAAAGTTGCAGAATGACCAACCTGACAGGTTGTTAAAGGACCCAATGACTCGTTAGGTAAACCATGAGAAGGATGCCAAGATGATGAGTTAGTGTTCCCAACAGGCAACTTCACGAGTCACGGTCAGGCCCCACGACCTGTTGAGTCACTCGTTGCCAGGCCAGAATCTAGAAACTTAAGAAGTTGGCAATATACTTGATGGGTGGTCACCACGAGGCATCGCCCGTAAGAACGACTGGTTGAGTGACTCGTTACCAGCCTTGTATTATTTTCCCGGGGGTGAGATAGTGTGGTCGACGGCTAGTGACCACGAGTTGTGTCCAGTGACCACGACTCATTAAGTCACTTGTGGTCACCCATTGAAGATTCCAGGCTGTGTACCTGGCGGGCATGACCACGAGTCATTATCAGACGCCACGACTCGTTAGGTCACCCGTTAGGGGCACCTGATAGTTTTTCCTTGCAAATTTCTAAGCGCTATTTAGTAATTTTCTATTCTCCCAAGCGTTAAACCACGTCGTTTTGACTTCAGTTTCAGACGTTTTAGTGGGTGTAATGGACCCTTTTCCTTATTCCCCACTCAAGCACTCAAAAAATAGACCGTAAGTTCTCTCAGGAATTGTCAGAGCAAGAACTAGGGCAGCCTTATTCTCCTCAATTTCTCAAGATTTTCGTGGGTTCTTCATCAGGTATGTGGGGTTTTATAAAGGGGATTGTCCTTCCTTGTGTCCCTAAAGTCCTCCTCAATTTCTTCTATCAGTTTTAAGCCCTGAGCTTTCGAGTATGAGAAGCATTCATGTTTATTTTCGTTGATTCCACTTATAACGATGTTTATACTTATTGTTAATATAATCTACATCAGTTCCTCATCAAATTGTCAGTAACTCAAGCCCTAACTTTTGAGTAATGATTTTACTTGTTAAATTCCCTCTAGTGAATGAAGAATGCTTTGGGTTGAATTCCTAGAATTATCTTGCTTTACAAATGTGTTGGGTAAATATCCCATGAATCAGAATGACTTTAGCACGTTGAATGAAATTCTCTATTAGCTTCTTAGTAATTTAGTCAGTTAGAACACAGAACTCTATCAGTCTACTCTCAGTCAGAATCATATCAGTCTAGCTTCAGTCAGATTTTAGCAACCTCAGTGTTGTCCAGAAAATATCAACTGATCAGTTTGATTCCGGTTTATTTTTGAGGTGTCAGTGGTGCCTCCCAATTTTTAGACTCAGATTTAGATTTTAGTTATTTTGTTCATTAGGCGGTCATGACATTCAGTTATGGCTCTGACCATCCCCAAGACCCCAATTCAGTTATTAGTTGTTCTATAGACGGTTACAACGCTTCCAGATAAGAAGCTCTAACCAGTCTTAGAACCCAGTGTCAGAAACTAGTCCAATAAGACTCTTAGGGTACATGCAGTTATTCGTACCTGACTAGTGTTAGACCCCAATTTCGAGTTATCAACTTAGTAGTTCATTTTAGGTATTCTAGTGGGAGTAGAACATAGCACCGAGCGAGCCGGGGTTCCAGCGCACCCAGGTTCCCAGAACAATGTTGCCAACGTAGGTTTCAGTATTACTTGGCCTGATTAGCCCGAGATATTATTTTGATTACTCAGGTCATGACTTTATATCCTGGCAAGGTATATTAGGTCCTACCGATGGGATGCATACATCGGACTCCATGTCTAGCTCACATGGTTAAATGTCAGTTATAGACTCTCCCACTAGTCAGTCTAGTCCAGTATTAGAATAAGCAGCTCAGTTCAGTACAGTATCTCGGATTCAGTGTTTTAGACTTAGGGCATGTCCTTAACCATCAGACAGGGTCGTCTTGACCATTTCAGATTATATCAGTAGTTCAGTTCAGTTTACCTGTGGTCATGGCATGTCATTTCAGTTCATACTTTATATTCAGTATGTTTCTCCCACTTACTCAGTACATTCAAAGTACTGACGCATGCTTTTCATGCTGTATCATTTCATGATATAGCTGCATGTTCTCAGATTCTAGTTACTTCAGTTTCAGAGAATTCCATTTCAGTAGATCAGGGTGTGAGTCCTCATCATTTGAGGTCCTTGTTTATTTACTTCAGTTGGATATGGTTTTGTATAGACTTAGAGTTAGCTGGGGACCTATCCTAGCAACTCCTCAGTAGTTGGATTTCATACCAGACTTGTCTTTCAGAATTGTATTTCAAATATATTATTTCTTTCTCTACTTTCAGTCTTTACATTTTCTTAAACTGATAAAGCTATTATTTAAAGGTTCCGTTGTGCATGTTTACTCAGAATGCTAGTGTATGATAGACTAGGGGTTGACTTGGGGTCACTTGTGGCTTCAAGTACCGTGTTACATCCAGGGTGTAGGCTCGGGGCATGACAAACTTGGTATCAGAGAACTAGGTTTAGAGTATCTTCGGAAAGTCTGAAAGCCGCATCGAGTAGAGTCCTTTTCATGGGTGTGAAGCACGTCACACTTATAATGAGGACACTACGACATGTTATTGGGAAAATTCCCCTTTTGTTCATGCCCTTTATCGTGCGTTAAAGTCCTATTTCAAAGGCGTCTTTCTAAATCATGTCCTATCTCCTTCCAGTAGACAATGTCTCCTCGATGTGGAAATGGATGAAAAGCCGGAAATGCCAACATACCTACTCCACCAGCTCCGGCAGTTCCTCAAGAAGGATTTGTGTTTACCGCCAAATTTAGGGCGGCCATTCAGTTGCTTGCTCAAAACGTCACCAATCAAGTGAACCAGCAGGTGGTTCTAGTAGCCACAAGTGGGTCTACAGCCGCTGCCCGGGTGCGGGATTCACCCGGATGAACCCTCTAGACTTTCATGGAACAAAGGTGGGAGAGGACCCAAAAGGCTTTGTAGATGAGATCAGAAAGATCACCCGGATCATGGGTGTCAGCTCCTCCGAGAGTGCTGACCTTGCTGCGTACCAGCTAAAAAGGGTAGCCCAGGTTTGGTACGAGCAGTGGAAAAATGGGTGGTCAGCAGAAGCAGGACTGGTTGAGTGGGAGGAGTTTCATACAGCTTTTCTGGATTGGTTCTTTTTCGGGGAACTTAGGGAGGCTAAGATGGCAGAGTTTATTAACCTACGGCAGGGCAACCGGACAGTGGAGAAGTATGCTCTAGAGTTTACTAAACTATCAAAGTATGCTCCACAGATGGTGGCCGAGCCAAGGGCTTGCATGTTGAAGTTCATAAATAGAGTATCTAATCTGGTCCTTAAAGAGTGCAGGCCGGCAATGCTAATCAAGGACATGGACCTTTCTAGCTTAATTGTGTATGCCCAGCATATTGAGGCAGAGAAGCTGAAAGATATGGAACGTAAGAACAAGCGGGCAAGAACTGGTCATACAGATTTTGGCCACTAGAGATCTAGAGGGGGTAGCCGCCCACAACAGCAACAGCAGAGGGCGCCAGCACCCATCTCAGCCAGCGCCCTAACCTTTTGGTCTCCCCAGGATCGGAGGGGTGGGTCTTCTAGAACTCAGTCTCAGGCCCACAATACAGGAAACAAATATCCAGCTTGTCCCAAGTGTTGTAGGAATCACCCAAGAGAATGCCTTCAGGGATGAGGGGGCTGCTTTGGGTGTGGACAACTTGGACACATGCTTAGGGAGTGCCCATCAGCAGGGCGAGGGAGATCAAAATCCACTACCTCATCACCTCTAACAGGCCGCCCAACTCAGCAGGCCAACCTATCAAGTACAGATAGCGGTCAATGCCAAAATCATTTTTATGCTCTCACATCTTTGCAGGATCAGGATAGTTCACCAGACGTAGTTACTGGTATGTTACGTCTCTTTCACCTAACGTGTATTCCCTCCTAGATCCAGGAGATACTCTTTCGTTTGTAACTCCATATGTAGCAGTTCAACTCAGCATTAGTCTAGAGGTCCTATCCGAACCCTTCTTAGTTTCCACCCCAGTTGGCGATTTAGTTAGAGCCAATCGGGTATATAGAAGCTGCCCAGTCTCAGTCTTCAATTAAATCATTCCAGCTGATTTGGTAGAGCTAGGTATGGTCAACTTCGATCTTATTCTAGGCATGGATTGGTTACACTCTTGCTATGCCTCAGTTGACTACAGGACTAGAGTTGTCAAATTTCGGTTTCCAGATGAGCCCGTATATGAATGTTCAGGCAGTAGTTAAGTGCCTAACGGTTGGTTTATTTCCTTCCTTAAGGCCCAGAAACTCATTTCCAAGGGATGTTTGTATCATCTGGTTCGAGTCAAAGATTCCAACTCTAAGACCTAAATTATTCAGTCAGTTCCAGTTGTCAGTGAGTTCCCAGATGTATTTCCTGAAGATCTTCTTGGAGTTCCCCCAGAACGGGAAATAGACTTCGAAATAGATCTCCTTCCAGAAACTTAGCCCATTTCCATCCCTCCTTATAGAATGGCTCCAGCTAAGCTTAAAGAGCTGAAGGAGCGGTTAAAGGACCTCCTTGATAAGGGTTTCATCAGACCCAACATCTTTCCCTGGGGTGCTCTAGTGCTATTCATGCGTAAAAAGGACGGCACCCTCAGAATGTGCATAGATTATCGTACGCTGAACAAGGTCACAGTTAAGAATAGATACCCCCTACCTAGAATTGATGATCTATTCGATCAACTTCAGGGAGCTAGTTGCTTTTCTAAGATCGACTTCAGGTTGGGTTACCATCAATTAAGGGTTAGAGAGAGTGACATACCAAAAACAACATTCAGAACTTGGTACGGTCACTATGAGTTTGTGGTGATGTCCTTTGGGCTAACAAATGCCCCAACAACTTTTTTTGACCTAATGAATAGGGTTTTCAAGCCGTACCTAGATATGTTCATTATCGTATTTATTGATGAAATTTTGGTGTACTCTAGAAATGAGGAAGAGCATGCCAATCATCTAAGGTTAGCATTATAGAACCTCAGAGATCGCTAGCTATTCGCCAAATTCAGCAAGTGTGAATTCTAGTTGAAGTTTGTGTCATTCCTGGGTTATGTAATATCAGGTGAAGGGATACAAGTAGATCCTCATAAAATTTTAGCAGTAAAGGATTGGCTCAGACCTACCTCTCCTACCGAGATCAGGAGTTTTTTTGGCTTAGAAGGCTATTACGGATGGTTTTTTGAAGGTTTCTCCTCCATAGAATTCCCTCTGACCAAGTTAACCCAGAAGAAGGTAAAATTTCAGTGGTCGGATGAGTGTGAGAAGAGTTTTCAGGAGTTGATGACTCGACTCACTACCGCCCCAGTTTTGACCCTGCCAGAAGGAATAGATGGGTTTGTAGTATATTGTGACGCCTCCAGAGTTGGACCTGGTTGCTTTCTGATGCAGTGGGGCAAAGTGATAGCCTATGCCTCTAGGCAACTCAAAGTTCATGAGAAGAATTATCCAACTCACGACTTGGAGTTGGCAGCGGTGGGTATTCACATTAAAAATGTGGAGACACTACTTGTACGGGGCTCACATGGATGTGTTCATAGATTACAAGAGCCTTCAGTATGTGTTCAACCAGAAGGACTTAAACTTGCGTTAGAGATGGTGGTTGGAACTGCTAAAGGATTATGACATGAGTGTGCTGTATCACCCAGGTAAGGCCAATGTGGTAGCTGACTCCCTAAGAAAGCGGTCTATGGGGAGTGTAGCTCACATTAAGGAAGGCAAGAGGGAGCTAGTGAAAGAAGTTCACAGGCTAGCCCGGTTAGGGGTGCAGTTGATGGATTCAGCTGAAGGTGGAGTGGTAATGCAAAGCGAGTCAGATTCGTACTTGGTAGTAGAAGTTAAGTCCATACAAGATGTAGATCCAGTTCTACTTAAACTTAAAGAAGACGGAAGCTTACTATATGTCCTTCAAGGAGAAATAGTCCATCACTGCAGAGGATCAAATTGAGGTGGATTCCTTCAAGGATGACTTCCCAGATACTTATAATTAAGTCGGCATGCATGATTGGGGGCCATTCACAATACCTGTGGACCCTTATTTTCTCGAGTTGGTAAGGGAGTTCTACGCCTATTATAGGGAAAGGCAAGACATCTTAAAACACAAGGGCCGAGTGGACATGATGTTGTGCCTACCATCCATGCTAGTACGCGGCCAAGAAGTTAACATCAACTCAGAGGCAATCAAATCCATTTATTGGTGTAATACGGTGCGTCCAAGTTTCGTTTTCAAAAGGAAGCTGAAAGATAAAGATAATCAATTTGAGTGGGTGGCTGAAACCCTTGTTCTGGGTCAACCACAGTGGGCAGGATCGAAAGGGATAATTCACTGCCATGATGTTAAGTTTGAAGCTCGAATGTGGCTTGATTTGGTATGTGCCCATATCATTCCTTCAAAAAATACAACACATGTTCCCATTGAGGTCACATTCCTTGTCGCTTGCATCATGGATATTAGACACATCAATGTGGGGGGAATCATCACAAAACAATTCAAAAGGAAGGCCAGGCAAAAGGCAACTTCTATGCCTTATCCCAGCCTCATAAGTATGCTTTGCCTACGGGCCAACTGCCTCTGTTCCGAGCACTAGAAAAACCAATGAGAGCTGACAGAGTGATTACTTTTGTCACCAAAACTTATAAACATGGTCCAGATTTAAAGAGGCCCAAATTAACTATGGAACCAGGTATCCCTCCATCTCCCATTTCCCCTGACAATGCCCCAATATCTCTACAAGCCGAAATAGTCAACTCCCCACCAGTAAACGACCTCTTGAAAATGGCACAAATGGCCCGTGCTCACAATGACCAACTGTTGAAATTGGAAAATGAAATCCCTCCTATGATCCAATAAGACATTAAAAAGGCCACGAAACCCGTAGTTGACAAATTGGGAAGCGTCTGTGCTAGAGTGAAAGTGTTGGAGAATAAAGTGACTAGCTTGAGAGATGAAGTGAGTAGACACAAAAAATTGCTATAACCTAAAGATGTTGTACTGAACAGCTCTGTAGCCACTCATGCTCAGCCAAAGGATGAGAGAAGTCCTCCAAATGATTGGTGTTTGGGATATATAGCTCATCTGAGATGCAGTCGGATGAAGACGTGTACCACAACAAACCACACCACCCTAGGATGCTCACTATCAGGGAAGTGGATCCATCCTGGAGGCTCGGTGGGGTGGAAGTAAATTCTTATCATGAGCGTAGAACTCTTTCGGACCGCTGGGAATTCTCTTCACCAGGCAAACTAATTGAACTTCCACTTAAACCATTGATGCCCTCCGTGTTCGAGACTGCTTCATGGCACTTTGATGAGGCCACCTACTCATGGATCCCTCGTTCCCCTCACTAGATTATTCAAGTAGCCCTCCTTCCCTTGCTATTTTTAACCTATACATTAGGAACAATGTAACCTATTAGTTGGGGGTGTGTTTTCTCGCATGATCATCCAGTTATTATTATTATTATCATGTATTGCTCTTTTCTATCTTGTCTAGTTTTGAGAAAAATGTTGCTTTGTGACTTGTTAGTTCCATTGTTGGGTCTGCTTTAAATTTCCAAATATTTTGACCCAAGTCTTTATAATCGCCTTTTGTTCATAGTAGTTAGCAAATAAACTCCAAGGGTTTTTTTTATACCATGGTTCTTTTCCAAGGAGCCATTTCCTTTTTTTTTTCTTTTATTGTCGAACTGGATGGCATTTCTCAATGATAGATTGAGAGGTGACTTTCTTAAGGAAAAATTCCAAGTGTAGCGTATTTTGTGTTGATTGTTGGACTTGTTTTTAAGAGGCACCACCAAATTTTTTTAATGGCATTAAAAATGGATTATGAGGAAAAAAGGGGCACTTGAATCTAAAAATTGAGCACTTTTTCAAGAGTTGCACATTTCTTATTTGGCTTTTTGATTCACATGTTATCTTTTCTAAAGTCATATTCTTGATGTGGTTGTGAGAATTGTGTAAACTCCTTGGAATGTGATGCCTTGTCTGGTGAAGCTTTTAGCTTAATTTTCATGCACGAATGGTTGTCTAGAACTTGTCCTAAGTGTGATTCAAGGCAAAATCCTAGATGTAGCTACACTTAGGACATAAATTTAGGCTTTTTTTGATAGTCACTTTACTCATATGACCTTCTTGAACATTCATCCTTGCTAGCCAATGTTGAGCCTTTAATTTTTTTCTTTGAGAACCTTATACAAGCCAATTATCCTTTCCAAACCCATTTGAGAACCTTATACAAGCCAATTATCCTTTCCAAACCCCTCTTTGGCACCCATTCTCTCTAGTGCTAAGTGTGAAAAGAAGTGAAAAATAGGGGCTTGATGCCTAAAATTTTGGGGGAATGATAAGGGAGAAATGAGGCAAAAGCCTATGTTTAGGGGTTTGCAAAAGGAAATAGGAAAAGTATGGGAGCTCCAACGTGAGGTGGCACCAAAGTGTAAGGAAATGAATGAATTAAAAGAAAAAGAATGGTTGAAAGATGCTACCTCTTGCTTAGATGAGGCTAAAAGTGGAAACCAAGAAGATAAAAAGGTGGCTCTTTTTTTTTTTCTAAAGAAAATATTGCAAATGTTGATCAAGGAGATATAAGGTGGGGTAATATCAATAGAAAAATAGAATGTGCAAAAGTGTTCATAGAAGGGAATTAGGGAGGTTATTGTCACTAGAATTAAAAAGTTATCCTACCTTTACCCCTCGCCTTCATTATGACCCCCAAATACAAATTAATTTTGGGTGTAGCAACTCTACATTAGTTCCGAGTTACACGAAGGGCAAGCCTATGGGTCAAGTTGTATGCATGAGAATTTCTTTATGAGAGTGAGTGTATTTGCCTTATTCCATAATTCCTCCTGTGTGTGAATTGCTTGAAACTTAAATGGGATTCTCTCTTAATGTGAGTGACATCACTTCCTTGGGGAGCATGCTTAAATGTGTTCAAAGTAAAAGATGTGATTGAGAAAAGAGTGCGGTGAGCTTTGAGAGAAGCTTTGAATGTAAATTTTTAATTACATAAGTTGCTATGTGACCTTGTTTTGATAAATCTTTCCCCTTGTTTTGAATGAAAGAAACACTTGTGAATCATGGCAACCGTTTATGGTTACCTCTTGGAGCATGTGCAAAATTGTTGAGTCTTTTCTTTTCATTGAGTCGGTGTGTCATTTTGGGGTTGTCTTAGTCCTAGTGGTCCCTTGTGAAAAAGCTCCTGTGGCATGAAATGCTTACTGCAATTCTTCAGCTGTAAATAAATGCCTTGCTTGAGGAGAAGCAATAGTTCAAGTTTAGGAGTTTGATGAGTTGGCGATTTACCAACTCATTAGGATTTTAAGCATGAGCTTTTTCTTGGTTTCCAATTCATTTAGGAAGGTTTTACGCCCTTTCTCTTTGGTTTGTGTAGGTATTGAACTTAAATAGGTAAAACAGAAGAATTAGACAAAAGGCATAGAGCTGAGAGAAAAGGACATGCGCTTTGCAGGAGGACACCTACAGAATGTAGGTCAAACGCAGAAGTATAATGTTCTAAGGCTAAAAGAGTACATGCGAAATGCAGGTCAGCACACATGAAACATAGGTTGCAAACACAAGAGCCTTTCAGGAGTCAATCCAGACTTATGAGACACTTGCACCCCGCGGATCGCAGGTGCCTCACAAGTAAGGGCACCCTGAAGAGGGTAAAATGGTCCAGATTAGACACAAAGACATTTTGGATGTTGCTGAGGGCAAAATGGGATGAAAATGCACAAGAAAAAAGAAGCATACCTTCCCTAATTGACACACCTTTTGTAGTAGAATAGAAGATTCTTAGAGAGTACATTCCATATTGTATTATTTTGATTTCTGGAGAGAGAAAAAGCGAGAGAGCTTCTTTTCATCATCTTCTTCCTCCTTAAAGTAAAAACCTCCATTGAAGAACAACCTTGAGCTTGAAATTTACTCTGGTTGATGAATGATATGAATTTATTTATTAATAGAATCGCTTTTTCTTCATCCATGAGAAGCTAAACATCTTGCTAGGGTGTGTGCATGATAGGGGCTAAACTGGATTGTGTCTTGCTAGTTTAGTATTAGACTTACTTATTTAGCATAAATCTGTTGTTTTCTCTAAATTATAATTGAATTATTCATAGTTTCTATGGGTTGTGTTTACTTATTTTATTATTGCTTAAAAAAGGGGAGTAGAATATGGGTGAGAATATAAAGGTAGGTATTTGGGTCTTGATTGTGTGGGGTTGGATTAGAGATAGCCAAAACCCATTGTCATACATATATTAAAGAATTGAGGCTATAGATACTTAATTCTTGCCCAAGTTGTAGTGGTTGATGTGTGAGACCTTAGGGTTGAAGGAAACCCAAGGCAAAAGATACTCAAGTGGTTGAGAAACATATAGTATCGCCTTGTCCACGACTATTTATTCTTATAAGTAATGCTTCGAATTACTAGTTAGCCCAAATCCTATTAATGCCCTATCAATAGCACACCCCTAATCATTACTCATATTGTTACTTCAATGTTGGTTTCCTTGTTGATTGGTTGTTGAGTTAAATTCCAATTGTGATCCTACTTTCCCATAACATTTAATTTTTTATTTTTAATGCAATGATGCGATTTAGTTTAATTTGATAGACAACTTTTATGTCATCAATAGCTATTCCCTATGGATTCGACCCTAACTCACGAGTTGGGTAATTATATTGCCACGACCGTTTACACATTCCCCTAGTGAGGAGTGGATTTGAATGTCATCATCTATCCCAGCAACTCATTATTTCGTTTAGAAGGCTTTCAGACAGTATTTGTAGATGCAGCTTGGGTTCTGGTGTTTGAATAGATTTTTATTATCGTTTTAGTATTTGCTTATTTCTTTAATTTTATTCTACTTAATATTATCTTTCAGTTGATCAGTCTTATCAAAATTATGCTTTGTCATAGGTTTTCTTGGGGTCACTTGTGATCTTAAGTAGCGTATCGCGTCAAGGGTGTAAACTCAGGTCGTGACAAACTTGGTATCGGAGCATCAAGTTTAGAGTGCCCTTGGATTTCTAAAGGCCACATCGGATAGAATCCTTTTTCATGGGTGTGAAACGCGTCACACTTATGAGGGGAAGGCTATAAGGCATTTTTAGAAAAATTCTCTTTCTTCATGATTCATATCGTGCTTAGAGTTTTAGTCTCTAAAATGTCCTCCTAACTTTTGATCTATCCATTTAGTGTTAACAATGCCTCCCAAGAGAGAAAAAAGAAGGACGACCAGAAATTCTATTCAGCTAGCCTCACCAACTCCAGCAACCCCTCAGGACGACTATGTGTCCCCTGCCGAATTCAGAGCTTCCATATAGATGCAAGCCTAAGCAGTGACCATCTAGGTCAATCAACAAGCTGTCATACCTGCCAATACCAGTAGGTCTACTACTGCTGCTAGAGTCCAGGATTTTACTCGGATGAACCCTCCAGCATTTCATGGGTCTATGGTAGATGAGGACCCATAGGAGTTCATTAACGAGTTTTGAAACTTCACCGAATCATGGGTATTACCTCTGCTGAAAGTGAAGATTTAGTTGCTTATCAGTTGAAGGGGGTGGCGTAGATATATAATTAGTGGAATGAAGGGAGACGGGTTGGTGTAGGCCCAGTGAAGTTGGACGAGTTTGTGACTACATTCCTAGACAGATTCTTTCCCCGGGAATTTAGGGAAGCTAAGGCTTCTAAGTTTATAATCTTGAATCAGAATGACATGTCAGTACAGGAGTACACTTTGAAGTTCACCCAGCTGTCAAAGTATGCTCTCGAAATCACGGCAGAGCCGAGGGCTCGCATGTTGAAGTTTGTGAATGGAGTATCAGATATGGTAATCAAGGAGTGTAGGACTTCCATGTTTCTCAACAAAATGGACATCTACAGGTTCATTATTCATGCCCAAAAGATAGAGGCAGAGAAATTGACGGAGATAGAGAGGGAGAGTAAACGGGTGAGAATGGGTCAGTTTGAGTGCTCCCAGTAGAGGTCAGGCGGTGGTAATCATCTCCAACAGCAACAAAGACCTCCAACACCCTCATCAGCCAATGTTCCTTCTTCCAGGCCTTGCAAGGATCAGAGGGGTGGAGCATTCGGCTCCTAGTCTTAGAGTCAAGTCTCTAGCAGCCGCACCTTTCCCGTATGTTCGAAGTATGGCAAGAACTATCCCGGTGAGTGTCATATGCGCAGGGATGGTTGTTTTGGTTGTGGCCAACTTGGTCACAAATTGAGGGATAACCCTTCAGTGGGACGGGTGAGGGCCCAGTCCACCACATCGGTAGCTCAGCCAGGTCGTTCAGCTCAATAGGGTTCTACCTCATGTACAGGTGGTGTCAGCGCCAAAACAACTTCTATGCTTTATCCTCCTGTCAGGACTAGGGGAACTCACCTGACATAGTGACTGGTATGTTACAGCTCTTTCAGATAGATGTGTATTCTTTACTAGATCCAGGGGCCACACTTTCTTTAGTGACTCCTTACATTGCTGCCCAGTTTGACCTTAGCCTAGAAATTCTCTCTGAGCTGTTTTCATTCTCTACTATGGTTGGTGAGTCAGTTAGAGCCAGCCGGGTGTATAGGGATTGTCTAGTCATAGTGCTGCGTAAAGTCATCACAGTTGATCTAGTAGAGTTAGATATGGTCAACTTTGACCTCATTCTTGTCATGGGCTGGATACATTCTTTCTATGATTCAGTTGATTGTAGAACCAGGGTCGTTATATTTTAGTTTCCTAACAAACTAATCTTAGAATGGAAAGGTAATATGTCAATCCCTAAGGGTCGGATCATCTCTTACATTAAGGCTAGGAAAATGATTGCTAAGGGGTACATCTATCACTTGGTCAGGGTCAAAGATTCTAGTTCCAAGACCCCAACACTTTAGTCAGTTCCACTTATAATTGAGTTCCCCAATGTATTTCCCGAAGAACTTCCTGAACTCCCTCCTAAATGGGAAATAGACGTTGACATAGACTTTCTTCAAGATACCCATACTATCTCAGTTCATCCTTATGGAATGGATCCAGATGAGCTTAAAGAATTAAAGGAAAAACTGAAATACCTTCTAGATAAGGGTTTCATTAGACCTGGTTCTCTCCATGGGGTGCCTCAGTCCTATTCGTGTGAAAGAAAGATGGTACACTCAGAATGTGAATTAAATACCATCAGTTGAACAAGGTTACAGTCAAGAACATGTATCCTCTTGTCATGACCCAAACATAGGACCGGATCAAGATACGGAACCTAGAACCATAGATGATTCCATGTCGACCCATGACATGAGCATAATAAATAACTCAGCAAAATCAAGGTAGACAGAAACTAAATTTTGAAATAGCAAAAGTCTGAATAATAAACATTTGAACAATGGAAGTACATAACACTTAATCTAAAACTGAACACAACACTATGTCGGAAAAGTCTCTACATACTGACGAGCTGATGGGATGATAAGTTGGCAATTTACCAACTCATTAGGCTCTTAAACTTGAGTTTTTGCTTAGTTCTTGAATTTATTATATGGATTTTATGCCCTTTTTACTTTTTTTGTGTGCAGATGACTAAATACGGAGAAAAGAGCAAAAATGGAGCAAAACGAAGGAAGTAAGAGCAAATCGGCGGTCCACCAATGAAGACCGGTGAAACTCCGGCCAAAGGCCGATTATCACTACCTCTGAGGAATAATACCACTGGCGAATCGCGAGTTCCCAGCGGTGAATCACCGGTCCAGTCGCCAAAAGACACCCAAGTTTCTGGAAAATAACATAAAGATCTGGCAATTCATGGATTGGTATCGGCTAAACGCCGGGTGAACCGTCGATGCTCACTTGAGTTGAGTAAGGGCCCCGATAAGACACCCGGTTGTTCACGAATTGGGACCAGCGAACCGCCGGTGTCTCCGCCAATCCCATAATGGTGCTTGGGGTTATAATTGTCTAATACGGTAAAAGAGATAAAAAGTTGTTACACCCCGTAGGATTCCCAGCACCTAGATAGCCTATTCGTGCATTGGTTAAGCATATTTGAAAGCCATACGTGCTAGAGAAAGGCCCGGGAAAAGATCGGACGAGGAAACCTGTCGAACCATCGTGGAAGGAGCCAGGGCAGAGCCCCTCCGCAATGGCAACGTGTCACGGAGGTGGAGCCTCCGCGTTGGCTCTGTGACACGTTGGGGCTGTCCAAGCCCAAGTATATAAAGCCCCACTTCGTTTTTATTTCATTTAAATCATTATAATTTCTAGAAAACGCAGAAGAACAGGGAGAGACGAAGAGGGGATATATATATTCGTTCGATTACGCTGCCAAACGTAGTCCAAACTCAAATTAACCTCTGGCACTGAAGTATTTAGCAGCAGGGAGCTTTCCTACGGATTTAGTTTCACGAAATACGGCATCATCGAGGTACCGGGCTAAGGTAAGTAGAATTGCTCCAAACTAGTGTCTATGTGCTCCTAGCTATGAAGTGAATACTTCTCCCTTCTGGACTTCTGAAAAATAGCGAGTTTTCGACCGTCTTTCGATAAGCCTAAGTTTAGGCTATAATTATATCGAAAGTGACGTCGTCCTTCAGAATAAAGTTGTATTTAGCACTAATTAACGTGTATATGAATGTAGTTGGGAGAAATAGCTGGAGTACTGACCGAGCCTCGTTCGACAGTCGGATAACTCGAGGTTAAGGTATGTGAAGTTGTTTTTCGGCAAGTTAGTAAGCTTTAGCTTGGTAAATCATAGTAAACTTTGTATTTTTAACTCTCGGAGTTGAATGTTGAGAATTAAGTAAGTCTAGTAGATTTTGAGTTGTGTTGCCATATTGTATTCAGTCCGAAAGTTAGAAAAGCATTCGCCAAAGAGCGAGTTAGTATTCCAGATTCAGTATAGCTTATTCTGTGATTAGCAAGAATGTTATAGAATAAAAAGAGACAGATTTTTAGGATAAAAGTTAGTAAAGAAAGATCAGATAGATAGACAGTTATGGCTACAGATTAGCCATTCAGACAGATAGTATCCTGGCTACAGATTAGCCACACAGCTGAATAAAGATTTCAGAATCAGTATAATCAGTAAAGAATCAGTATAATACAGAAAGAGATCAGAATACGAAGTTAGATTTCAGATAGTCTTTTCAGTTATACATGCTTGCTATTTATATGTGCTATTGTTTGTTGAGACTTGATGTGGTGTGAGGGCACCCTTTTGAGCGTTCTCGCTGCCCCTGGGTTGGTAATCGTGTCGCCCACTGAGCGGGTGGGTTTACGTCGCTCCAAGGAGTGGCATGCCGTCCCCAGCTTGGACGAAGATGGGATGAAGCTTTCCCCATAGAAGTCTGATCAGCATTACAGGTGCAGCTCCGGTATCAGATAGCCCTGTTGAGCTGTGTCCAGGGAATCAGACCCTATCTTTTACTGTCTGTACATTCAGTTATGATAGGTGTAGCTCCGATTTCAAATAGCCCCGTTGAGTTGTGTCCGGGGATCCGGACCCTATCTGTTACTGTCTACACAGGAGTCCTCCGGACCCAGACACGGTTACTTATATCGGAGGCTATGGCCCGAGCCGGAGACCCAGGGGGCCGGTAGAGGAGCTTCGAAGTGAGTAGATGAGTGGAGTGACTTATTTTTGGTTGATTTTGACCCGGGTAGGGGTATATAGATTGTTTGCTTGTTTGGCGTCGTCCGATTTATGGGGGTTGGTATCAACTCTTGTTTGCCATATATTTATTTATATATTTATGTGCTACATGTTAGTTAATAGGCAGCAGGCCGCCGCGTCTACAGGTACGCTCCTGCCCTATCATAGTACAGGAAGTCTGATTCAAGTTCATATCAGTTCTTACAGATTCAGTATTCCCCTGCTATTCAGAATTGCTAGTTATGTTATTGTATTCAGTTATGTTATTTCAGTTGCTTTGGATACTCAGTACCAGTGGTACTGACGCCCGGTGGGGCGCTGCACTACTTGCCTGCAGGTACTCATAGACGAGGAGGCGATCCCTCGTGATCCTAGCCATCGCAGAGTCATCAGCTCCTATCATCCGTAGCTTGATATTTCAGAGGTTTATATCATTTCCTTTTATTGTACAGTATGGGTAGGCCAGGGCCCTGTCCTGGCCATCTTATCAGTATTCCTAGAGGCTTGCAGTCTGTATATATTTCCTTGTGGTCAGATGAGCCGGTCGTGTGAGGCCGTGCAGTTTGCTGTAGCTGTTTAGCATTTCAGTTTATGTTGGCCGTGTGAGGCCTTAGTTGATAGTAGTGGTGACCTTGCCGGTCACGTAATATCTAGTATTCTATTGTTGAGTTATAGATAACTAGACAGCATGGTGGCCTTGTCGGCCCGCATAGGTTTCCCCCTTGTACGTATGTTTTTGGTTAGCTGAAGTTTCCTATGGGTGGCTATAGGCCCAGTCGGCCGGAGGCTGTATTTACAGCCGTTATATAGCTCGTTGATTTTAGAAATCTGAGTTAAAGCTAGCCAGGCACCGGATGTGCTCAGGCTCACCAGCTAGCAGTCTAGGTCCTACTAGGACACCAGGTGCCAGTCATACCCCCCAAGGCGGGGTGTGACAAACTTGGTATCAGAGCCAGGTCGTGTCCCAAGGAGTATGCAAGCCGTGCTAAGTAGAGTCTTGTCTATGGATGTGTTGTGCACCACCTACTATAGGCAGGAGGCTGCGAGGCATGATAGGATGGTTACTCTTCTTTTTCAGTCAGTCGTGCTATAGAGCGGTACAGTATAGGGTTGAGTCCCTAAAACTTATCATATTCTTTGTCTACAGATAAGAATGGCAGTTCAACGACACCCTGCCACATGCAGGAGATTAGACACAACAGCAGGAGAAGGCACCAGTATGATGCCTCAGCTTCAGTCAGAGTCAGCCCGATCTGAGGGCAATATAGAGGCTTCATCACATCCCTCTCTGCAGTCCCCCTCACATCAGGAGCTGTTGGGCACTACACCGCCCCCGATAACTCCTGTGCCTTCGCCATCAGATCAGGAGGTTCGTAACGCTGTAGTTATGTTGGCACAAATGATGGCCACACAGCGCCAGTCAGTGCCACCTGTAGCAGTAGAGCCTTCAGGTGGGTCAGGTAGTTCCAGGGTTAGGGAGTTTTTGGCACTAGGTCCCCCACAGTTCACTGGGTCAGATCAAGTAGAGGACCCCCAGGACTTCCTAGATCAGATGCAGAGGATATTCCGAGTTATGCATGTGACCCCTTCAAAGTCTGTTGAGCTGGCAGTGTTCCGGTTACGGGATATAACTATATTGTGGTACGAGAGTTGGGAAAGGTCCCGAGGGAGAGATGTTACCCCTCTGACCTGGACCAGCTTCTCAGAGGCCTTTCTAGATCATTATTTGCCACGAGAGATCCGGCAGGCCCGGATGGACCAGTTCCTACATCTACAGCAGGGGGCGAGGAGTGTACGTGAGTATGCTTTATAGTTTGACTCCTTAGCCCGTTATGCTCCAGCATTTGTTGATACTATGCCATCGAGAGTTCACAGATTTATCATGGGTCTGAATCCGGAGTATACTGAGGCATGTATGATGGCGACGTTGCGAGAGGATATGGACATTGCCCGAGTACAGGCTTTTGCTCAGACCATAGAGGGTCTTAGACAGCGGTAGCAGAGTAGTAGACAGATCAGTCAGGAACAGCGCCGCAGAGACAGACCAGATGATATACAAAGGGAAGTTCAGAGAGGACCCAGGCCTCGACTATCGGATAGACCCCCTAGACCCCCACCTCCACCACAGTAGCAGCAGCAGCGAGGTAGGTATGTTCGTAGAGGGCAGTCAGGGCCCAGTGGTAGTTCCAGAATAGTAGATTCCCCGCAGCAGAGAAGGGGAGAACAGAGCAGATTTGCACCCTCACCCTGCCCCTATTGTAATCGACCACACTCCGGAGCTTGTAGATATGGCTCCACTGGGTGTTATATTTGCGGACAGGAGGGGCATCGGATGAGAGATTATCCGACTAGAGGTCAGGGGAGTAGAGATAGTTAGGACAGAGGATCTGCAAGGCCACGAGCCCCAGCAGCTTTAGCGGGGCATGGGCCTTCAGGTTCAGTAGGCAGAGGCCGAGGTAGATCAGGAGCTTCCAGTTCAGGTACGGCTTCAAACCGTACTTATGCACTACCAGGGAGACATGATTCAGAAGCGTCTCCGGATGTAGTGACAGGTATGATGACTATCTATTCATGCCCTGCTTACGTATTGATTGATCCAGGGTCCACTCTGTCATATATTACCCCATTTGTGGAACGAAAGTTCAATATTGAACCAGAATTATTACAGAAGCCTTTTGCAGTATCCACGCCCGTCGGTGACTCTATTATAGCTAGCAGAATTTACCGAGGGTGTACAGTGGAGGTTGCTGACCGCCAGACTACAGTAGATCTGGTAGAGCTAGAAATGATTGATTTTGATGCCATTATGGGTATGGATTGGCTAGTGCCATGCTATGCCAATGTAGAATGTTGGACCAAGACGGTCCGATTCCACTTTCCAGGGGAGGCAGTGCGAGAGTGGAAAGGAAGCACCGCTACTCCAAAGGGTAGGTTTATTTCGTACCTTTAGGCGAGGAAATTGATATCTAAGGGATGTATTTACCATCTGGTCAGAGTTCAGGATGTCCGGCCAGAATCTCCGACACTCCAGTCTGTTCTGATGGTGAACGAGTTCCCTGATGTGTTTCCAAATGAGTTACCTGGTATTCCCCCAGAAAGGGAAATAGATTTCGCTATTGATTTATTACCAGGCACTCAGCCTATATCAATTCCTCCTTATCGTATGGCTTCTGTAGAACTCAGAGAGTTGAAGGAACAGCTAAAAGATTTTCTAGATAAAGGTTTTATTAGGCCGAGTACTTCACCATGGGGTGCGCCAGTTCTGTTTGTGAGAAAGAAAGATGGCTCACTCCGTATGTGCATAGATTATCGGCAGTTGAACAAAGTCACAGTAAAGAATAAGTATCCGCTTCCCAGAATAGATGATTTGCTTGATCAGCTACAAGGGGCCAGATACTTTTCCAAGATTGACTTGCTGTCCGGATATCACCAGGTTCTAGTTCGTGAAAGAGATATTCCCAAAACAGCGTTCAGGACCCGATATGGACACTTTGAATTTCTAGTTATGTCCTTTGGGGTTAACGAATGCCCCAGCAGTATTCATGGACCTGATGAATAGTATTTTCAGACCATACCTGGACCTGTTCGTGATCGTGTTTATTGATGACATTCTGGTGTATTCTCGCTCCGAGGCAGATCACCGGACTCATTTACGGATAGTACTCCAGATTCTCAGGGACCGCCGGTTATATGCTAAGTTCTCCAAGTGTGAATTTTGGCTTAATTCAGTAGACTTTTTAGGGCATATTGTGTCGGATGCTGGTATACAGGTTGACACGCAGAAGATAGAAGCAGTCAAATCATGGCCTAGGCCTACCACTCCGACCGAAGTCCGGAGTTTTTTGGGATTAGCGGGATATTACAGGAGGTTTGTTGAGGTATTCTCTACCATAGCGGCACCTCTGACCAAACTGACGCAAAAAGCAGCGAAGTTTCAGTGGACAGAGGTATGCGAGCAGAGCTTCCAGGAACTGAAAGATAGATTGACCTCCGCCCTAGTGTTGGCATTGCCGGAGGGTACAAAAGGGTATTCAATGTATTGCGATGCATCAGGCGTTGGGTTGGGTTGTGTGTTGATGCAGCGTGGTAAGGTCATTGCGTATGCTTCCAGACAGCTGAAGAAACACGAAAAGAATTATCCTACCTACGACCTGGAGTTAGCCGCAGTGATCCACGCCTTGAAAATGTGGAGACATTATTTGTATGGCGTCCATGTGGATATTTTCATAGATCACAAGAGCCTACAGTATATCTTCACTCAGAGGGAGTTGAATTTGCGACAGCGTCGCTGGTTGGAGTTATTGAAAGATTATGACGTGAATATTCTGTACCACCCGGGAAAAGCTAATGTTGTAGCAGATGCTCTCAGTCGTAAGTCAATGGGGAGTTTGGCGCATTTTAGGCCCAAGAAACGGGAGTTGGTTAGAGAAATACATCAATTAGCTAGCCTAGTCGTTCGTATAGCAGACACAGAGGACAATAGAGCGGTAATTCAGAACACCGCCGTGTCATCATTAGTTGTGGAAGTGAAAGAACGACAATATGAGGATCCTGACCTGATCCGTCTTAAAGATCAAATTCCGCAGGGGAAAGCGCCAGATTTCCAGGTAACAGAGGATGAAGTGCTGCGTTGTAAAGGCCGTCTCTGTGTTCCAGATGTTTCAGGGCTCCGCCAGCAGATTATGAATGAGGTACATTACGCCCATTATTCTCTACACCCCGGCACAACGAAAATGTACCATGATATCAAGGAAAACTACTGGTGGCCAGGTATGAAAAGGGAAATTGCTGAATTTGTAGCCCAGTGCCCTAACTGCCAATAGGTAAAGGCGGAACACCAGAAACTAGGCGGGTTAACTCAGGACATAGCTGTGCCTCTCTGGAAATGGGAAGTAGTAAATATGGATTTTGTGGCAGGATTACCCCGTACCAGACATAGACATGACTCTATATGGGTGATAGTTGACAGATTGACAAAATCAGCTCATTTCCTACTAGTGAGAACTACTTTCTCGGCCGAAGATTATGCGGAGTTGTATATCCGAGAAATAGTCAGGTTGCACGGAATACCAGTATCCATTATTTCAGACAGAGGAACACAGTTCACGGCTAGATTTTGGCAGTCATTTCAGAAAGGTCTGGGAACGCAGATTAATTTGAGCACTGCATTCCACCCTCAGACAGATGGACAGGCTGAACGCACTATTCGGACGCTCGAGGATATGCTGCGAGCGTGTGTGCTAGACTTTGGAGGTAGCTGGGACGAGCATTTGCCGTTAATAGAATTTTCTTATAATAATAGTTATCACTCGGCTATTTAGATGGCGCCTTTCGAGGCTTTATACGGGCGGAAATGCAGATCGCCAGTTGGCTGGTTCGAAATAGGGGAATCAGTGTTGATTGGGCTAGACATCATTCAACAGTCAGAGGAGAAGGTAAAGCTTATTAGAGAACGCTTACTGACTGCACAGAGCCGCCAGAAATCATATGCTGACGTGCGGCGCAGAGACCTGGAATTTAATGTGAATGATTGGGTATTTCTGAAAGTATCTCCGATGAAGGGAGTGATGAGATTCGGCAAGAAGGGCAAGCTCAATCCGAGGTTTATTGGGCCTTATCAGATTCGTCGAAGGATAGGCCAAGTAGCTTATGAACTGAACTTGCCTTCAGAATTGGAATCCGTTCATCCGGTCTTTCATGTGTCTATGCTGAGGAAATGCATAGGAGACCCATCCAGAGCAGTCCCAGTCCAGGATATCCAGGTTACAGAAGAGCTGGCCTACGAAGAGGTTCCAGTAGCTATTCTAGACAGACAGATTCGTAGATTGAGAACTAAGGATATTGCATCTGTCAAGGTATTGTGGCGTAATAGGAACCGAGAGGAGATGACGTGGGAGGCTGAGGAAGATATGAAAGCTAGATATCCTCACTTATTCTAGGCCTAGTCAGGCGAAAGGTATGTTCGCATTATTACTTATCTAGTACCTTATGGTTGTATATGTATAAATGAGAAAGATTGATGTTAGCTATCGGGTGCATCTTAAGTATTGTGTGCAGTACCTGTATTGGACTTTTCTGCGTTTTAGGTTTTTGCTATAGTCCATATTACAGGGGAGACTCTGCTAAAATTTTCCTAAGTAGTAAGTTGAGAAGTCCTCTAGATAGAAGTTTACATTCGAGGACGAATGTTCTTAAGGGGGGGAGAATGTTATACCCGTAGGATTCCCGACACCTAGATAGCCTATTCGTGCGTTGGTTAAGCATATTTGGAAGCCCTACGTGCTAGAGAAAGGCCCGGGAAAGGACCAGACGAGGAAACCTATCGAACCATTGCGGAAGGAGCCGGGGCAAAGCCCCTCCGCGATGGCAATGTGTCACGGAGGTGGAGCCTCTGCGTTGGCTCCGTGACACATTGGGGCTGTCCAGGCCCAAGTATATAAAGCCCCACTTCGGTTTTATTTCATTTAAATCATTATAATTTCTAGAAAACGCAGAAGAACAGGGAGAGACGAAGAGGGGATATATATATTCGTTCGATTACGCTGCCAAACGTAGTCCAAACTCAAATTAACCTTAGGTACCAAGGTATTTAGCAGCAGGGAGCATTCCTACGGATTTAGTTTCACAAAATACGGCCGATGAATCGTCGAGCTACCAGGCTAAGGTAAGTAGAATTGCTCCAAACTAGTGTCTATGTGCTCCTACCTGTGAAGTGAATACTTCTCCCTTCTGGACTTCTGAAAAATAGCGAGTTTTCGACCGTCTTTCGATAAGCCTAAGTTTAGGCTATAATTATATCGAAAGTGACGTCGTCCTTCAGAATAAAGTTGTATTTAGCACTAATTAACGTGTATATGAATGCAGTTGGGAGAAATAGGTGGAGTACTGACCGAGCCTCGTCCGACAGTCGGATAACTCGAGGTTAAGGTATGTGAAGTTGTTCTTCGGCAAGTTAGTAAGATTTAGCTTGGTAAATCATAGTAAACTCCGTATTTGTAACTCTCAGAGTTGAATGTTGAGAATTAAGTAAGTCTAGTAGATTCTGAGTTGTGTTGCCACATTGTATTCAGTCCGAAAGTTAGAAAAACATGGGCCGAAGGGCGAGTTAGTATTCCAGATTCAGTATAGCTTATTCTGTGATTAGCAAGCATGTTATAGAATAAAAAGAGACAGATTTTTAGGATAAAAGTTAGTAAAGAAAGATCAGATAGACAGACAGCTATGACTACAGATTAGCCATTCAGACAGATAGTATCCTGGCTACAGATTAGCCACACAGTTAAATAAAGATTTCAGAATCAGTATAATCAGTAAAGAATCAGTATAATACAGAAAGAGATCAGAATAAGAAGTTAGATTTTAGATAGTCTTTTCAGTTATACATGCTTGCTATTTATATGTGTTATTGTTTGTTGAGACCTTATGTGGTGTGAGGGAACGCTTTTGAGCGTCCTCGCCGCCCCTGGGTTGGTAATCGTGTCGCCCACTGAGCGGGTGGGTTTACGTCGCTCCAAGGAGTGGCATGCCGTCCCCAGCTTGGACGAAGATGGGATGAAGCTTTCCCCATAACAGTCTGATCAGCATTACAGGTGCAGCTCCAGTATCAGATAGCCCTGTTGAGCTGTGTCTAGGGAATCAGACCCTATCTGTTACTATCTGTACATTCAGTTATTATAGGTGTAGCTCCGGTTTCAGATAGCCCCGTTGAGTTGTGTCCGGGGATCCAGACCCTATCTGTTATTGTCTACACAGGAGTCCTCTGGACCCAGACACGGTTGCTTATATCGGAGGCTATGGCCTGAGCTAGAGACCCAGGGGGCCGGTAGAGGAGCTCCGAAGTGAGTAGATGATTGGAGTGACTTATTTTTGGTTGGGTTTGACCCGGGTAGGGGTATATAGATTGTTTGCTTGTTTGGCGCCGTCCGACTTATGGGGGTTGGTATCGGCTCTTGTTTGCCATATATTTATATATGTATTTATGTGCTACATGTTAGTTAATAGGCAGCAGGCCGCCGTGTCTACAGGTACGCTCCTGCCCTATCACAGTACAGGAAGTCTGATTCATGTTCATATCAGTTCTTACAGATTCAGTATTCCCTGCTATTCAGAATTGCTAGTTATGTTATTGTATTCAGTTATGTTATTTGAGTTGCTTTGCATACTCAGTACTAGCGGTACTGACGCCCGGTGGGGTGCTGCACTACTTGCCTGTAGGTATTCATAGACGAGGAGGCGATCCCTCGTGATCCTAGCCAGCGTAGAGTCATCAGCTCCTGTCATCCGGAGCTTGATATTTTAGAGGTTTATATCATTTCCTTTTGTTGTATAGTATGGGTAGGCCGGGGCCCTATCCCGACCATCTTATCAATATTCCTAGAGGCTTGCAGTCTGTATATATTTCTCTATGGTCAGATGAACCGGTCGTGTGAGGCCGTGCAGTTTGCTGTAGCTGTTTAGCATTTCAGTTTATGTTGGCTGTGTGAGGCCTTAGTTGATAGTAGTGGTGACCTTTCCGGTCACGTAATATCTAGTATTCTATTATTGAGTTACAGATAACTAGACAGCATAGTGGCCTTGTCAGACCGCATAGGTTTCCCCCTTGTAAGTATGTTTCTGGTTAGCTGAAGTTTCCTACGGGTGGCTATAGGCCCAGTCGGCCGGAGGCTGTATTTACAGCCGTTATATAGCCCGTTGATTTCAGAAATCTGAATTAAAGCTAGCCAGGCACCAGATGTGCTTAGGCTCACCAGCTAGCAGTCTAGGTCCTACGAGGGCACCAGGTGCCAGTCATCCCCCCAAGGCGGGGTGTGACAAACGTTCCCTACTTTTCAGGATATAAATAGCAGATAAAGTACTATGTACTAGTATACAAACAAATAGAGAGATAGATAGAAAGATAGAGAGATATAGAGAGAGAGCGAAGCATATATCAAATCATTGTTTTCCTTTTGAGGTTCAGAACATTCTCTTAGCAGCGATAGGGAGATTTTAATTGGTAAATTTGGAAAAAGTACTCTTCTCTATTTCTTCTTTGTAATAGTAAGTTTCAGCCATTGTTGGAGACTATTTTGTGAATTTGATTTGACTACTCTTGCTATTAAATTCAATGAAGTTATTGATGAATGTGTTTTTGAATTTCTTAATAATGAGTAGCTATATCATTAACTAGAGGTGTGTGATGATGAATACTTAATTAGAGTGGATATTGCTAGAGTCATCTCCATATTGTTCAAATAAGTGTAAATCTGTTAGATTCTCTTCAATATATAAAAGAAGATCTATTGATTATGATATGGGTCTATTTATTCTTTCTTGATTGTTTCTTGTAAAAGAATAATTAAGTATTGGAAGAGAATTTAATAGTGGGTATGGATAAGAGATTGTGAAATTGGGCTAGAAATATCTAAAATTGCAGTCTCATTCCTTATTATAAGCTAATAGCTAGAAGTTAGTGCAGCTACTAATCCAAATCTAATCAAGTTGAGCTAAATCACAGCTAGAGGTTTTACAAAACTCTAGTAAGAGGTAGTTAGAAGGCTGAAAAGCTGTAATTACCAACTTCCCGATATTATTTACACTTGTTGAACTCATAAGATGACCTAGCATGTCCAATCTAGTTAGTATATCATCTACACCACACCTATAGCCTTTCACACTCTTGTTGACAACTTTTCTGATCCTGTTGTTTCATTCCACTAAATCACCAAATATAATTTACTGCAAATTTTAATCCCCACAATTGTTAACTCTACGTGGTGCAAGCTAACTTCAATTTCTCAATCGACACTTATAACTATTATTCACTAGTCTTTGTGGGATTCGATCCCGACACTCGTCGGATTACTTGTTTTGATACTTCGGCCGTGTATATTCTTTGCATGAAGGATATATTTTGGATGTTATCAAAAATGGCGCCGTTGCCAGGGACTAGTGTTTGATATTCTTATATTGATTGTTAAGTTGAATTAGTTCCATACCACAGTGGTTTCTACTAATCTATTGTGTGTGGCTCATGAGTAGTTTCGGAGGATGGTCACAAGACCCAGAAGGGGTGCCTTGTGTGAAGGCAATCAAGCTAGTAAACAAAATATGGCGTAGAGAGGGGAAGAAATACGAAATGTTGTTAGTCATGTTGAAGAATATGGAGTTGTTGATGAACTATATGAAGGGTTTCCATGCTAGAAACAACCAAGACAACCATGACTATGATTATGTTTATTATGGAAATCGAGGTTGGAACAACCCTCGGTCAGTCGATACGAGTAGTCAAGAGAGCAATGAGTCAATCCCACCTCATATGGAAAGTACTCTAGAAGTGGTGCTTGAAAAGGTTCTTGCGACTGAAGAGGGAGTTCAAGATTTATGGAGTAAAACTCTTGGACCTAACAACCATTGTAGAGAGTCATGATGTCATCATTCAATAATTGGAGGAGCGGATGAACAAGTTAGCGTCTCAGATGACAACTCAAACAACAGAAAAAAACACGGCTCCAATGAAGGACATTGTAGATAATGATATATTCGAGTGGGAAATTGAGAAAGAGGTTGTGGGAGAACTTATTGTTGTTTTTTTTAAAGGTGAAGAACTCAAGGATGTTCATCATGCGCGTAAGGAGATAAGAAATTATCCGTTCCCACCAAGAAAGCTAGACCTTGATTTGAAGAATCATACAACTCCTCCGTTACAGCCATCTATTATGACCCCACCAAAGCTGGAACTCGAACCCTTGCCCACTCACCTACAATATGCATACCTGGGAGAGAATGAAATGCTCCTGGTTATTATTTCATCAAAGCTCACCCCATCGCAGGCAGATAAACTCATTGAGGTGTTGAAAAGGCATATCAAAGCTATAGGATGGTCAATAGCTGATATCATTGGTACTCCTCCAGGGATTTGCACTGACAAAATCAATCTTCAAGAAAATTGCAGCCCATCAGTGATAACGCTCAAACCACACATCAAACTGAAGTATGAAGTGGACATTGTCAAGAAAGAACCCATCTTAGAGGTTGGGGTCGATCACACAAGGAATATGGAAGATCTAGATTACAACCGGTAGATGAACTTGTATGGTAAGTACTTCACAATGGGGGGAATTCTAATAAAAATCAATAATAGGAATAAGCAGCAGTCAAGATTATGTTTGTGAATCAATAATTAAAGGATAAATAGGGTTTGTGTGTTACACCCCGTAAATTCTCAACATATAGATGGCCTATTCGCATGTTGGTTAAGAGTTTTTGAATGCCATACATGCTAGGAAAAGGCGCGGGGGAAAGACCGGATAAGAAATCCATCGAACCATCGCGGAAGGAGCCGGGGCAGAACCCCTCCGCGATGGCAACGTGCCACGGAAGGAGGGCCTCCGCGTTGGCTCCGTGTCACGGAGGCCCTGTCTATGCCCAAGTATATAAGCCTCCAACTTCGGTTTTAATGATATAATTCATAAGAATTTCCATAGAAGCCGAGAGAAAACAGGGAGAATGAAGGTTCCTTAGTAATATTCATCCGATTATGCCGTCAAACACGATCCAAACTCAAATTAACTCCAGATACCGAGGTATTAAGCAGCAAGGAGCATTCCTACGGATTTAGTTTCGTGAAATTTGGCCGGCGAATCGTCGTGCTACCGAACTAATGTAAGTGGAATTACTCCAAGTTAGTGTCAATATACTCCTATCCCTAAAGTGAGTATTTCTCCCTTCTAGACTTCCGAGAAATAGCGAGTTTTCGACCGTCTTTCGATAAGCCAAAGTTTGGGCTATATATATATCAAAAGTGTTATCTTTTTCCAGGATATTAATGTATTTAGCCCTAATTGATATATATATATATATATATATATATGAATACAATTGGAAGGAATAGCTGAATATTGGTCGAGCTACGCCAGTTAGCTAGAAGCCGACAACTGAGGTATGTAAAACTAGTTTCCTCGGCAAGTTAGTAGTCTCGGTATAGTAAAATAGTTCAAAGGCTAGTAGAATGTTTTAGAAGTCGTGTGTTATGTTTAGTATGAATATTAGTACAATATTAGAAGCATCATGTTATGTATAGCGTGAAACTTGCTAGCACGATATAAATTCTAATACAAAGTGTTAGGAACTGTATAACATGCCCAGTATGTGATTTAGTAAAGTATGTTAGGATATTATCGTGTTCAGTTGGAACTTAGTAAAGCAATATAAGTATCTGTAAGGTATCTCAGAAGTAGAATGGTAAATTAAAATGAACTTTAGAAAACATGTTAGAAATAGTAAATCATGTTACTATAAAACTCAGTTATACAACATGATTCCCAGCAGAAAAACTATATCTTGTCCAACATTAGACTCAGCACAGTATGACAGAAGATTATATATATATATATATATCATTATCAGTCTCAGCATGTATTAAATACATACCTATCACTATCACTAGTTCAGCATATAGTATGTACATATACATCATCATCACTAGCTTCAGCATGTGGTATACGCAATTAGTATTACTAGTTGAGACCACTGTATTGTTTTGGGGTTGGATTACCTAGCATTCATTACCGCCCCAGGGTTAATAGCTGTATCGACTCGTCTGCCAGAGGGCGAGCATACGTCACTCTACGGAGTGGCATGCCATCCCACAGGGGACGAAGGTAGGATGCCAGTTTTCCCTATATTGTGCCTTGGTCGGCCTTTATACACCCCCGTCGAGCGGGTACGCCCGGGGTGTTGATTCAGGAGTCCTCTGGACTCAGGTACAGTTATAGTCAGGGGCTCAGCGAGCCCAAGTGCATACCCAGGGGATCGACAGGATGCTTATAGTTATTATAGGAGATGGGACGACCGGGGTAGAGGTATAGATTGCATGTTGATTGTACCTCCCGGCTTATGGGGGCCGGGTAAGGTTTGTGTGTGCTATGTTATGTTATGTTATGTTAGGTTATGCCATGTTACGCTAGATACGAGTAAATCAACAGTAGAGCGATACATTTCAAGGTATGACTCCTACTCCTTCCAGCATAGTTGAGAGTAGGCTTAGCTTTACATTTTCAGTCAGTTTAGTCTATTTCTTTCTATTTCAGTTCCATCAGTTGTATTGTTGTTTTCAGATATTGTTTAGTTGTTGCTTTACATACTCAGTACCAGTGGTACTGACGCCCGTTGGGGGCACTACATTACTTGCCTACAGATAATCATAGACGAGGAGCCGATACCTCGTGATTCCAGCCAGCTCACAGGGTCATCAGCTCCAGTCATCCGGAGCTAGATAGCTAGAGGTTTATTCCTTTTCTTTTGTTATACAGTATAGGTAGGCCGGGGCCCTGTCCTGACCGTCTTATCAGTATTCTTAGAGGCTTGCAGTCTGTATATATTTCCCTATGGTTAGTTGTGCTGGTCGTGTGGGGCCGTGCGATTATTTAGTTGTTTATATTGGCCGTGTGAGGCCTTATTCAGTTAGTAGTGGTGACCTTGTCGGTCACGTAGCTGTTTAGCATCTGTTATATTGATTCAGAAGTAACTAGTTAGCATGGTGGCCTTGTCGGCCTACTTAGGTTCCCCTATATGTATGTGATTCGTGTTAGTTGATGTTATAGTACAGGTGGCTATAGGCCTAGTCGGCCAGAGGCTGTATTTACAGCCATTATATAGCCCATCATTTCCTTGAATCCAGAGTTAGAGCCAGCCAGGCACCAGAAGTGCTTAGGCTCAACAGTCTAGTAGTTCAGGTCCCAGTAGGGCACTAGGTGCCAGTCATACCCCCAAGGCGGGGCGTGACAAACTTGGTATCAGAGCAGGTCGAATCCCAGGGAGTCTGCAAGCCGTGCTAAGTGTTGTGCACCACATACTATGGATGTGTTGTGCACCACATACTATTGGTTGGAGGCTGCAAGGCATGATAGGATGGTTGCCTTTTATTCTTATTCGGTCGTGCTGTAGAGCGGTACAGTATAGGGTTGAGTCCCTAGAGCTTACTGTATTCTTTTGTTACCGATAATGGCAGACTAGCGACATCCTATCACAGGCCGGAGCTTGGATATTGCAGCAGGGGAAGGCACCAGTAGGATGTCTCACCCTCATTTAGAAACAACCCGATCAGAGGGCAATACAGAGGCATCGTCCCAACCTTCTCAATAGTCTCCACCACATCACGAGCCACTTGGGGCGACACAACCTCCAGCAGTCCCTATATCGATACCTTCCGACCAGGAGGTTAGGAGTGCGGTAGTCATGTTAGCACAGATGATGGCTACTCAGCGTCAGCCGATGCCGTCTATAGTTGCGGAGTCATCAGGTGGGCCCGGTAGTCGAGGGTCCGAGAGTTCTTGGCTCTGAATTCCCCACAGTTTACAGGTACGGACCGGACAGAGGACCCTCAGGATTTTCTAGATCAGATGTAGAGAATTTTCAGGGTTATGCATGCCACGCCTATGGAATCAGTTGAGTTGGCAGCATTACAGTTACGGGACATCGCCGTGTTGTGGTATGAAAACTGGGAAAGGTCCCGAGGGAGAGATGTTTCCCCTCCGACCTGGTCCAACTTCTCAGGAGCTTTTCTGGATCACTATTTGCCACGGGAGATTCGACAGGCCAGGGTGGACCAGTTTTTACATTTAGAGCAGGGGGCTATGAGTGTTCGGGAATACGCCTTGCGGTTTGATTCTTTGGCCTGGTACGCACCGGCCTTTGTTGATACCATGGCATCCAGAGTACACAGGTTTATCATGGGGTTGAATCTAGAATATGTTGAGACTTGTATTATGGCCACACTGCGAGAGGACATGGATATTGCCCGAGTTCAGGAATTTTCCTAGAATATTGAGGGCATCAGGCAGCGGCATCGGGAGATCAGGAGGACCAATCAGGAACAGCACCACAGGGATAGGCCAGTTGAGTTACAAAGGGAGGCTCGGGGAGTACCTAGGCCACGATTGTTAGATAGGCCGCCCAGACCCCTGCCTCCACCACAGCCGCAGAGGGGCAGGTTTAGCCGCATGGGGTAGTCAGAGACCGGCAGAGGCTCACAAATTGCAGATTCACCATTACAGAGAAGGGCGGAGCAGAGTAGGTATACCCTACAACTTTTCCCTATATGCAGCCGATGCCATTCTGGAGCATGCAGGTATGGCTCCACCGGATTTTATATTTGTGGCCAAGAGGGCCATCTGATGAGAGATTGCCCGGCCAGAGGTCAGGAGGATTGGGATAGACAGGACAGGGCATCCGCAGGGTCACGAGCTTCAGCATCCTCGGCAGGGTGCAGACCCTCAGTTTCAGCAGGCAGGGGTCGGGGCAGATCAAGGGCCTCTCGTGTAGATGCGGGTCTAAGCCGCACATATGCTTTACTAGGGAGGCAGGATTCAAAAGCGTCACCTGATGTTGTGACAGGTATGATGACTATCTGCTCACACCCTGCTTATGTATTGATTGACCCAGGATCTACTTTGTCCTACATTACTCCATTTGTGGCTCAAAAGTTTAGTGCTGCACCAGAGTTGCTTCAGTAACCCTTTTCAGTATCCACCCCTGTTGGTGACTCCATTGTAGCTAGAAGGGTCTATCGCGGGTGTATAGTAGAGGTTGCTGATCCTCAAACCACAGTAGATCTGGTAGAATTAGAAATGGTGGATGTCGACGCCATTATGGGTATGGATTGGTTGGCTCCGTGTTATGCAAATGTAGAATGATGGACCAAGACAGTCCGATTCCACTATCCAGGAGAGGCAGTACGAGAGTGGAAGGGCAGCACAGCTACGCCAAAAGGTAGGTTTATTTCCTACCTTCAAGCGAGGAAGTTGATAGCCAAGGGATGTATTTACCATCTAGTCAGAGTTCAGGATGTTCAGGTAGAGCCTCCGACTCTCCAGTTTGTTCCAGTGGTGAATGAATTCCCCGATGTATTTTTAGATGAACTACCTGGTATTCCTCCAGAAAGGGAAATAGATTTTGCAATTGATTTATTACCAGGAACTCAGCCCATATCAATTCCTCCGTATCGTATGGCTCCTGCTGAACTCAAAGAGTTAAAGGAGCAGCTGAAAGATCTGTTAGACAAGGGCTTTATCAGGCTGAGTACTTCACCGTGGGGTGCGCCAGTTCTATTTGTGAGAAAGAAGGATGGCTCGCTCCGCATGTGTATAGATTACCGGCAGTTGAATAAGGTTATAGTTAAGAATAACTATCCGCTTCCCAGAATAGATGATTTGTTTGACCAGTTACAGGGGGCCAAGTATTTCTCCAAGATTGATTTACGGTCCGGATACCATCAGGTTCGAGTCCGTGAAAGAGACATTCCCAAGACAGCCTTCAGGACTAGATACGGCCACTTTGAATTCCTAGTTATATCCTTTGGGCTAACGAATGCCCCGGCAGTATTTATGGACCTGATGAACAGTATCTTCAGACCATACCTGGACCTGTTTGTGATAGTGTTTATCGATGACATTTTGGTGTATTCTCGCTCAGAGATAGACCACCAGAATCATTTACGGACAGTGCTCCAGATTCTCCGGGACCGTCAGTTGTACGCCAAGTTCTCCAAATGTGAATTCTGGATGAACTCAGTAGCTTTCTTGGGGCATATTATGTCGGATGCTGGTATACAGGTAGATACGCAGAAAATAGAAGCAGTCAAAACATGGCCCAGACCTACCACTCCGACTGAAGTCCGCAGTTTTCTGGGATTAGCAGGATACTATAGAAGGTTTGTTGAGGGATTCTCCACCATAGCGGCACCTCTGACTAAGCTAACGCAGAAAGTAGTAAAGTTCCAGTGGACAGAGGCATGTGAGCAGAGTTTCCAAGAATTGAAAGACAGGTTGACCTCCGCCCCAGTATTAGCATTGCTAGAAGGTACAGAGGGTTATTTAGTGTATTGTGATGCATCAGGTATTGGGTTGGGATGTGTGTTGATGTAGCACGGTAAAGTGATTGTTTATGCTTCCAGACAGCTGAGGAAACATGAAAAGAATTATCCTACCCATGACCTGGAGTTAGCCGCAGTGATCCACGCCTTAAAGATATGGAGACATTACTTGTATGGCGTCCATGTGGATATTTTCACAGATCATAAGAGCCAACAGTATATCTTCACTTAGAGGGAGCTGAATTTGCGACAACGTCACTGGTTGGAGTTATTGAAAGATTATGACGTGGACATTCTGTATCATTCGAGGAAAGCCAATGTAGTAGCAGATGCTCTCAGCCGTAAATCGATAGGGAGTTTGGTGTATTTGCAGCCTGAGCAGCGGGAGTTGGTCAGAGAAATACATCAATTAGCCAGCCTAGTCGTTCGTGTAGCAGAGATAGAGGACAATAGAGTGGTAATTCAGAACACCGCAGTGTCGTCATTAGTTGAGGAGATAAAAGAACGGCAGTATGAAGATCCTGACCTGGTCCAGCTTAAGGACAGAATTCAACAAGGGAAAACGCCAAAGTTTCAGGTAACTGAGGATGAAGTGCTGAGATGTAAGGGCCGCATTTGTGTTCCGGACATTTCAGGGTTTCACCAGCAGATCATGAGCGAGGCGCATTACGCCCGCTATTCTCTCCACCCAGGTGCGACGAAAATGTACCATGATATCAAAGAAATTTATTGGTGGCCAGGTATGAAGAGGGAAATAGCAGAATTTGTAGCCCAGTGTCCTAACTGTCAGCAAGTAAAAGCGGAACACCAGAAACCAGGTGGGTTGACTCAGGACATAGCTGTGCCTCTTTGGAAGTGGGAAGCAGTAAACATGGACTTTGTAGTAGGACTACCCCGTACCAGGCATAGACATGATTCAATTTGGGTAATTGTTGACAGACTGACGAAATCAGCCTCTTTCCTGCCAGTAAAAGCCACTTTCTCTGCCGAAGATTATGCCGAACTGTATATCAGAGAAATAGTTAGATTACACGGTGTTCTAGTATCTATTATCTCTGACAGAGGAGCACAATTTACAGCTAGATTTTGGCAGTCATTTCAGAGATGTCTGGGAACGTAGATTAATTTGAGCACAGCATTCCACCCTCAGACAGATGGGCAGGCTGAATGCACTATTCAGACGCTCGAGGATATGCTACGGGCGTATGTGCTAGACTTCGGAGGTAGCTGGGACGAGCATTTGCCGCTAATTGAATTTGCTTATAATAATAGTTATCACTCATCTATCCAGATGGCGCCCTTTGAGGCATTATACAGGCGAAAATGTTGGTCGCCAGTTGGCTGGTTTGAAGTGGGAGAGTCAGCGCTGATTGGGCCAGATATTAGTAAACAATCAGAGGAGAAGGTAAAGCTTATCAGCAAATGCCTACTGACTACACAAAGCTGCCAGAAATTGTATGCTGATGTGCGGCGCAGAGACCTGGAATTTGATGTGAATGACTGGGTATTTTTGAAAGTATCTCCGATGAAAGGGGTGATGAGATTCGGTAAGAGAGGTAAGCTAAGTCCGAGATTCATTGGGCCTTACCAGATTCATCGAAGAATAGGCCAAGTGGCATATGAGTTGAACTTGCCTCCAGAATTAGAATCCGTTCATCCAGTTTTCCACGTATCTATTCTAAGAAAGTACATAGGAGACCCATCCAGAGTAGTCCCAGTCCAGGATGTCAAGGTCACGGAGGAGCTGGCCTATGAAGAGGTTCCAGTAGCTATCTTAGACAGACAGATTCGTAGATTGAGAACTAAAGATATTGCGTTATTCAAGGTACTGTGGCGTAACAGAAATTGAGAGGAGATGACTTGGGAGGCAGAGGAAGATATGAAAATCAGATATCCTCACTTGTTTCAAGCCTACTCAGTCAAGAGGTATGTTAGTATTGTTATTTTATACAGTGCCTTATAGTATATGCATAAATGAGATAATCGACTCCAATCTTTTGTCTGATGATTGCTATAGTATTGTGTGGAGTACCTGTATTGGACTTTTCTGCATTTCAGGTTTTTGAGATAGTCCATATTACAGGGAAAACTCTGCCAAATTTTTTTTCCAGAAATAACTTGAGTAAGCCGAGAATTCTTATAAATAAAAGTTCACATTCGAGGACGAATGTTGTTGGGGGGGAGAATGTTACACCCCATAAATTCTTGACATGTAGATGGCCTATTCACATGTTGGTTAAGAGTTTGTGAATTCCATACATGCTAGGAAAAGGCCCGGGCGAAAGACTGGATAAGAAATCTGTCGAACCATCGCGGAAGGAGCCGGGGCAGAACCCCTACACGATGGCAACATGCCACGGAGGGAGGGCCTCCGCGTTGGTTCCGTGTGACGGAGGCCCTGTCCAGGCCCAAGTATATAAGCCTCCAACTTCGGTTTTAATGATATAATTCATAAGAATTTCCATAGAAGCCGAGAGAAAACAGGGAGAACGAAGGTTCCTTAGTAATATTCGTCCGATTACGCCGTCAAACACGATCCAAACTCAAATTAACTCCAGATACTGAGGTATTAAGCAGCAAGGAGCATTCCTACGGTTTCGTGAAATTTGGCCGGCGAATCGTCGTGCTACCGAACTAAGGTAAGTGGAATTACTCCAAGTTAGTGTCAATATACTCCTAGCCCTAAAGTGAGTATTTCTCCCTTCTGGACTTCCGAAAATAGCGAGTTTTCGACCGTCTTTCGATAAGCCAAAGTTTGGGCTATATATATATATCAAAAGTGTTATCTTTTTTTAGGATATTAATGTATTTAGCCCTAATTGATATATATATATATGAATACAGTTGGAAGGAATAGCTGAATATTGGTCGAGTTACGCCAGTTAGCCGAAAGCCGACAACTGAGGTATGTAAAACTAGTTTCCTCGGAAAGTTAGTAGTCTCGGTATAGTAAAATAGTTCAAAGGAAAGTAGAATGTTTTAGAAGTCGTGTGTTATGTTTAGTATGAATATTAGTACGATATTAGAAGCATCATGTTATGTATAACGTGAAACTTGCTAGCACGATATAAATTCTAAAACAAAGTGTTAGGAACTGTACAACATGCCAAGTATGTGATTTAGTAAAGTATGTTAGGATATTATCGTGTTCAGTTGGAACTTAGTAAAGAAATATAACTATCTGTAATGTATCTCAGAAGTAGAATGGTAAATTAAAATGAAGTTTAGAAAACATGTTAGAAATAGTAAATCATGTTACTATGAAACTCAGTTATACAGCATGATTCCCAGCAGAAAAACTATATCTTGTCCAACATTAGACTCAGCACAGTATGACAGAAGATTTTATATATATATATATATATATATATCATTATCAGTCTTAGCATGTATTAAATACATACCTATCACTATCACTAGTTCAGCATATAGTATGTATAGATACATTATCATCACTAGCTTCAGCATGTGGTATACGCAGTTAGTATTACTAGTTGAGACCACTGTATTGTTTTGGGGTTGGATTACCTAGCATTCATGACCGCCCCATGGTTAATAGCCATATCGACTTGTCTGCCAGAGGGCGAGGATACGTCACTCTACGGAGTGGCATGCCTTCCCAGAGGGGATGAAGGTGAGATGCCGGTTTTCCCCATATTGTGCCCTGGTTGGCCTTTATACACCCCCGTCAAGCGGGTACGCCCAGGGTGTTGATTCAGGAGTCCTCCGGACTCAGGTACAGTTATAGTCAGGGGCTCATTGAGCCCAAGTGCATATCCAGGGGATCGACAAAATGCTTATAGTTATTATAGGAGATGGGACGACCAGGGTAGGGGTATAGATTGCGTGTTGATTGTACCTCCCGGCTTATGGGGGCCGGGTAAGGTTTGTGTGTGCTATGTTATGTTATGTTATGTTATGTTATGTTATGCCATTTTACGGTAGATACAAGTAAATCGACAGTAGAGTGATACATTTCCAGGTATGACTCCTACTCCTTCCAGCATAGTTGAGAGTAGGCTTAGCTTTACATTTTCAGTCAGCTTAGTCTATTTCTTTCAATTTCAGTTCCATCAGTTTTATTGTTGTTTTCAGATATTGTTCAGTTGTTGCTTTACATACTCAGTACCAGCGGTACTGACGCCCGTTGGGGGCACTGCATTACTTGCCTGCAGGTACTCATAAACGAGGAGCCGATACCTCGTGATTCCAACCAGCTCACAGGGTCATCAGCTCCAGTCATCCGGAGCTAGATCGCTAGAGGTTTATCCCTTTTATTTTGTTATACAGTATGGGTAGGTCGGGGCCCTGTCCCGACCATCTTATCAGTATTCTTAGAGGCTTGCAGTCTGTATGTATCTCCCTATGGTTAGTTGTGCCGGTCGTGTGGGGCTGTGCGATTATTTAGTTGTTTATATTGGCCGTGTGAGGCCTTATTCAGTTAGTAGTGGTGACCTTGTCGGTCACGTAGCTGTTTAGCATCTGTTATATTGATTCAGAAGTAACTAGTCAGCATGGTGGCCTTTTCGGCCCCCTTAGGTTTCCCTATATATATGTGATTCTGGTTAGCTGATGTTATAGTACAGGTGGCTACAGGCCTAGTCGGTAGGAGGCTGTATTTACAGCTGTTATATAGCTCGTTATTTCCTTGAATCCAGAGTTAGAGCCAGCCAGGCACCAGAAGTGCTTAGGCTTAGTAGTCTAGCAGTTCAGGTCCCAGTAGGGCACCAGGTGCCAGTCATACCCCCCCAAGGCAGGGCGTGACATTGTGTTCCCCATGGGTTCATAACATTTTTGATATTCACTCGTGAGCTTTACCAATACTTACTTCATAACTTAGGTTCATTCAAACGATTGAACAATCCTTATTGAATGACTATCCTCAATTTCTCGACCAAGTCTCATGAGTTTTGCAAACTAACCTTTATCACTAAGTTTCAGATATAACTATCCTGCGACCACAGCTCAAGTTAATACAATGATCATCAAGATTAAGGCTCTGTTGTAATTCTCTTTTCCTAATCTCTACCTCTTCGACCAAAGCAAGTAAAGAATTTAGGCACTTCCTAACGTTGCGCACAGCTAAGAATCATTAAAGATGAAGAAACCACAATATAAGTAATTAGTATTGGTTTTAGACTCACTTTGTGCAACCCTAACTTTTTATTCCACCATGGTTCCCACAACCGTAGCTACGGAGGTTTTAGCCTCTCATAGTTGTAAGATTGTGAATTATGCTCATGATTGAAAACATAAAACAATACTTACAAAGATGATTGAGAAAAACAATTCCTTCAATTAAACCACGAAATCTTGAATAACAAGTAGCAAGAACAAGATGAATTCAAGAAAAGGTTTATCACAAGGTTGAAACAACTCAATTCTCTCTTCCAACGACGTAACATTTCTTACTACAATGTTTTCCTACTAGAATTAAGTCTATTCGTCTTCCTCTTCTATTAGAAATAAAACATAAAAAGTATTTATATAGTCACAAGAATCCTTTTCCTAAACTAACAAGACTGCTTTCCATATTTGTGGTCGACCTCGTCACGGGTCCACCTACGACTCGTAGGGGCTTCTCACGGACCGTGACTGCTACTTGTGGCTTGAAGTGTCGGCTGAATTTTAGCTAAGTGTTGGGCCAAGGTACGATTCGTACCAACATCCAATGACTCGTACATTGCACCTGGGCTTGATCCTGATACTTTGAACTTTGTATGAACTTCACCACGACTGGTTATGGTACGACTCGTAGCTCCTTCTCACGGGTCGTGAGGTGCCCTCGTACTGAGAATCAGCCTCCTATGCAATTCTTATGGATTTCATCACGACTGGCTTCCCACGACTTGTACCACCATGGTACGATCCATGACAAGTCTCATAAGATCAGTCTTCCAGGTTAAACTGTCAGCTTCTTATCAAGGCCTTCAGTACGACTCGTAGGTCCATCCTACGGATCATACTATGGACTGCACTTTTTGCCCTTTTCTGCACATGTTTAGCTTTCTTTTGCCATTTGTTGTTCCAACACCCGTTTATCCTGAAATCAAAGGAAAAGTGCCTCATATGAACATAAATACACCTAAGTTCATGCTATTTTCTTAGTTTTGAGCATCAATAACGTTGTAAATCCACAGCACATCAACACCCTCAACTTAAGACTTTTGCATGTCCTCTAGCAAAGAAAAAGAAAAACTAAACATGACGCTCAACTGGAAAATAAACTTAAGATACTACAGCCAAAACTCAAAAAAATTTGTGCACTCTATATCCAAACTCTATTGACCCTTCCTCTTGAAACATCATCAGCTAATGTATTGTACGCAACATCAAAACATCATATTCAGGGATCAAGACATATCATCTAGCTATTAACAAGCAATCAAGTCATCACCTACGCGTTTCATACAGACCAATGATAAAAGCAAACACAATCCATGTACCCTCACAAAAATTGAAGTCCCCACTCTAGTATGAAGTATTGATCTTGGGCAGATTTATATGCCCAAGTGATACTCAAAAGTATTATTTTCGCCTTGTTTATCTAGCAATGTGTATACATTTTCATGTAATTGGTAATAAAATGTGAATTTATACTAACCAACATGATTAGCATTGTTTTTTAGGTAAAATGTGATTTCGAGAAGCTAAAATGCATGTTGGACGATATCGGAGTTGGACTTGGATGCGAGCAAGGAAAAGGCATTGGACAGCATGATTTAAAGGGGCTCCGTGATGGAGCCGTGTCACGCTGCCATCGCGGAGGATTCTGCCTGGAGGGTCAAAATTCACCAAATTTCCAGTGAAGGTCCGCGTTTGCTCGGTGGCACGGAGCCAGTGCTCCGCGATGCACGTCGTGCCACGTTGAGCTTGAATTCCCGGACCCCCAGTTCCATTGAGGGTCCGCGTTCATGGCATGTCACGGAGGCAGTGCTCTGCGATGCACTCCGTGACACGTTGCTCATTATTCCGGGAAAAATTCCCACTAGTATAAATAGAACACTTAAGTTCATTTTTCATAATTCAGACTTGGTGAAGCAAGGACGTGGGTTACAGGCAGTTGAGGGACGAAAAGTTCAGGGTTTTTTCTCTCTTTCTTTCTTCTCTAATTCAATTGTTTGTATGATTAACACTCGTTTTATGATGATTAATCCACAAATGAGTGGCTAATTCCCTTCCTTGCTGAGGTTATGAACACTTGTGATGAGTTTTGATTATTGATTATATGGTTTTTCATCTTTTTCTTCCATGTTGTTCTATTAATTCTTGTTCTTACTGCATTGGTGTGTGGCCTACATTAATGTACATCTAAAAAGTCCGATTTCACTCGAGAGAGCACGAAATTGGAAAGTTGTGAATTAATAGGATATTGTTCTTTACTTGATTTGGGAAAATTGAGTTTTGATGTGCATTCAGGATAGAAATATACTTGAAAGTTGTATTAGTCAATTTAGGAACCGGAATTGTATGGCTAGAACATGAATTGCATTTGATCACAGAAATGTAGACGGATGGTTCATGATTCTTAAGTGAGATTAAATACGAGAGTTTTAATCTCTTGGCAAATGTTCTTGGCTAGCAACTGGAAGAAAAGATTAACCAATTTATGATGATAATCAGTTTCATTACATGTTCGTTTAACCTCGGCATGCTCTTATTCATAGTCCAAATTCAAAGTAGATAATTGTTCTTAGTTTTAGTATAAAATTTATAAAACAAACTATCAACTTTTTGGTTACGTTGTTGTCAGCATATTTAGAAGTAAAAATATAGTATACTTGAACAAATTGCACTTAACCCAAGTCTCTGTGGGATCGATACTTGGCTTACTAAATCCACTTACTACTTGTTTGACCACGTGCACTTGCGTGTCATTTTATATACCCATATAACACCCCAAACAAGTTTTTGGCGCCGTTGCCGGGGACTTGGCAATTGGTGAATTTGTTTTAAGTGTTAATTTTACTGTATTTTCATTTTCTTAAGTGTTGACAACTTGGTCTTAGCCTGTATTTTGCAGACTTAATTGCTGTGAACACTGGCAAGAGACAAAGAGCTGGTGGAATCTTATATAGAGCCAGAACGTATATTTCACAGTAAACGGAGAGAAGCTCTACAAAGAAAGCTGCAGTTGCTCAGACAGACTATTATGGAGCAACAACAGAATCCACCGGTTGTGAGGGCAGTGTTAGTGCCCGAAGAAGCAGCAGCAAGGCCGGTTCGCGAGGTGGCAATCCCACATGCCAATAATGTTACATCCAGTATCCGCAAACCAGAGCCTGGAGGGAGATTTGAACTCAAGCAAAATATGGTGCAATTGTTGCACACAAGCAGGCAATTTACCGGTCTCCCTTATGAAGACCCACAACAGCATCTCCAAAACTTTTTGGAGATAAGTGACACTTACATACCCGCTGGAGTGTCACCAGACTATGTTCGGCTTACATTATTTCCGTTCTCATTAATCGGAGAAGCCAAGAGGTGGTTGAAAGCTGAGCCACCAAATTCTATTTCAACGTGGGATGATCTTGCACGGAAGTTCTTGATAAGGTTTTTTCCCTCTGGTAAAACAGCAAGACTTAGAAGTCAAATTCTAAGTTTCAAACAGAGGGAGGGAGAAAATTTATATCAAGCCTGAGAGAGATTTAAATCCATGTTGCGGGACTGTCCTCATCATCATCAGTCGAATGAGGTGTTGGTGCACACATTTATTGAGGGTTTGGAACCCCACACCAAAATATTGCTAGATTCAGCAGCTGGAGGGCAAGCGCTGGAAAAGACTTATGAGGAGCTGCATACCTTGTTAAACCGGATTTCACAGGGCAATCCAGAATGGAATGCTGATTCATCATGAGGTGGGACAAGGAAAGCAGCAGGAGTGCTTGAAGTGGATGGGTTTACAGCTATCGCTGCACAGATAGCTGCCTTGCAAAATCAATTGAACCACCACTTCAGCAACATGACTTTGAACTAGCCTTCAGATCCAGTTAATGCAGTCCAGCAATTGTGGTGTGAAGTGTGTGGAAGCAGTGAGCACTCAGCTGAGTGTTGTGGAGCCAATCCTGACTCGGTAAACTTTGTGGGTAATGCACAAAGAAATCACCAGCAGTATGGTAGTAGCTACAATTCAAATTGGAGGAATCATCCTAATTTCTCGTGGGGTAGCAACAACCATCAAGGCCAATGTTCGGGTCAGGGTGTGCAAAGGAACCAAGGAGGGCAACAGAACTACCAATCTCAATTCAGAAATAACAATGCACCTCCTCCACCACCATCACCCAGCATTGAGGAGATGTTCAAGACCATGATAGCTAACCAAGCTCAATTGCAGGCTGACTATGTGAAATTGGCAGCCGAAGTGAAAAACAATCAGTTAGCTACCAAGGCTCTTGAGTATCAATTTGGGCAATTTGCTAGTGCCCAAAATACAAGGCCTAGAGGAGGACTGCCAAGCGACGGATCCGAATCCCAAGCAGGTAAATGCAGTGACCACAAGGAGTGGTTTGCAGCTGAAGGAGGTGGAACCAGAAAGACCACCTCAACATTCGGGAGCAGCAGAAGTTGAGGGGGAGCAAAGTTCGGAAAGGGGGAAGACCAAAGAAGCTGAATCAGAAAGACCTCCACCCCCGTTCCCTCAACGACTCAAGAAACACAAAGAGGAGGCGTGTTTCAAGAAATTCATGGAGGTGCTTAAACAGGTACATGTTAATTTACCTCTTGTTGATGTCTTGCAGGGAGTGCCTAAATATGCCAAGTACATAAAGGACATCATGGAAAACAAAAGTCGGTTGAATGAGTATGCTACGGTGGCTTTAACGGAGGAGTGCACTTCTCGGATCCAAAATAGACTGCCCACAAAGCTAAAAGACCCTAGAAGTTTTACTATCCAGCTTACTATTGGGCAGAGCATCCGAGCTCGTGGATTGTGTGACTTGGGGGCGAGTATAAATCTGATGTCGTCTTCGGTATTCAGAAAGTTGGGTTTAGGGAGTCCTAGACCCACAACCGTAATCTTGCAGTTGGCGGATCGATCCTTAGCTAGGCCGGATGGCATTGTTGAGGATGTTCTAGTGCAAGTTGGCTCCCTAATTTTCCTGGTAGATTTTGTCGTGCTGGATTTTGAACCAGACGCGGAAGTCCCATTTATTTTGGGACGACCCTTCTTGGCTACCGGGAAAGCATTAATCGACGTAGCTGCGGGGCAACTCACAATGCGAGCACATGACAAGGTAGAGTAGTTCGATGTGTATAAAGCACCCAAGCTCCCGATGGTGCATGAAGAACTCTCGGTGATCAATGTGATTGATCATGGTAATGACAAGCAGATGAAGTATTCCTGAGAGTTAATGGGAAGACCACCGGATAGGTGTAAGCACTACTGGGGGGAGGACGGTGATCGAGAGAAATCGTCCATCACCCAAGCGGACAATTGAGCTTAAATGACGTCGAGCCGTGACGGTAAACTAGGCGCTGCACAGGAGGCAACCCGTGAAAAAATTATTTTCTTTCATTTTGTAAAGTGTAAATAGATTTTTCTTTTTCTTTTTCTTGATTTATTACAAAATTTTTCATTTTAGTTAGTATTTTTTATTTTTAGTTAGGTGAAACCTATTATTCTAACCAATTTTGTTTAGTGAGATGATTTTCAGGTCAAACGGAGGAAAATGTGCAAGGAATCGTGAAGGAAAAGTCGAGGTATGAAAAATTAATAAAATGTAGAAAACAGTGAGCTGGGGCGATAGCTCCGCGTCACGGAGGAGGACCTCCGCGTTACCCTCCGTGACACGTTGAGGTATAACCCGGCAATTTTAAAAATTTCCAGAATGCTATCGCGATGGCTCCGTGTCACGGAGGCAGTGCACCGCGATGCACTCCGTGACACGTTGCCTTGTATATCGCGACGGGTCACACCGGGTTGCCAGGTGACCCGCGTGTTTTTCTACCCTTTTAAACCCTGAAACCTCCCCTTTTCCCCTCATTTTCAATTTTCTCCGCGACCAAACATCCCAAAACCCCTCTCCCATCAATGTGCCACGTCTTAAGGCAACAAATTTCCGAGTTTTCTTCGATTATTCAACTTCAAGGTATGTTTTCCGATTCCCTATCAAGTTTTGCCGATTTTCTTTGATTTTAAGCATGGGAGGTGAGCTACATCGCCCTAAGTCGAAATTAAGCATGAGTTCGAGTTATTTGTTGATTGATAAATGTTCGGAATGTCGTTATGATTGTTTGAACTTGTCGATTGCAGGAATTATTCGAATTTGATTGATAAACTCAATTCTAGGGCTTGTTGTTGAATTTGAAGTTCGAAATGAGTTGAAATTGTGAATTTTATGCCGGGTTGTACGTGTTGAATGAGATGAGTCGTTGTACAAAGTGTTAGGATGTTAATAGACGACGAATTCTCGGGTTTGGGGAAAATGTTGAAATTTGTTCGAATTTGGTTGGTTGGATAGGTTCATGTATATAAATTTTGGTTGTTATTTTTGTTTCCTTATTTTTCTTTGCTAAGTGCGATAGTTAAAATGCTAGCGATGGTAGTGATTGTGATTAGTTGTACGAAGTCTGAGTAGTACGCAAAAGTTATACCGTCGAATTTTTCTTTTTGAACGCACTAAGCATGATTGTATAGCTGGTTGTTTGATGTAAATAAAGCTATTCTTGCCGTATTGTTGTAACTGTAGCTAAGGACTAAGTGTGGGGTAACTTAGCGTAACCCGACCTTAGCTGAGGTTAATATTTATTTAGCTTAACATTGAGCTTGTTACTTGGATTGACAGGTAAAATGGCAAGCTGGCAAGATAAAGGGAAAGGTGCATCAACTTCAGGCACCGGAAGGAAGCGACTCAGACTGGGCACAGCAGTCCCAGCAGCACCAGCAGTTCCACGTGGCTAGCGCCGCCAATATGGAACAAGATGGGTGACTGACGAGGGGAAAAAGTGGTACGCAAAGCACAAAGAGAACAAATATTTCCCCGAAAAGCATATCGCACGGAACCATTGGCACAGGAGTTCCCCAGAATAGTTCACCGGATCGAGGCAGCGGGGCTCAAATTCATATTCGAGGAGCCCAAAGAATGCAACCTGCACTTGGTTCGGGAGTTCTATGCCAACTGGAACCCGTCAATCCGAAGCCACACCATCAAAATCAGAGGGCAGATAGTCACTCTAGAGCCCCACCAGCTAAATGCCATCATAGGAGCGTGGGACACAGACGCCCACGTCATCCGACAGCTGAACATTACCCCACCATATGCTGACATCAGACGCATACTGTGTGGGGCCCGATCTACAGCTAGATGGAGCAGGCACAAGGAAAGGGGCTACCACCAGACTCTGCCATATTCACAGATGAATAGGGAAGCCCGAATTTGGCTGAAGATAGTCTGCTCTTGCCTCATCCCAGGGGTACATATGACTGATGTAACCCGGGATCGTGTTTGCCTGGTGTACGCCCTGATGAAAGGGCTGGAGATAAATGTCGGGGCGGTTATTATATCCGCCATGAAGAGAGCCCGGTTGCACCAGGGGCACAGGTATGGTTTCGGTGGACTACTCACCACCTTTCTTAGGGGCCTCGATGTTGAGGAGGAGGCCCTCGATTATATCCCGCAGTTGGAGCGGCGGGCCTTGGATGTTACCAAAACTAAGGCCCCCGACACCACCCACGGGCCAGTGCTGACACTTGGCGAGCGACACGCTCGTGATGACCAGTACATGGCACGGATGTATGGGATGCAGATGCTCCAGCTCAGGATAGGTGGGAGGCCGGTGACGGAGGAGGAGCTATGGCAACTCGAGCTAGATTACCCGTTTGGCAAAAACGCCAGGGCTCTATGCCGAGTAGGGCCAGTCTTTGTACAGCCCACAGATGATGACGTCCCCACGGACGAGGAGACGCGTCGGGAGGACTCTGATGTGGAGTCCGATGATGACGACGGAGGCGACTCGGACATGGGAGATGAAGCAGCAGCACCCGACGAAGAAGTGGAATACTTTGATTGATCAGGGAGTTCCACCACCCGATTTTGTGCTATTTAATTTTTGTGAACACTGGGGACAGTGTTCGGATTAAGGGTGGGGTGGGAGTAGTTAGGTGCTGGGCTGGGCTGTTTGTTTGTATGTTCTCCTCTGTTATTTTGTATGTTGTGTTACCCTGTGTTTGTGAATTTTCAAATTGTTCTGTATTTGTAAATATTTGTGAAATTGATGTGTGTTGTTGAATGTTGCCAGCTGATTCTGTAAATATTTTTTTTGTTTATCGAAATGATCGATATTTTTAAAAAATTTCTTTAAAATATTGTGTACATAAATTTTTTTCTTTTCCTATCGAAATGATCGATATTTTGCAAATTTTTCAACTTTTTAATTTTGGGTTTCTCGGCGTTTGTTTTCGGTTCTTTTACTGAGAATGGTCCCATTGAACCGAAGTCATAGTTAGTGACCGTTCCCTATGAGGGATGGATGACGACCGTCTTAAGGGAAATGTAGTCGTTAGGAGTAGTTATTTTTTAAAATTATTTTTAGTTTTTTTTCTGTGGTGGATTGCATCTCGGAACCTGTAGTTACTATATGGTTGCGAAATTTTGGTTGCGTGTTGTACATGATATTCAAAATGCAAAGGTGATTCTTATGAAAGCATGCAAATTTTGTAAATATGTTGAGATACCTAGGCTGTAGAGTTCGATTTAGTGTGATTGAGGCTTAATGTTTGAATTCATGTAATTAGCTGATTGAAGAATCTGTGAATACATCTTGAATCGAGCATGTGCATAAAGTGTGAAGTGAGGTGTTGATATTCCATGCTATTGTGAAGTGTCTAGAACTTGCCTGGTGTGTGTACAAAATGAAATGAAGGAGGTGTTTTGTAGGAAAGGATGTAGGCATTTCTTTGTTTTAACCGAGAGTTTCTATTTTTTTCTTATCATACTCTCCCTTTCTGTGATTGTATACCCTATTCAGCCCTTTGAGCCTTTAACCTATTATTTCTTTCTTTTGTCCAAAAAGTGTAAACCGAGCTTAATTCCTTCTTTTCATTAGCCGTAAAGTCTATACAAAACTCTTAAGCGCTTAAGAAGAGAAAATAATTTTCCCAAAGTGGAAAAGAGTGAGAATGGTGACAAGAAAAAGAAAAGCGGAGTAAGGGAAGAAAAGAAAAGGTTGAAGGTGCACTGGTTATAAATAAACGATAATGAAGGTGCATGAATAATCTTTGTTATTGTGTCAAGTGTGCTTAATGAAATGGGCCATACTGAAGTAAATCATCAAGAATGGGATGATGAAAAAAAAAGAAAAAAAAAAGAGAAACAGTGTCCATGAGTGATGGGATGTGTTGAAAAGGCGCTTAAGGATGCTAGTGGCTATTATTGGCTAATCCAATATTTACTAGTTCCATAGCTTCCATTACAACCCATTAAAGTCCTATGTGATCTTACATTGCATTTCTTTATATTAGTGGAGTAATACACTAAGGGCAAGCTTATGGGTCCCGACATGATGCATGTGAATTCTTTTGGGAGAGAGAGTGAAATTGTGTTTACATGCCCCTGCTTGAATGTTTGTGTGTCACATGAGCAAAAAGGGGAAGATTCTCTTGAGTTGTGAGGGCACATGCTTGATGAAAGATTGATTTTCGTGTCGGATATCTTGATTAGCTGATTTGCATGAGTGTGCCGATATCGAGAGTCGATTCTTAAAGTCTAGAAAGTCTTAATGTATTGAAGGTCATGGCATTGTTAAGACCATGCATGTTTTCTTGATGATTTGCAATATTGAATGATCGATATGACCGTAGCTTAAATTGTCGTACCATAGTAGCGAGGTTGGGATGTAAATTGCATGAAGTGTATGTTTGTTGTTCGAGGACGAACAAGGATTTAAGTGTGGGGTAAGTGATCTTGGGCAGATTTATATGCCCAAGTGATACTCAAAAGTATCATTTTCGCCTTGTTTATCTAGCAATGTGTATACATTTTCATGTAATTGGTAATAAAATGTGAATTTATACTAACCAACATTATTAGCATTGTTTTGTAGGTAAAATGTGATTTCGAGAAGCTAAAATGCATGTTGGACGATATCGGAGTTGGACTTGGATGCGAGCAAGGAAAAGGCATTGGACAGCATGATTTAAAGGGGCTCCGCGATGGAGCCGTGTCATGCTGCCATCGCGGAGGCATTCTGCCTGGAGGGTGAAAATTCACCAAATTTCCAGTGAAGGTCCGCGTTTGCTCCGTGGCACGGAGCCAGTGCTCCGCGATGCACGCCGTGCCACGTTGAGCTTGAATTCCCGGACCCCCAGTTCCATTGAGGGTCCGCGTTCATGGCGTGTCACAGAGGCAGTGCTCCGCGATGCACTCCGTGACACGTTGCTCATTATTTCGGGAAAAATTCCCACTAGTATAAATAGAACACTTAAGTTCATTTTTCGTAATTTAGAATTGGTGGAGCAAGGACGTGGGTTACAGGCAGTTGAGGGACGAAAAGTTCAGGGTTTTTTCTTTCTTTCTTCTCTAATTCAATTGTTTGTATGATTAACACTCGTTTTATGATGATTAATCCACAAATGAGTGGCTAATTCCCTTCCTTGCTGAGGTTATGAACACTTGTGATGAATTTTGATTATTGATTATATGGTTTTTCATCTTTTTCTTCCATGTTGTTCTATTAATTCTTGTTCTTACTGCATTGGTGTGTGGCCTACATTAATGTACATCTAAAAAGTCTGATTTCACTCGAGAGAGCACGAAATTGGAAAGTTGTGAATTAATAGGATATTGTTCTTTACTTGATTTGGGAAAATTGAGTTTTGATGTGCATTCAGGATAGAAATATACCTAAAAGTCGTATTAGTCAATTTAGGAACCGGAATTGTATGGCTAGAACATGAATTGCATTTGATCACAGAAATGTAGACGGATGGTTCATGATTCTTAAGTGAGATTAAATACGAGAGTTTTAATCTCTTGGCAAATGTTCTTGGCTAGCAACTGGAAGAAAAGATTAACCAATTTATGATGATAATCAGTTTCATTACATGTTCGTTTAACCTCGGCATGCTCTTATTCATAGTCCAAATTCAAAGTAGATAATTATTCTTAGTTTTAGTATAAAATTTATAAAACAAACTATCAACTTTTTGGTTACGTTGTTGTCAGCATATTTAGAAGTAAAAATATAGTATACTTGAACAAATTGCACTTAACCCAAGTCTCTGTGGGATCGATACTTGGCTTACTAAAGCCACTTACTACTTGTTCGACCACGTGCACTTGCGTGTCATTTTATATACCCATATAACACCCCGAACAAGTATCGAATGAAACATGGGACTAAGCAACTGAAGAAATCACTCTCTCAAAGAATTGCAAGTATTATGCATCAGATATCATAGGCTTGCCCTTATTTTCTCTTCTTTGGTTTGTTAGATGGTCAAATTAAGATCACGATAGGACTTGATATGGCTTGTAATGTAAGCTTAGGGCTGGACATGATAAAGATTAAAGATTTTATGAGTGACTATCCCTTCCAGGCACTACATTCATTGGCTACACCATTCTCCTATTTCACCCTTCATTCTTTTTGTCTTATTTTCTTTCCTTTTTCCTATTTTAACAATATTTGCATGGGTGAGGTGATTTTTCACATTTTTCAACACTTTCAAGCTATTTTAAAATTTTCTTCTATTTTTTCAATATTCTCAAATTTGCAGCTTTTTACTTTTTTCACCTCACCACACCTTTTTTCACCATTTTTTTCCTTTCTCTTTTCTTTCTTTTCTTTCCTTTTCTCCCGCTCTCACCATTTATGCACCCTTACTCTAGCCACCCTCAACTTAAGAATTTTGCTTATGTTGAGGTTCACAATAGCCAAGGAAGGACCGGGGCGAAACAAGTTCATTATAAACAAATGGGTACGATTAATAGGTAAATCAAAGAATATGATCTATTAAGGCTCAAACTTGGGATCAAGGGATTCATGAAACTTTGGTAGGGCAATATAGGCTTAAAAGTGAGCTAACACAAAAATATCCTATGATCATATCCTAACCAACCATCCTCAACCTATGAAGATACCAACCAGGCAAGTTCTAGATCTTCAACAACATACCACAATAAATACTAAGACCTCACTCGCACATGGTACATGAATTATTTTTACTTTACCTGTCTAGTTCATACATGGCTTAACAATACTAGCACTATTAATAACTAAATGACATGAAATGATCCACCGAAATCATGAATTGTTGTCAAAAATACATAGAATTTTTTTTAAACAGGGTCAAGTTTTCAAAAACAACAAAAGTAGTGCATATCCATTGGCTAAGTATTCCTAAGTTTTTCCTAAGTTACTTTCTAATCAAACAAAAATCAAAACTAAAAACAAAAAATCCTAACACATGTCGATTCTACTAGATAGAATGCATGAGGGAAAAGAAACACGACAAGAGAAACCCTCAGACGAACAAAAATCTCCCAAAAAATACAAGTACACCCCCCCTTTTAAAAAAATGAGCTTCTTCCCCGAAGCATAAGCTATAAGCATGTAGGGAAGAGAACATACCTGTGGCTAGTCAGACTTCGCCTTCCATGGGTTGCCTCCCATGCAGCGCCTGATTTGGCATCGCAGCACGACGTGACTTTTGTAACTTCTCAGGCATCGTAAAGGTATACTTCCTCCACTCATTTCAATTCGTAAAAAAATACAGCTGCCAATGTATCATTAGTCACAATTCCTTCCACTAAGGTTGGCAGCTGATCATGTTCCATCTTGAATGTTTGAGTGGAGGATTTATCCCTCGATGAAAACCCGAGGAAGTCACAAAAGGATAACAATGGAAAAAAATGTAAAAAGTAGAGTAACTACCAACAAGTCAAATATAAGCTAATAACCTAGTCTTAGCCATATTCCCCGATTACGGCGCCACTTTTTGATAACGCTCAAACCATACTTCCAACTTAAGTATGAAGTGGACGTTGTCAATAAAGAACCCAACTTAGAGGTTGGGGTCAATCCCACAGGGAATATGGAATATCTAGATTACAGCCGGTAGATGAACTTGTATGGTAATTACTTCACAATGGGGGGGAATTCAAATAAAAATCAATAATAGAAATAAGCAGTAGTCAAGATTATATTTGTTAATCAATAAATAAAGGATAAATAGGGTTTGTGTTCCCCATGGGTTCATAAAAACTTTGGGTATACACTCGTGAGCTTTACTAATACTTACATACAAAACTAATAACTTAGGTTCATTCAAACGATCGACCAATCCCTATTAAATGACTAGCATCAATTACTCGACCAAGTCTCTATGTTTTGCAAACTAACCGTTATCACTAAGTTCCAGATATAACTATCCTGCAACCACAACTCAAGTTAATACAATGATCATCAAGATCAAGGCTCTGTTGTAATTCATTTTTTCTAATCTCTACCTCTTCAACCAAAGAAAGTAAAGAATTTAGGCACTTCCTAACGTTGCGCACCGCGAAGAATCATTAAAGATGAAGAGACCACAATATAAGTAATTAGTGTTGGTTTTAGACTCACTTTGTTCAACCCTAACTTGTTATTCCATCGTGGTTCTCACAACCCTAGCTATGGAGGTTTTAGCCTCTCATAGTTGTAAGATTGTGAATTGTGCTCATGATTGAAAACATAAAACAATACTTACAAAGATGATTGAGAAAAACAATTACTTCAATTAAACCATGAAATCTTGAATAACAAGTAGCAAGAACAATATGAATTCAAGAAAAGGTTTATCACATGGTTGAACCAACTCAATTCTCTCTTCCAACGATGTACAATTTCTTACTACAATGTTTTCCTACTAGAATTAAGTCTATCGTCGTCCTCTTCCATGATAAATATAACAAAAAAGTATTTGTATAGACACAAGAATCCTTTTCCTAAACTAACAGGACTGCTTTCCATATCTATAGCCGACCTCGCCACGGGTCCACCTACGACTCGTAGGGGCTTCTCACGGACCGTGACAGCTACACGTGGCTTGAAGTGCTGGCTGAATTTTAGCTAAGTGTTGGGCCAAGATACGATTCGTACCAACATCCTACGACTCTTACATTGCACCCGTTGCTTGATCCTGATACTTTGAACTTTGTCTTAACTTCACCACGACCGATTATGGTACGACTCGTACCTCCTTCTCACGGGTCGTAAGGTGCTCTCATAATGAGATTCAGCCTCTCATGCAATTCTTACAGATTTCATCATGACTGGCTTCCCACGATACTACCACCATGGTACAATCTGTGACAAGTCTTTGAAGATTACTCTTCCAAGTTAAACTATCAGCTTCTTATCAAGGCCCTCAATACGACTCGTAGGTCCATCCTACGGATCATACTGTTCACTGCACTTTTTTCCCTTTTTTCCACACTTTTAGCTTCCTTTTGCCATTTATTGTTCAAACACCGATTTATCCTGAAATCAAAGGAAAAGTGCCTCATTTCCACATAAATACACCTAAGTACATGCTATTTTCTTAGTTTTGAGTGTCAATAGTATTGTAAATCCATAGCACATCAATTAGTTAAACATCAAAGGAGGTTGAATCGACCTATGTAAGAGGTGGTCAAGAAGGAGATTATTAAATAGCTAGATGCAGGGATGGTATATCCTATAGTAGACAGTAGTTGGGTAAGCCGGGTATAGTGCATGCCTAAGAAAGGAGGCATCACAGTTATTTTGAATGAAAAGAATGAATTGATAGCTAATCGTCCAGTCACGGCATTGAGAGTTTGCATGGATTACCGTAAGTTAAACTCATGGACAAAGAAGGATCATTTTCAGTGTAATTTATTGACCAAATTTTAGACCGACTGGACTATAAAGAGTACTATTGCTTCTTGGATGGATACTCAGGATACAATCAAATCTCAATCGCACCCGAGGATCAAGAGAAAACCACATTTACATATCCCTATGGCACTTTCGCATTCAAGAAGATGCCTTTTGGTCTTTGCAATGTCCCGACCATGTTCTAGAGATGCATGATGTCCATCTTTTCAGACATGGTGGAAGATACTATGGAAGTCTTCATGGATGACTTCTCAATTATGGGGAACTCATTTGATGAATACTTGACACATTTAGATGAGGTATTAAAGAGATATATGGAGACGAATTTGGTCCTAAATTGAGAAAAATGTCATTTCATGGTCAAAGAAGGGATTGTATTGGGACACAAATTTTTTGGAAAAGGGATAGAGGTGGATCAAGCTAAAGTGGATGTCAGTGCTCAATTACCTCCACTGTATACAGTGAAGGTGTTAGGAGTTTCCTCGGACATGTGGGTTTCTACCGCCGATTCATTAAAGATTTCTCTAAGATAGCTCATCCCCTATTTTGGCTGTTGGAGAAAGAGGCAAAGTTCAATTTTGATGAAGATTGTTTGAAGGATTTTGTGGAGTTGAAGGAAAGACTAATTTCCTCTCCAATCATTGTAGCACCTGATTGTTCAAAACCCTTTGAGCTCATGTGCGATGCAAGTGGGGTGGCATTAGGAGCGGTCCTTGGTCAGCAAAGAGATAAGATCTTTCACCCGATATACTATGCTAATAAAGCCCTGAACAATGCACAAACAAACTACACAATAATGGAACAGGAGCTACTAGCTGTTGTGTTTGCATTTGAAAATTTTCGGGCATACTTGCTGGGAACTAAAATGGTGGTGCACACGGACCATGCAACACTCAGGTATCTAATGGATAAGAAGGATGATAAACCAAGATTGATCAGGTAGGTGTTGTTGTTACAGGAATTCGACTTCGAGGTGAAAGACCGTAGAGGATGTGAGAATCAAGTGGCCAACCATTTATCGTGCCTAGAGACAAATGGGAAGCCAGTAACATAAGAGGAGATTAATGATGTCTTTTTGGATGAGCGAATCTTAGCTGCAACCCATGACCTAACACCGTGGTTTGCTGATTTTGCGAATTACCTGGCTAGCAACATTGTACCCAAAGGCTTGAATTTTCAGCAAAAGAAGAAATTCATGCATGATGTTCGAAAATTCTTTTGGATGAACCTTACCTTTTCTGAAGTTGTCTAGATGGGTTAATACAGCGGTGTTTTCTAGAAGTAGAGATGGTCCCAATTCTAGAGGCTTGTCACTCTTCCCCTATTGGAGGTCATTATGGGAGTGTGCGAACAACAGCTAAGGTGTTGAAATGCGGGTTTTATTGGACTACATTACATCAAGATGCCCATGACATTGTGAAGAAATGTAATCAATGCCAGAGGACAGGGAGTATTTCAAGGTGGCATGAACTCCCGCTAATACCAATCTTAGAGGTTGAGTTGTTCGATGTATGGGGGATCGACTTCATGGGTCCTTTTGTAAGTTCTTATGGGAATAAATACATTTTGGTGGGGGTGGATTATGTTTCCAAATGGGTGGAAGTTATGAAGCATTATGGTGTGAAGCGAGAAGTGTAATAACCTTTTTAAAGAAACATATCTTCTCGCGGTTCGATATCCCTAGAGCCATCATTAGCAATGGAGGCTCTATTTTTGCAATCGGGTATTCAACATACTACTAGCTAAATATGGTGTGAAGCATAAGGTGTCCACCCCGTATCACCCGCAAACTAGCAGACAAGTGGAAGTTTCAAATCGGGAAATAAAGTCCATCTTGACTAAAACAGTCAATGTGAATAGACCCAATTGGTATGGAAGTTAGATGATGCATTGTGGGCATATCGGACCATATTTAACAAACCAATTGGAATGTCTCCTTATCCGCTAGTGTTTGGTAAAGCATGCCACCTTCCAGTGGAGCTAGAATACAAAGCTTTGTGGGCATTGAAAAGTTTAAACCTGCAAGGGGGAAGAGTTGTCCAAGGTCGAATCCATAATTTACATGAGATGGATGAATTTAGAATGAAGGAATATGAGAATGCAGCAATTTACAAAGCCAGAATGAAATACTATCATGACCAAAAAGTGTTGCAGCATAGTTTTGTTCTAGGGGATTGGGTGTCACTGTTCAATTCCTGAATACAACTATTCCCTGGAAAACTAAAGTCTAAATGGTCAAGGCCTTTTAAGGTGTCTCAAGTGTACGAGAACGAAGCCATCGAACTCCATAGTGAGAATGGGAGCAAGTTCAAAGTAAATGGCCAAGGGGTTAAAAGATATTTGGGGGTGTTGGAAGAAGTTGGCCGAACAAGGTGGTGTATCTAGATGAACCATAGGTCATGAGGAACTTTCGTCATGCCACGACATTAAATAAGGCGCTCCTTGGAAGGCAACCCAAGCATCTTTCATTTTTTATTTTGTGAGTCTTCTTATATGTTTTGTTGTTTTTTTATTTTTCATAGGACAGAAGGGTTCACTTCAGGAAGAGTAACAGACCGGCGCTGCAACCGGCGAAATGCCGGTCGAATTTCGTGAAGCCCAAGTTAGGCGTCAATCTGTCTAGTGCACTGAAGGATTCAAGGCAAAGCGGTGACCTAAACCGGCGAACTATGGTACTTCGTGAAATGCCATCGGGGCACCGATCCTATCCAGCAAACTGAAGGTTCTAAGGTAAATCGGCGGCCCTATTTGTGCAGCACCATATCAAAGCGTGGACAGTCGGTTTGTCACCGCTATCAACCAGTATACCTGGCAACGGAATCGGCTCCTCACTCGACAAAATGCCTGATGTAGTTCGTGGAACACCGGTCAACCACTGATTTTGCCCCTAGAGTCGTGTACAGGTAATGTTAGTAGCAAACACATCAGCGAATCACCAGCTTATTTCGGCGACCGCCGGTGTGGCCCACAGTGAAATATCCCTATCGCAAAAATCCCCAAAACTTTTACATTCTCCTATTTTCTTTCCTCTTTTTCCTCCCCAGATCGCCCTTTCCCCCAAAAGACCCATTACTTCCCACCTAACACTTATTAATAACTACCAACTAAAAAACCCATTTAACTTCCCCGCCTTTTCAATTTAAAAACCCACAATTGCCTTCATCTTCTTCATTCCTCCACAAAGCTTCACACGCACCGTCCATTGGAGGTAAGAATCTCTCACTCAAGCTTTAAGGGTTCTAACAACATTTGTGATACTTTTCTCTTGTCATGTTTATCATATTTTATTTTGCTTCTCTGCCATATGTGAGTGAATGTGGTTTTGTTGTGGTCACTAAGTATCGGGGTATGCTCTGCATATCCGGGTGAATTGCCCAATGATAGATTGATTGACACCTTTCTTAAGGGCAATTTGTCATTTTTGTTGAGATATGAGTGTGATTGGTTTGCATCTATATGGAGGTGATCGGTGGGTGAATATACTCAGAACGGCGGCTAGCGGATCACCAATGGTGTTCCGCAGGTGAAACACTAATGCACCTAGGGCTTCTAACTTACTGTGCCTATTGGCGAGTCATCGATGACTAGCGAAATGCAACTGCCTCTCGCAGATGGTTCGCCGTTGGCACCTAATCTTGTCAAAGTCCTACTTGATTTCTTCTATTTGCCTTATTCTTGAGTTACAAATAATGGGACACTACTAACCTTCATTTGCAGCATCATGTCTGTCTCCCTGCACTCTCATACAGGCCATGCATCAACGCATACCAATACCACCCAAGTTAGGTTCGGGATGGAAGGAATGGAGTAGTTTTATATTACTTTTAAGGAGAAGCGTATCATCCATGCAGAAGCCCAGTTTGATGCAGAATCTTCCAAGACTGCATGGTCAGATATCTACTACCAGATTGGGGCCCAGTTACCATACCAACTGACCCATATTTTTCAGAACTGGTGTGGGAATTCTATGCATCATATAGAGCAAGGAAAGAACTGCTGAAGCATAGGGTCCGCACTGAAGAATTCCCGTGCCTAACATCGGTATGGGTGCGAGGGCAAGAGGTGCCTGTAACTCCAGAAGCAATCAATTCACTTTATTGGGATGAGCCGATCCCATCTCACCCAATATTCCACAATAAAGTGGAGGACAAAGCAAACCAATTCCAATGGGTAGCCACCTTGATTGCAAAAGGTCGACCATAATGGGCTATCTCTAAGGGCCTCATTCATCGGCGTGATTTAAAATTTGAAGTCCGCATGTGGTTAGATTTGGTTTGTTCGAGGCTAATACCCTCTCGAAATACATCGGAAGTTCCAATTGTAGTTTCCATTCTCCTTTCTTGAGTAATGGATCATGTACACATCAATGTGGGGGAGATTATTGCCGATCAGTTCAAACAAAAGGCCAAGCAACAAGCCACAACATTTCCATTCCTTAACCTTGTGAGTATGTTATGTATGCGGGCAAATTTTCCTTTGTTCTGTCCATTGGATAGGATTGTGCAAGCCAACAGTGTGATTACACTGGCCACCAAAACCAACAAAGAGACTCCAGTTATGAAGTGGGCAAAGTATATAGGGAACATGACTCCACCACCACCTTCGGCATCCACTCACACAGCAGCCGCCCTTCTCCATATAGCCGAGTTCCATAATTCTCCACCTCCTAATTTGCTCAACATTGAACAAAGGGACAAAATGCATGAGAACCAGCTGGTGCGGTTAGCCAAGGCTATTCCATCCATGATACAGAGTGCCATCAAGAAAGCATTGCAGCCTGCTAAAGACAAGTTGACCAGCCTATGCTCTACAGTTGACATCCTTGAAAGCGAAGTGGGTACTTTGAAACAAGAGGTGGCTGCACTTGTTGCACATCCATCCACTAGCCAACCGACCCCTTGTGAACCTGAGGTAGTGCCCGTATAGCCCGAAGCACCCAAAATCCCGCCGGATGATTGGTGGGTGGGTTATGAAAGTGATTCAGAATTAGTGTCCGATGAGGAAACCTATCATAGCCAACCTCCTCCACCTCCAATGCATTCGGTGCATGATGTCAAACTATCACGACCAGAATGGAGGCCCGGATCACGACATGGGATGAGGAGCCCAGAGAGACCCCAAGTCAACCCATGGCATAAGCATACATCTAACTCAATCGATAACTGAATAACAATCAATACAATCATAACGGGAGTCTGACTTAAATATAACATACAAATATAAAATCCGAAGCTGAGTACATACATATATCTGAATAGCCACTAAACATGATGAGTTGATGGGACAAGACCCCAACTAACTCAACAAGCTGAAAACTGAAATACACAAAGAAAAGATAGATAGTCTTGTCCTCGGAAGATAAGGACTCACCAACAAGCATACATTAACTCCGATAAGCTGTTTAAGAGTGGGGTTAAACCTAAGGGCCAGGTCCTGTATCATTAAATGATACAACATAGAAAGTATGAGGTCAGTATATGGAATGTACCGAGTATGCAAGGTAAGTAAAACCGCTAAAGTAAGTAAAATCAGTTTAAAACAATGCAGTAGTCAAAACATAAACATCATTAACTGAGAGTAGGGCTTGCATGCATTCTTTCTAAAATCATGATCCTTTCATAACATATGATACATAGCTTTATGACATCAAACTGACTCGAATGACTCAGAGCTAAAATATGACATTTATAAAAAAGCTGAACATTGAGTCAAACCTTGCTTTTAGAACATGCATGTATAAAATAATAACCATAAGTAATGAATAAGAAAATACGAATCATATAGACAATGGTAGACTCGTCACTTAACCGACATACCATGATAAAACTTATGTGGTCCCGACTATTACACTCAAGTGGGCAGAGCCGTCCAAAACCTTGCCAGGGCCAAGGATGCTATCATGATATGGATATCCCATGGGCCATTCAGGCCGGGGATATCTCACAAGGAAGGTCCCAATAATATGATAGTATCAACCTATGATGGCACATAGTTTCGGGCCATAGGGTGATCGACCCTCATCCCGCTCGGTGCTAGACTCTTCTCCCAAAAACATGCATATGCTCTAAATCATATATAACAAAGCTCAACATTGTCTATTGATGAATCTCAACGATCAAATACTTCTCAAATACGAAATCATGCATATGAGAAGCTTTAGTTCAAAACATACCACAAGCTGAAAACATACTTGGGAGCCCTTGCTCCAAAAACCATGTAGTAAGCTCCGCATAGGAAAACTTAATTCAAAACATACAACAAGATAGAACATAAAATTTAGGAGTCTTCACTCCAAAATAATGTGGCAAGCTTAGTTTGGGAAAATTATCACTTAAACTTAACATATGGGCATTGCCCAAAGCTTTATCATACTTAGAATTTCTCAATTCTCATCGAAAACGTAATTATAGACATGGGTAGCTTCAAATAATTCTTACCATCATAATATCTCATTATTATTATATATGCTTGACAAAAATTCACTTTTTATGATCATATCATCAATGGGCTTCAACATTCATAGGGCTAGAAATATAATTTTTATTGAAATCATTATAGATTCAGCCCATGCTTCACAATTCGATAATAAAATCATAATTAATTCATACCCATGTAAAGAAATTGAAGATTCATGCATTTGGGTAGAAACCCCATACTTGATCATAGGAAATTCTCATATTTAGATGGAAATTGGACATGGGTGTGGAAGAAGACACCCACACATAACCCTACATACGTGGAAGGGATTGATTCTACCACTTCTCTGATTGCCCAAGAGGAATTTGAGTGGAAACCTTGGAGAATTTCTTTATATCACCTCTTCAATCTCTCAAGCTTGCATGAATGGATTGAATAACTTACAATAGGTTCCCCCCACCTAAACCCACTAAAACGAGCCTTAAACGACGTAGTATAGGGCCTTCGGATGTAGAAATGATGAAAATACCCTTACTGATTATGAAGAAAATTCTTCACTAAACAAACCAACGGGTGCCCCAATGGGTCATTGGAGGATATCACAACCCCTGGTGACGATCCGTCCTATACACTGTCTAGGCTTAGGCCTCAGCTCAACCCACGACTTGAAACGACAGGTCGTCATACAGTACAACGGGTCATTCTGTCGACTATTGTTTACTCCTGTAACTTTGACACTTTCTTAAATAATGAGCCTCACCACGACTGGTTACACCCACCAATGAGTCGTGGTCTACTTCCGTTGAATACACTGGAAATTTCACCATCCAAACAATGGCTACTGAAAACGGTCCGTGGTAACTCATGAAAGGTCATGGGATGACCTGCCACTTCCCAGATGCTAAGGTCCATCTCCCACCACGACCACAAATGACGACTCATTGTTTCCCACAACAAGTCATCACATCTATCCTTGCTTCAACTCTCCGCAGCCCAGACACTTTCCATGACTCGTCCCAACGGGTCGTTGGTTGGACCAACAATCTGTAGGGTCACCCATTCTGCAATAAATTTTCCTAGTTTAGCAGTTTTCAACTTTTAACCCCCGGGTCTACTCTTAGGCACTTCCGGGGCATTACAATATCTTCCCCTTAGGAACATTTGTCTTCGAATGTTGGAAATAAGCAGAAAATAGAAACACGCAATTATCATATTCCGATACTGATCACTTAACCGAGAAACTAACGGAATGACTACCTTCGATTCAAAATATACAGCTAAACTGAAGTCGCAAATCACATACACACTCATATACATAAAAGAAACTTGCGTGCATGAACTGAACATGAATAAGTGTGGGTATTTAGACATCCTATCCGCTTCGGCTTCCCATGTAGTTCCTTCAACATGATGATTCCTCCATAATACTTTAACTAAAGCTACTTCTTTGTTCCTTAGTCTCCGAACCTGACGGTCCAATATTGCAACTGGAACTTCCTCATAGATAAGGCCATCCTTTACTCCAACGCTGTCCACCGAGACTACTAAGGCTGGGTCTCCAAACATTTCTTCAAAAGCGACACATGAAACACAAGATGCACAGAAGAAAACTCGAAAGGCAAGTCCAATTCATACGCTATCTTACCAACTCTTCTCATAACTAGGTAGGGACCAACATAGCGGGGACTAAGTTTTCCTTTTTTCCCAAACTGCATGACTCCCTTCATGGGAGATACCTTCAGAAATACCCAATCGTCCACCTCGAACTCCAACTCTCTCCTCCTCACATCAGCATATGACTTTTGACGACTCTGAGCGGTTTTCAGCCTGTCCCTTATCAACTGAACCTTCACTATAGCCTCATTAAACCCAATCTGGCTCCATGATAGCTGCCTCACCAACCTCAAACCATCCGATGTGCAATCTACATCTCTGCCCATAAAGAGCCTCGAACGATGCCATTTGGATACTGGAGTGATAACTGTTATTGTAAGAAAATTCGATCAGGGGCAAGTGATCGTCCCAACTACCTTTAAAGTCCATCACGCAAGCTCTCAACATGTCTTTGATAGTTTGGTTTGTCCGCTCCGCTTGACCGTCCATTTGCGGATGAAATGTTGTGCTGAGTTTAACCTGAGTCCCAAGCCATTTTTGAAAAGACCACCAAAACTAAGAGGTAAATTGAGTACCTCGGTCTAAAATAATAGACAAGGGCACTCCATGTAATCGAACCAACTCCCGAATATACAGTTTGGCATAATCTTCCGCTGGATCTGTGGTTTTGACCGGTAGAAAGTATGCAGCCTTGGTCAACCTATCTACCACCACCCAAATAGAATCATTGTGTCGACGAGTATGAGGTAGGCCTGTAATGAAATCCATATTAATATCTTCCCACTTCCAAGTAGGAATGCTAATATCCTGAAGTACGCCTCCCGACCTTTGATGCTCAACCTTTACTTGCTGACAGTTCAGGCACTTGGCTATGAATTTTGTAATATACTTCTTTATGTTGTTCCACCAATATATTTCTTGCAAGTCATGATACATCTTGGTGGCACTTGGATGAATAGAGTATTGGGATCCATGAGCCTTATGCAACATCCGACTCCTTAAATCATAGATATCCGAAACACATAGGCGACCCTGGTACCGCAGCACACCATCTCCCCCTTGGGAGAAGACCTCCACCTTCTGACTTTGAACGACTTCCTTCAGCTTTACCAACATTGGATCCTCATCTTGTGTAGCTTTCACATCTGTCACCAAGGATGATTCTGATCTGTTTTGCACAACAACACTGCCATCGGTCGAGTGGACCAATCTAACTCCCAACCTTGCAAGTTGATGGACATCTCTCACCAGTTCCTTCTTTCCCTCATCCACATGGGACACACACTCCATAGAGAGCCCACTAAGTGCATCTTTTACCACATTAGCCTTACCCTGGTGGTAAAGGACACTCATGTCGTAGTCCTTTAGTAGCTCCAACCACCTCCTTTTCCAAAGATTGAGATCTTTCTGCTTGAACATATACCACAAGCTCTTGTGGTCTGTAAATATTTCTATGTGGACCCCATACAAGTAATGTCTCCATATCTTCAATGCAAACACCACCGCGGCTAACTCAAGATCATGGGTCGGGTAATTCTTCTCATGGACATTCAATTGTCTTGAGGCATATGCTATCACCTTTCCATGTTGCATCAATATGAACTCGAGTCCGATTCTCGAAGCATCATAATACACCACAAAACCATCGGTACCCTCGGGTAGGGTCAAAACTGGTGCTGAAGTGAGTCGAGTCTTCAACTCTTGGAAGCTTTTCTCACAAGCCTCCGACCATTGGAACTTTACCCTCTTTTGAGTCAACTTGATCAAAGGTGCTGTGATGGATGAGAAACCTTCAAAAAACCTCGGATAGTAGCCAGCTAAACCCAAGAAACTCCGAATATCCGAAGAATTCATTCGTCTAGGCCAATTCCTCGCCGCCTCGATTTTTTGAGAATCTACCTTTATGCCCTCACTCGATACCACATGTCCCAAAATTCCATGGAGTCCAACCAAAACTCACATTTGTTGTACTTGGCATACAACTAACGATTGTTGAGGGTCTGAAGCACTACTCTCAAGTGAGCGACATGCTTTTCCTCGCTCCGAGAGTATATATAAGGATGTCATCAATGAACACAATCACGAACATGTCTAGATATTGGTTGAACACCCTGTTCATCAATTCCATAACTACAGGGGCATTGGTTAGTCCAAAAGACATAACAAAAAATTTGTAGTGACCATACTGTGTCCTGAAAGTGATTTTCAGGATGTCACTCTCTCAAACCCTGAGCTGGTGATACCCGGATCTGAGATCAATCTTGGAGAAACACTTGGCACCTGAAGATGGTCAAAAAATCATCGATCTTGGGTAAAGGATACCTATTCTTAACAGTGACCTGGTTTAACTACCGACAATCAATGCACATCTGAAGCGAACCATCCTTCTTCCGGACAAATAACACTGGTGCACCCCATGGAGACTTACTAGGCCTAATAAAGCCCTTATCTAATAGGTCCTTCAACTGAACCTTCAACTCTTTTAGCTCGGCTGGAGCCATCCTGTAGGGGGGAATAGATATAGGTTGCATGTCGGGAAGAAGGCCAATGCTGAAATCAATCTCCCACTCGAGAGGAACACTTGGCAAATCAACAGGAAAGACCTATGGATACTCATGTACTACTGGAACTGACTGGATAGTCGGGGTTTCGAACTCGACATCCTTAACCCTAACTAGATGGTACATGCAACCCTTAGAAATCATCTTCCTATCCTAAAGGTAGGAAATAAATTGACCTACAGGCACAACTGAACTACCCTTCCATTCTAGGACTGGCTCACCGAAAATCTGAACTCTATTGCCCGGGTTCTACAATTAACTGAAGCATAGCATGCAAATAGCCAATCCATGCCGAGAATAACATCAAAATTAGTCATGGCTAACTCTATCAAATCTGCTGAGGTGACTTTATGAAGGACTAAGACTGGGCAACCTCTATACACCCGTCTAGCTATAACTGAGTCACCTACTGGAGTGGAAACTGAGAAGGGTTCTAACAAGACATCGGGACTGTCTCCGAAGCTACTGGCCACATAAGGTGTCACAAAAGACAAGGTGGCCCACAGATCTAGCAAAGCATATACATCAATATGGAAAACTCGCAACATACCAGTAACCACATCAGGGGAGACCTCCTTCTCCTGAAGGGATGCTAAAGCATAGAATCTATTCTGGAGCTGATCGCCAGTTGTGCTAGTAGATGCCCCCTAATGTGTTGAGCATGCGAGAAGGGCTACTGATCTAGAAGCTGGGCCTCGACCCCCAACCTGATTTTGTCTCACTGCTAGGCAATCTCTAAGCATGTGCCCAGGCTTCCCACACCCGTAACAAGCACCTAAACCTGCCAAGCACTAACCTGTGTGCCCCCGACCACATCTGCGAGAAGTTGGGATGCTAGAATTTGCGAGTCTACTGCTCTGACCTCTCGAGCCTGATGCTCTCCCTCTATGATCATGTGTAGGCCTGGAAGGCACACTCAATGCTGAAGATGCTAGGGCTGATGATCTCTGGTGAGTCAGCTATTGGTGCCCACCATCAGACCTCTGCTGAGAGAATCTATAGTCCTCGGTCCTAGCCCTCTTGGCTTCCCTCTATCTCGAATGTGTTGCCTCCATCTGCTAGGAATACAACACTATACGAGGAAAGTCCATATCCTGGTGGAGCATGGCAGTCTTGCAATCGTTGTCCAAATAACCTGTTGTCCCATGGACGAATCTACTCACTCGCATCCTCTAATCAGCTACTAACTCTACGGCATATTTTGATAGGCAAGTGAACTCAAGAGCATACTCTTGTACAGTCATTCTCTCTTGTTTCAAATTCACGAACTCATCTATTTTCAACTCCCTCATCTCTCGAGGGAAAACCCGATCTAGGAATGCAACCTGGAACTCTTCACAAGTTACAAGACTTGCTCCTGCGACCCTGCTATCCTTTCATCGATGAAACTAGATTTGAGCGACCCGTTTTAGCTGATAAGAGGCTAACTCAGCACACTCAACCCCATTCACCCCCATAACCTGGGTGATTTTGACAATCTCATCAACAAACTTATGTGGGTCCTCATCTACCTTGGACCTAAGGAACTCCGGCGGGTTCATCATCAAGAAGTATCTGACTCGAGCCACTATTGTGTTTCCATTTTGTGGAACATGCGCAACGGCCTACTGATTGACCTGACCAGTCAAGGCTTGTGTAAGCATCTGAATAGTGGCCCGAAACTCTGCATGAGCAACTAGCTCCATTTCCTGAGGCTCCTGAACTAGTGGGGCTGGCTGATGCTCATAACCAATTCCATCCTCGTGGCATTCACCACCTCCCTTCCTCCTTCCATTCATTCTTCAAGGAGCCATGATTCTACAATCGTGAATAGAACAAATAAGAAGGATAGAAAGACTTTCACCACACGACATAGATCATGAAAAAAGGGAATATTTCCTAACGTCTCGTAGCCGCTTCGTCATAAGTGTGGCGCGCTTCACACCCATGAAAAAGACTCCATTTAATGCAGATTTTAGACGCCCTAGGACACTTCATACCTATTGCTCTAATACCAAGCTTGTCACAACACAAACGGAGGCCCTGATCGCGACACGGGACGAGGAGCCCCGAGAGACCCCAAATCGACCCATGGCATAAGCATACATATAACTAAATTGAGAACTGAATAATCTTCAGTACGATCATAGAGGGAGTCTGACTTAAATATAACATACAAATATAAAATTAGAAGCTGAGTACATACATAAGTCTGAATAGCCTCTCAACATGTCGAGTTGATGGGACAAGACCCAACTAACTCAACAAGCTAAAAACTGAAATACATAAAGAAAAGATAGCTACTCTGGTCCTTGGAAGATGAGGACTCACCAATAAGAAGACGTTAACTCTGATAAGTTTTCTAAGATCGGGGCTGAACCTGAGGGTCGGGTCCTATATCATGAAACGATATAGCATAAAAAGTATGCGGTCAGTACGTGGAATGTAGCGAGTATGAAAGGTAAGCAAAACACCTAAATAAGTAAAATCACTTTAAGACAATGCATTAGCCAAAACATAAACATCATTAACTGGGAATAGGGCTTGCATGCATTCTTTTTGAAATATGATCCTTTTATAACATACGATACATAGCTTTATGACATCAAACTGACTCGAATGACTCAAAGCTGAAATATGACATTAATAGAAAAGTTGAACATTGAGTCAAACCTTGCTTTTAGAACATACGTGTATAAAATAATAACCATGAGTAATGAATATGCAAATCTGAATCATATAGACAATGGGAGACTCATCACTTAACCGACATACCACGACAAAGGTTACGTGGTCTCGACTATTACACTCAAGTGGACAAAGCCATCCAAAACCTTCCCAGGGCCAAGGATGCTACCATGATATCGATATCAAGCTCATGGACCATTCGGGCCGGGGATAGCTCACAAGGGAGGTCCCAATAATATGATAGTATCAACCTACGATGGTGCGTAGGTTTGGGGCATAGGGTGATCGACCCACAGCCTGCTCAGTGCTAGACTCTTCTCCCAAAAACATGCATATGCTCTACATCATATATAAAAAAGCTCAACATCGTCTATTGATGAAGCTCAATGATCAAATACATCTCAAATACAAAATCATGCATATGACAAGCTTTAGTTCAAAACATACCACAAGCTTAAAAAATACTTGGGAGCCTTTGCTCTAAAAACCATGTGGTAAGCTATGCATAGGAAAACTTAATTCAAAACATACCACAAGCTAGAACATAAAATTTGGGAGTCTTCGCTCCAAAACAATGTGGTAATCTTAGTTCGGAAAAATCATCACTTAAACTTAACATATGGGCATTGCCGAAAGATTTATCATACTTAAATTTCTCAAATCTCATCGAAAATGTAATTATAGACATGGGTAGTTTCAAATCAGGCTTATCATCAAATATCTCATCATTATCACATATGCGTCACAAATCTCACTTTTCATGATCATATTATCAATGGGCTTCAACATTCACAAGGCTAGAAATATTATTTTTATTGAAATCATTATAGAATCAGCACATGCTTTAGAATTCTATAATAAAATCACAATTAATTCATACCTATGTAAAAAATTTGAAGATTCATGAATTTGGGTAGAAACCCCATACTTAATCATAGGAAATTCTCATATTTAGATGGAAATTGGGCATGGGTATGGAAGAAAACACCCAAGCATAATCCTAAATACCTGGAAGGGTTTGATTCTACCACTTCTCTGATTGTCCAAGAGGAATTTGAGTGGAAACCTTGGAGAATTTCGCTAGATTACCTCTTCAACCTCTCAAGCTTGCATGCATAGAATTAAATAACTTAGAATTGGTTCCCCCCGCCCCCCCAAACCCACTAAAACAAGACTTAAATGATGTAGTATAGGGCCTTAGGATGTGGAAATGATGAAAATACCCTTACTGATTATGCAGAAAATTCTTCACTAGACGAACCAATGGGCACCCAACGGGTCGTTGGAAGATACCATGACCCGTGGTGATGATCCTTCCTATACACTATCCAAGCTTAGGCCTCAGCTCAACCCATGATTTGAAATGACGAGTCGTCATACCATACAATAGGTCGTTCTGTCAATCGTTGTTTACTCCTACAACTTTGAAACTTCCTCAAGCAACGAGCCTCACCATTACTCGTTACACCCACCAACGAGTCGTGGTCTACTTCCGTCGAATACACTGGACATTTCACCATCTAAACAACGACTACTGACAATGGTCTTTGGTAACTCATGATGGGTCATGGGATGACCCGTCACTTCCCAGATGCTAAGGTCCATCAACCACCACCACCACAAACGACGACTCATTTCCCACAATGAGTCGTCACATCAATCGTTGCTTCCACTGTCCCTAGTCCAGACACTTTCCACGACTCATCCCAATGGGTTGTTGGTTGTACCAATGATCCGTAGGGTCACCCGTTCTACAATAAATTTTTCCACTTCAGCAATTTTCAACTTTTAACCCCCGGGTCTACTCTTAGGCACTTTAAGGGTATTACAAGATCCTTCCTAGACACGGGTTGGAGTGGCAGCTATGTCTTACCATGAGCTTCGCACTTTGTCGGACAATTGGGTGGTGCAAGGCCCCGGGCAACATCTAGAACTCCCACCTGAACCACAGCAACCTACGGCTGAAGACACAACTTCTTAGCATTTTGATGTTGCAACATATAGTTGGAAGTCGCGGCCCAATCACTAACTTAGTCAGGAAGCCTCTTTCACTTTTTATATTTTCTTTGGATACATTGGGGGCAATATCTGATATAAGTTTGGGGGCGGGATAATTCTTTCTCTTTGGATGTTGAAATTCTTGGGGTGCTGAAAATGCTCTTGATCGTTGATGGTTAGTGATCAAATAGGTCTTTATTTTGAATTGCGAAATTTTGCATGAAATGACCCAAAGTCTTGTTCCTTTTTTGCCTTTGTAAATAGTAGTGTAGTAACTAAAATTCCGAGGATTTTCTTTAGACCACAGTTCTTTCCCGAGGAGCATTCTTTTGTTTTTGTTTATTTCTGTTGTCGAACTGGATTGGCATTTTCTGATGATAGATTGAGTGGCGACATTCTTAAGGGAAAGTGCCATGTTGTTTTGAGTCTTTTATGAAGTTGTTTCTAGAGGCACCACCAAATTTGTTTTTTCAAACGAAATTTTAAAATGAGGACATGAAAATGAAGATAATAAGCAAGTGTTGACACCGTAGCATAACATTCTCTATCATACATTGTAAATTCTTTATTTGACTTATGATGTTTGCCTGCTTTGATGTCCTAACTTGATATCTTGTGTTGAGAATGAATCTTGTAGACCCTTTAAGGGTGATGCCTTGTGTACTGAGGAAATTTTTGATGAATCTCATGCATAAAATCTTGTCTAGAAGTTGCCCCAAATGTGATTCAAGGCAAAATTCTAGATGTAGTTTCATTGAGAACATGAGTTTAGGCTTTCCTTTTTCTAGTCACCTCACCCATATACCCTCCTTGAGCATTAATCCTTCTTAGCCAACATTGAGCCTTAGACCCTTTCTTTGGCAACCACATTACAAGCCTTAAGATCATTCTTAATACCTCTTTTTGGCACCCATTCTCCCTAAATGCTAGTGACAAGATAGTGATGAAATGAGGATTTAAGCCTAAGAAAGAGGAGTGATAAAAAATGAGAAATGAGGCAAAAGCCTAAGTTTGGAGTGTGCAAGGGAAGATAAGAATTTTAATTGGAGGGGGAACCACATTGAGTCAAAATGTACCAAAGGATAAATCAAAAAGAGAAAATTAATTTTTGTGATCCAGTGCTTCCTCTTAAGGTGATAAGGCTAGGTGTGAAAGCCAAAGGGGTTATAAGGAGGGTTGTTAAAGAAATGAAAGTTAGAAACAAGGAAAGAAGTGAAACAAAGTGAAGTGAGTGGAAGGAGTTGATGAAAGGTATGTTCACAAAAAGCATTAGGGAGGATCAACTCACTACAACCAAATTTGTATCCTACCCTTACCCAAAGTCTACATCATAACCCACAAGCCCTAAATGATTCTAAGTGCAGCTACTCTACATTAGTGGCGAATTACATGAAGAGAAAGCCTATGGGTCAAGTGTGTGCATGAAGATTTCTTTTGGGAGAGTGAGTGTGAATGTCTCTTCCAAACAATACCTTGTTGTGCATTCAAATGATCACATGACAAAAAGAATACGGATTCTTATTTTGTTGAGTGGCATCATTCTTTTGTGGGGGCGCAAGAGCATTCAGAGTTATGGTGGGAATAGGGCATGAGGAGTGTAAACTCTAAGGCAAGCTTTGAATGTGCATTGATTATACCTTGAGATGCTATGTGTGTTTCATGGTTGAGCAATGCCCTTTTTTTACTAAATGAATCCTTTCATGAGCTTTGTTGGTGGAAAGTGGTAGCCTGCTTGAAACATCTTCATTATTTTGGTCTCTTGGGGTATTTACTTCTCTTTTTCGGTGAGCTTGGTGAGCATATTTTTGGGTTGTCATAGTTCAGGTGATTCGGAATGTTTAAGTTTGAATAGGGGTGGCATATTTTTCAATGAAGGAGTATTGCATTACTTGAGGACAAGCAATGGTTCATGTGTGGGGGTTTGATGAGTTGGTAATTTAACAACTCATTAGGCTCTTAAACTTGAGTTTTTTCTTAGTTCTTGAGTTGATTATATGGATTTTATGCCTATTTTTTCTTTTGTCGTGTGCAGATAACTAAATGCAGAGAAAAGAGAAAAAATGGAGCAAAAAGAAGGAAGTAAGAGCAAATCGGCGGTCCACTAATGAAGACCGCCGAACGCCGATCAAAGACCGATTATCACTGCCTCTAAGGATAATGCCACTGGCGAATTGCGAGTTGCCAGCGGCGACTCGCTAGTCCAGTCGCCAAAAGACACCCACATTTTTGGAAAGTAGCATAAAGATCCGGCGGTTTTGTCATGACCCAAATGTAGACCTGGATCGTAACACGGGACAAGGAGCCTCGAGAGACTCCAAGTCAACCCATGACATGAACATACATCTAACTCAATATCAATAAAGAAAAATACTTAGCATAATGACATAGCGGAAGCATAAACATAACATAACATGGCAAATGGAACGTACTACATACATAACAGCTGAATACTACATATAATCTGAAAGCCTCTAACATATCTGATGGGTTGATGGGACAACATCCCCAACTAACCCGGCAAGTCTAGAAAACCGAACATGAAAAGACAACTGATATCAAACTAGTCCTCGGAGAATGAGGACTCACCAAAGAGCTGAAAGCTAAACTCCAAAATGAACTACTGAAGATGCAGGGTCTGAAGATCGGAGCTTGTATCATGAAACAATACAGCATAGAGTATGCAGTCAGTAAGTGAAATGTACCGAGTATGCAGGGCAAGTAAAAATGAACATTTAAAATGATACATAGAAGCTCATAAGAAATCATAGGAGTGGGACAACATGCTCATAACATAAATATCATAAGATAATATAAGGCTCAAGGTTTTCAAGTCATTCATAATCCATTTTTCACCATAGTCATAAGAGAACTTTATAAATCATCACTTGAGGCAAAATAACATAAACATAATAATTCATAAAACATGCGGAACAATGGGAGATTCTTATAACCAACATACCCCATATGAGCATACATGGAGCCAACCTGTAAATCTCTAGTCGGGAGGAACCATGAAGGGCGTGATATCACACATGAAAGGCCCATTTGGGCAAGGGGAGAGTCTCAAGGGAGGTCCCATCATGTCCTACGGTGGCACATAGTTCTGAGATGCGTGGAAACACCTGGGCCCCAAACCTACTCGGTGTTAAATACTACTCCTAAAATATATATATAGTGCTCATAGTATAATATGCATGAAATACATGGGCTACTTAAATCATGATACTCATAAGCATGCTTATAAATACGTGAACTAGCCATGAGAGTAAGGCATGTGAGTCGTCCAAAATTGTAAATCGTAAATCATGAGGTTCATTCATACTTGTAAATCATGTATATGCTTATTAAATCATAAATTCATAATGGGAATTTGGATAATCCCATATAATAACTCTTAAGTCACGGTGGGTTTATGAACGTCAATAATAGAGGTAAGGATCATAAAACGATCCATCATAGAATAGGCGTAATTAGACATAATCTAATAGAAATTTGAATAAATAAATTTATAATTGAATTAGTTGTAGAATTTGATCATGATTCATAAAATATGACGAAAAACATGAGAAGTAATAACCCATGTATAGATCATTAGAATTTCACGAGATTTAAGGTAAAACCCCATAAGATTTTTAAATAAAACTTCATGAATTAAGAGGGATTGGGCATGGGTGTGAAAAAAAACACCCAGTCATAACCCTAAATACCTGATTATAGCTGATTCTTACACTCCTTTGATTGCCTAAGAGGAATTTGAGAATAATTGGAAGACCTAAGGCTTGATCTCCTCTCTAACTCTCTCTAACTTGTATGCATGGGTTTTGAATAGGTTAGAATAATCAAAGCCCTTAGAGCATAGGAATGATGAAAATGCCCTTAATAAAATCCTTGAAATTTTTGTATTGGCCGAAACCATAGACCGTCCAACGAGTCCTTGATACTATGACTTGTGGTATCCGTCGATTAGATCCACTTCCCAACTTTACTTCCCAGGTTCTAACCCACGACTCGACAGGATGAGTCATCCCTCCAGACAATGAGTCGTTAAGTCGTCCGTTCTTTCCCCTTAGACTTGAACCAAGTCTTTCCACGAGCCATACCACGACTTGTTCCTTCTTCCAATGAGTCGTGGCTTCCTTCTATTACATTGACTGGAAATTTTTGTACTCCTTCCCGCAACTGCTTACCACGACCCGTGGCTCCTCACAACGGGTCATCCCACGACTCGTTACTTCCCCCTTAGGCTGAGGACTAGATCCACCACGACTCCAAACAATGACTCGTTGTAGAGAATAACGGGTCATTACTTGACCCGTTACTTACAAGTGCCACCATGTCATACCTCACCATGGGTGCTTACCACGGACTGTTGGTTGGACCAACGATCCGTTAGGTGACTTGTCTTGTGGAAATTTTCCCAGATTCTACCAACTTCTATTTTTAAACCCCGGGTCTATTCTTAGGCACTTCCGGGGTATTACAATTCATCCTTGAATGTGGTAAAACATACAGAAAACAGTGGAATGCAATCATCACACGCAAATACTGATCATTTAAACCGAGAACTGACGGAATGACTATCTCCGATTCAAACTACATTCTGAGCTGAATTCATGAATTATACATACATCCATATACATAAAAGAAACTTGGGCACATGAACTGAACATGTAAACTAAATAGAGTTTGAGAGCAAAACTGATACCTCAAGCTGGAACTAGGCCGGTAGAGAATAAATGTGGGTATTTAGACATCATATCTGCTTCGACTTCCCACATAGCTCCTTTAACCTGCTGATTCCTCCATAAGACCTTGACTGAAGCTACTTCCTTGTTCCTTAGCCTTCAAACCTAACAATCTAGTATTTCTACTGGAACCTCCTCATAACTAGGGTTGTCTTTCACACCAACACTGTCCACCGGAACAACTAAGGCTGGATCACCCGAACACTTCTTTAAGAGCAATACATGGAATACAGGATGCACAGAAGCTAATTCTAAGGGAAACTCCAATTCGCATGCCACCTTACCAACCTGTTTCACAATCCGATAAGGGCCAACATAACGGTGGCTGAGTTTTCCTTTCTTTCCAAACTGCATCACTCCCTTCATGGGTGAAACCTTCGAAAACACCCAATCATCCACTACAAACACAAGATCCCTCCTTCTCACATCGGCATAGGACTTTTGATGACTTTGATATGTTTTAAACCTGTCCCATATGAGCTGAACCTTTTCCATAGCCTCATTAATCGAATCTAGTCATCATTGCAGCTTCACCAACTTCGACGGTGCGAGGCAACCCTGTGATGAAGTCCATGTTGATTTCTTACTACTTCTAAGTAGGAATACTAATATCTTAAAGAACACCTCCTGTCACTGATGCTCGACCTTTACTTGCTGACAGTTTGGGCATTTAGCTACGAATTCTGCGATGTCCTTCTTTATGCCATTCCACCAATAGACTTCTTGTAAGTCACGGTACATCTTGGTGGTAACTGGATGGATAGAATACCTGGATCCATGAACCTTGTGCAACATCTAGCTCCTCAAATCATCAACATCCAAAACACATAAGCGACCCCAGTACCGAGGAACACCATCTCCCCCTTTGGAGAAGACTTCTACCTTCTGATTTTGAACGACTTCCTTCAACTTTACCAAAATAGGGTCTTCATCTTGTCTAGCTTTTACATCTATTACCAAGGACAATTCTAATCTGTTTTGCACTACAACACCGTCCTTGGTTGAGTCAACCAACCTAACTCCCAACCTTGCGAGTCGATGCACATCCTTAACCAACTCCTTCTTCCCCTCATCCATATGAGAGACACACTCCATAGAGAGTCTACTAAGTGCGTCTGCTACATTGGCCTTACGTGGATGGTAAAGGACACTCATATTATAATGTTTGAGTAGCTCCAACCACCTCCTTTGCCGAAGATTGAGATCTTTCTGGGTAACCACATATTAAAAAGTCTTATGGTCTGTAAACACATCCACGTGGACCCCGTACAAATAATGTCACCGTATCTTCAGGGTGAATACTACTGCGGCCAATTCAAGATCATGGGTCGAGTAACTCTTCTCGTGAACTTTGAGCTGTCTAGAGGCATATGATATAACTTTTCCGTGCTGCATCAACACACACCCAAGTCCAATCCTTGAAGCATCATAATGCACCACCAACCCATCGGTACCCTTGGGTAGGGTTAACATAGTTGCTGAAATAAGTCAAGTCTTCAACTCTTGGAAGCTCTTCTCACAAGTGTCCGACCATTAGAATTTCACCTTCTTCTAGGTCAATTTGTTCAAAGGTTTTGCAATCGATGAGAAACCTTCCACGGATCCTTGATAGTAGCCAACTAAACCCAAGAAGCTCCGAATATCCGAAGAATTCACCAGTCTAGGCCAATTCTTTACTGCTTCTATTTTCAACGAGTCCACCTATATGCCCTCACTTGATACCACATGGCCCAAAAACGCCACTAAGTTCAATCAAAACTCGCACTTTCTAAATTTATATATATAATAAAGGAAGGTTTTAAGCAAGTGATGTGGCACCTCTCTTAGGCCATCATTAGTATTTATCTTTTTGTCATTTTTTTGAACAATTTTTCTTATATTTTCTTATTTATCCTATTGTAAAATAAAAATCTTAATTATTATAATCATAAGTCCAACTTTTCATATTCCTTATCTTTAAATCATTAATATCCATCATTACTTATTGTTTCAATGATACTTTATAATTCATATCATTTAAAATAAAAGTTAAGATTTTTTTATCATAAAAATGACAGTTGTTTATATATATTTAATTATTTTTAATTTCAGCTTCTAAATGTATAAGTTAAAATGTGTAAATTTATTAATCAATTAAAAGGTAAATAAGATGAAGAGATTTTAGATGATGTTTAAGTATTGTTTAATACTAGAAGAAATTCGTATTATTTGGATGTTGCAGGTGTTAGCAAAGGCCAAAGAAAATTTTTGGTATGTTTCATTATTATTAGTGAATTTTTCTTGATATATTTCCACAATAAGTGTTGCATTGTGATACCATATAAAATAGAATAAAGATTATTACTTATTATCATGGTTTCTTACCATTGCTTTTTTTTTTCAAGAAACTCTTAATTAATAATTCTTTGTAATTTCTTAATATGTTTCCTCAAAATATGTCTTATGTGCAATTTGTAACTCTTGGTAGCAATGATCGATAAGAATTGTGGTGGAATAGATAAAACCTTTCTATCTTTAATCAGAGATCTCGAGTTCAACCCTTATATATGAAAAAAATTATACTAGAAATGCTTTCCTATTAAATGATCCTTACATGGTGTGAATTAGGGCCCCAATATGAATATCAAACACATAATAGAAAATAACTCTTTGTGTTGAAGAATTTCATAGTAATTTTATAGCAAATTTCATTGGGTGAACTCTTTGAATTTATAAGAGATGATGGAGAATTTTTGGGATGGCAGAAGGATCAAATGATGTGATGAAATTATTGTTTAAAAATTTGGGAAAAAAATTAAAGAAAAGAGGTAAATTGAATTGGATATTGAAAAGGAAGAACAACTTTTGTATCTTTTAAATTTTAGATATTAAGTAGAGACAGAAGAAATTAAGAAAAGAATTGAAGAAAGAATAAAAGAAGAAACAAAGAAAAATAAGAAGAAAAAAAACAGTAAGAAAAATGATGTCACACAATACTTTCTTCATATTTCATAGTGTGTGTGTCTATATATATATACATACATATATATTCTAATTTATAGTTTTTAAAGATCATAAATAATTATGCCTTTTCAAATAAATTATCATTTGCCAAATATAGACTAAATATAAAGTCGCTCGATTAATATAAATTATAATAAAAAATTTTAAGGAATGATAGGATCTCTTAGGTAGTTAATAACTTATGAAATTACTTATATCAATTATATTAATTTATTCTAATTAAGTTATAAATGAAAGTGATATATAATTAAGTAACTATGATTTGTTGGTACGGATATATATGAAGATATATATTGCATATTCATTTGATTGTACAAAAATATATCTGCATGACAATTCTCTTAGATTAAGAAAGCCTTCTATTTATTTTTTATTTTTTTATTTTTTTAGGAGGAGGAGGGTCATTTTGTATTCTAACTTTTTGTTTGTTTTATTATAAATGACTTATAATTATTTAATTATATTACTTAATTAATACTATGAGGTGTAGAAGTACGTGCAAAAAATACGTACTAAAGTTTTATAAATATATAATAAAAAACTAAACATTGTGTTAATGACTTTTATATATAAATCATTAAGAGGCTATAGGAAAATAAATATTTTTGTATGAAAATAATTTTTTGTGATGATTATTTCTTTAAAAAAATATTTAAATAATTTGCTAATGTTATTTATAATCGCGCGAAGTGCGAAAGTGTTCACTAGTTTAGCATATAATTGGCAATCCTTGAGAGACTGCAGCACCACCCTCAAGTGAGCGGCATGCTCCTCCTTACTCCAAGAGTATATCAAGATGTCATCAATAAACACAATAATGAACATGTCTAGTTATGGCTTGAACACCCTGTTCATCAAATCCATAAAAGTTGCAGGAGCATTTGTTAGTCCAAAAGACATAACTACAAACTCATAATGACTATACCATATCCCAAAGGCCATCTTTTGGATGTCGTTCTCCCGAACTCTGAGCTAACGATACTCAGATCTGAGGTCTATCTTCGAAAAGCACTTGGCACCCTGGAGCTGGTCAAATAAATCATCAATTCTGGGTAGAGGATATCGGTTCTTGATGGTGACTTTGTTCAATTGCGGATAATCAATGCACATCTGAAGGGACCCATCCTTCTTTCAGACAAATAAAACTGGTGCACCCCGTGGAGACTTGCTTGGTCTAGTGAAACCCTTATCTAATAGGTCCTTCAACTATTCTTTCAACTCTTTTAGCTCGACTGGAGCTATTCTATAAGGAGGGATAAATATAGGCTGCATGTCGGAAAGAATGTCAATACCAAAATCAATTTTCCTCTTGGGAGGAACACCCGGTAAATCATCGAGGAATACTTCTGGGTACTCACGCACTACAGGAACTGACTGGATAGTCGAGGTCTCAAACTCAACATCCTCAACCCTAACTAGATGATATAAACAACCCTTGAAAATCATCTTCCTAGCCTTAAAGTAGGAAATGAAATGACCTACAGGCACGACCGAACTACCCTTCCACTCCAAGACTAATTTTCCCGGAAAGCGGAATTCCACCACACGGGTTCTACAATTAACAGAAGCAAAACATGCATACAACCAATCCATACCAAGAATAATTTCAAAGTCAGTCATGGCTAACTCTACAAGGTCTGCGGAGATGACTTTATGCAATACTGTGATCGGGCAACTTCTATACACCCGCCTAGCTACAACTGAATCACCAACGGGAGTAGAGACTGAGAATGGTTCTGACAGAATTTTGGGAATGAATCCAAAGCTACTAGCAATATAAGGTGTCACAAAAGGCTAGCCTCTAGATATAACAAAGCATAAGCATTAGAAACACTTGTAACATACCTGTAACCACATTCAGTGAAGTCTCCTACTCCTGACGGGTCGCAAGGGCATAGAACCTTTTCTGGCATTGACCACCAGCTGAACTAGTTGAAGCACCCTTGTAGGAGGGACGTGCTGCTGGAGTGGCTGAACTAGCGGCTGGTGTATGGGCTCTTCTGCCCCCTGATTTGGCCGAAGGGCAATCCCTGAGTCTATGTCCGTGCTTTCCACACCCAAAACAAGCGCCTGAGCCAACTAGGCACCTCTTGGGTGGTTCTTGCCGAACCTTACACAGGCTAGGAAGGTGCGCTCTATCTGCATGCTACCCTATCCCCTCGAATCTGAGGCCCTGCTTCTCCGATCCCCTCATGATCTAGATGGTGTACTAGCTGATGATGGTGCTGGAGAAACAGACCTATGATGAGACTGCTGGCATTGTCCACCCCCCGATCTAGGCTGAGAAATCCCATAATTTTCTGTCCTGGCCCTCTTGGCCTCTCTCTACCTCTGATGCACCATTCCATCTGCTGGGCATGTAACATTATGCGGGGAAAATCCATGTCTCAATGCAACATGGCAATACTAAAGTCCTTATCCAGGTAGTTCGCGACTCCATGCACAAATCGGCTCACCCAAGCCCTCTGGTCTGCCACTAACTCTAGTGCATACTTGGATAAATGGGGTGAACTCCAGAGTGTACTCCTAAATCGACATGTAACCCTACTTTAGCTTTATAAACTCGGCCACCTTCAGTTCCCTCATCTCATGAGGGAAGAACCGATCCAAAAAGGCTGCATGAAACTCTTCCCAACCGATAGGGCCTGCTCCCACTGCCCTACTATCTTTCCACTGTTTAAACCAAATATACACAACCCTTTTCAGCTGATAAGAGGCCAAATCAACGCACTCCCCATTTTTCACCCCCATGACCTGGGTGATCTTTAGAATCTCATTGATGAATTCATACGGATCCTCCTCTACTTTTGACCCGAGGAACCCTGGCGGGTTCATCCTCAAGAAATCCTTGACTCGAGCCACCACTACATTTCCATTTTGAGGAACATGCGCAACTGCCTGCTGATTGACCTGAGAGGTCAGGGCTTGTGCGAGCATCTGGATAGCTGCCCGAAACTCAGCATGGGCAACCGACTCTGGTGCGTGGTACTCCTAGACTAGTGGGGCCTGTTGGTGCCCGTTTCCGTTGCCATCCTTGTGGCCATCTGCATTCCTATTCCTCCTACCATTTACTCTGCAGGGAGCCATGATTCTGCAATCGCAAATAGTACGAATTAGAAGGATAGGGAGACATTTCATCGCACGACATAGATCATGAAAGAAGGGAACATTTCCTAAACGTCTCGTAGCCTCTTCGTCATAAGAGTGGCGCTCTTCACACCTATGAAAAAGACTCTACTTAACACGGATTTCAAACACCCTAGGACACTTCAAACCTATGGCTTTGATACCATGTTTGTCACGACCCGACGTAGACCCAGTTCGTAACATGAGACAAGGAGCCTCGAGGGACTCCAAGTCGACCCATAGCATGAACATACATCTAACTCAATATCAATAAAGTGAAATACTTAGCATAACGACATAACGGAAGCATAAACATAAAATAACATGGCAAATAGAATGTACTACATACATAACAGCTGAATACTACATATAGTCTGAAAACCTCTAACATATCCGATGGGTTGATGGCATAACATCCCCAACTAACCCGGCAAGTGAAGAAAACTGAACATGAAAAAACAACTGATATCAAACTAGACCTCGGATAATGAGGACTCACCAAAGAGCTGAATGCTAAACTCCGAGATGAACTACTAACGGTGCTTGGTCTGAAGATCGGAGCTTGTATCATGAAATGATACAGCATAGAGTATGCGGTCAGTATGTGGAATGTAGTGAGTATGCAAGATAAGTAAAAATGGACATTTAAAATGATACATAAAATCTCATAAGAAATCATAAGAGTGGGACAACATGCTCATAACATAAATATCATAAGATAACATAAGGCTCAAGGTTTTCAAATCATTCGTAATCCATTCATTACCATAGTCATAAGAGAACTTTATAAATCATCACTTGAGCCAAAATAACATAAGCATAATAATGCATAAAACATGCGGAACAATGGGAGATTCTTATAACCGACATACCCCATATGAGCACACATGGAGCCCGACCTGTAAATCCCTAGTCGGGAGGGTGTGCGAACCTTGCCAAGGGTAGAACCATGAAGGGCGTGATATCACACATGAAAGGCCCATTTGGGCACGGGGACAGTCTTAAGAGAGGTCCCAACGTGTCCTATAGTGGCACGTAGTTCTGAGATGCGGGGAAAAACCTAGGCCCCAAACCTACTCAGTGTTAAATACTACTCCCAAAGCATATATATAGTACTCATATCATAATATGGATGAAATACATGGGCGATTTAAATCATAATAATCATAAGCATGCTTGTAAATACGTGAACTAGCCATGAGAGTAGGGCACGTGAGTTAGCCAAAATTGTAAATCGTGAATCATGAGGTTCATGTATACTTGTAAATCATGTATATGCTTATTAAATCATAAATTCATCATGGGAATTTGGATAATCCCATATCATAACTCTTAAATCATGGTGGGTTTATGAACGTCAACAATAGAGGTAAAGATCATAACTAGATCAATCATAGAATAGGCATAATTAGACATAATTTAATAAAAATTGGAATCGATGAATTCATAATTGAATTAGTTGTAGAATTTTATCATGATTCATAAAATATGATGAAAAACATTAGAAGTAATAACCCATGTATAGATCATTAGAATTTCACAAGACTTAAGGTAAATCCCCATAAGATTTTTAAACAAAACTTCATGAATTAAGAGGGATTGGGCATGGGTGTGAATGAAATTGCCCACTCATAACCCTGCATACCTGATTACAACTGATTCTTACATTCCTTGGATTGCCCAAGAGGAATTTGAGAATAATTGGAAGAGCTAAGGCTTGATCTCCTCTCTAACTCTCTCTAACTTGTATGCATGGGTTTTGAATAGGTTAGAATAACTTAACCTATCTTAGTACACTCTGAAAATAACTTAAAATGACATAGCATATGGCCTTAGAGCGTAGGAATGATGAAAATGCCATTAATGAAATCCCTGAAATTTCTGTACTGGCCGAAACCACGGACGGTCCAACGAGTTGTTCCTTGATACAACAACTCGTGGTATCCGTGGGTTAGATCCACTTCCCAACTTCACTTCCTTAGGTTTGAACCCACGATTCGACAGGATGAGTCATCCCTCCAAACAATGAGTCATTAAGTCGTCCATTGTTTCCCTTTAGACAACTTGAACCAAGTCTTTCCACGAGCCATACCACAATTCGTTCCTTCCTCCAACGAGTTGTGGTTTCCTTCCATTACATTGACTGGAGATTTTTGTACTCCTTCCCACGATTGCTTACCACAACCTGTGGCATCTCACAATGGGTTGTCCCATGACCCGTTACTTTCCCCTTAAGCTGAGGACTAGCTCCACCACGAATCCAAACAACGACTTATTGTAGAGAACAACAGGACGTTACTTGAACTGTTACTTACAACCGCCACCCAGTCATACCTCACCATGGGTGCTTACCACAGACCGTTGGTTGGATGAAGGATCTGTTAGGTGACCCGTCCTGTGGAATTTTTCACAGATTCTGCCAACTTCCATTTTTAAACCCAAGTCTAGTCTTAGGCACTTTTGGGGTATTACAGGTTCACGGATTGGTATCGTCTAAACGACGGTTGAATCACCAATGCTCACTAGAGTTGACTGAGGGCCCAGATAAGACACCCGGCGGTTCATGAATTAGGACCAGTGAATCGCCGGTGTCTCTGCCAATTACAGAACGGTGCTCATGGGTAAAATTGTTCAACATGGTAAAAGAGATAAAAAGTGCTCTACTTTTCAGGATATAAATAGCAGATAAAGTACTCTGTACTAGTATAAAAAAATAGAGAGATAGATAGAAAGATAGAGAGATATAGAGACAGGAAAGCATATATCACATCATTGTTTCCCTTTTGAGCTTCAGAACATTCTCTTAGCAGAGATAGGGAGATTTTGATTGGTAAATTTAAAAAAAGTACTCTTCTCTTTTTCTTCTTTGTAATAGTAAGTTTCAGCCATTTTTGGAGACTATTTTGTGAATTTGATTTGACTACTCTTTCTATTAAATTCAACGAAGTTATTGATGAATGTGTTTTTGAATTTATTAATCATGAGTAGCTAAATCATTAACTAGATGTGTGTGATGATGAATACTTAATTAGAGTGGGTATTGCTAGAGTAATCTTCATATTGTTCAAATAAGTATAAATCTGTTAGATTCTCTTCAATCTATGAAGGAAGATCCATTGATTATGATATGAGCCTATTTATTCTTGCTTGATTGTTTCTTGTAAAAGAATAATTAAGTACTGAAAGAGAATTTAATAGTGGGTATGAATAAGAGATTGTGAAATTGGGCTAGAAATAGCTAAAATTGTAGTCTCATTCCGTATTAGCAGCTAATAGCTAGAAATTAGTGCAACTGCTAATCCTAACCTAATCGGGTTGAGCTATATCGTGGCTAGAGGTTTGACAAAACTCTAGTAAGAGGTAGTTAGAAGGTTGAAAAGCTATAATTACCCACTTCCTGAGATTATTTATACTTGTTGAACTCATAAGATGACCTAGCATGTCTCGATCTAGTTAGTATATCATCTACACCACCCCTCTAGTCTTTCACACTCTTGTTGACAACTTTGTTGATCTTGCTGTTTCGTTCCATTGAATCACCAAATACAATTCATTGCAAATTTTACTCTCCCCAGATTTTATTTGTTTTATTGTTAACCCTACGGGGTGCAAGCTAACTTCAATTTCTCAACTGACACTTGTAACTATCATTCACTAGTCCTTGTGGGATTCGACCCCAACATTCATTGGGTTACTTGTTTTGATACTTCAGCCGTGTATATTCTTTGCATGAAGAATATATTTTGGATGTTATCATGAGACAAGATCCCAACTAGCTCACTAACAATCTGAAACTAAAAATAGCAATAATACAACTAATTGAAGGTCCTCGATGGATGAGAACTCACCTACAGCTGGCTGAAATGAACTCTGATGACCGGCTAACAAGGAGAATGATCCTAAACGTCTAAGCCTGTATCATGAAATGATACAACATAGAGTATGAGGTCATCACTTGAAATGTACTATGTATGCAAGGTAAATAAAAAACAGACTAATATAATACATAAGAGTTCATAAGAGTAGGACATTTTCAAACATGAAATGATAATCATAACATAAACATGAGGGCTCATGGTTTTCAAAACTATTCATAATCTAGTCATAATCATAATCATAAGAGAAACCTTGTAAAACATAACTTGAGTCAAAGTATCATAAACATGACAATGCATAAATCATAAGGAACAATGGGAGGACTCGTCTTAGTTGACACCATTATGACTTATGTGATGCCCCAACTATCTCGCTCAAGTGGACAGAGTCGTCCTAGGCTTGCTAGGCCAAGGATGTACATAACGTGATATCACTAACAGGGACCCACCCAGAGTCCATAAGCATAAACTTAAATTGGCACGCAGTTCTAAGACCACGAGGTTTACCTAAATACCGGACCTACTTGGTGCAGACACGACTCCCAAAAACATGCACATAGAGGCTCATATAGTAATGGTGAAGTCATACACGAAGTTCATGGCTAGATAAATCATATAATACTTAATCATACTTGAAATACATAATTAGCCATTGAATTAGGGCCTGTGAGTCGGCCAAAATCATAAACTCTTAAATCATGAAGAACATACATGCTTGAGAAAATCACTATACTTGAAATTCATAAATTCATGAAGAGTACTTGAAGTAAATCATATCTCATATCATAAATAATAATAAAGTCTTGGGAAGATCAAAATCATAATAGAATATTAAACTTGACTTTTCATGAAACTTGTATAAGTGGGCATAAATTAATTAAAATTTGAAACTATGAATTAATAATCAAAATATGTATAAAATCTGAATATAGATCTTAAAACATGATTTGATATATGAAGGGAATTGCCCTATAGATAAATCATAGAGAATTTCATAAAATTAGGAATAAGCCCCATAAGATCATGAACTTGATCTAAAACTTAAATTCATGGAATTGAAGAGAGTATTGAGCATGAGAGTTAAAGGAACTCTCATTCATAGCCCTACATACCTAGGAAATCTGATTCCACACTCTTCCTTGAAAGCCCAAGAGGATTGGAAGAGAATTGGAGGGTTTCAAACTTGATCTTCAAAGAGAAACCTCTACTCTTGCATGCATGGGAGTTGAATGAATTAGGATAGGCTAAACCCTCTTAAAATCCTCCTAAAAAAGCTTAAAATGACGTTGTTTAGGACTTAAAGCTTAGGAATTATGACAATGCCCTTAATGAAAAATCTAGATAATAGGGACTGCCAGTCATCACGGCTCGCACCACGAGTCGTACCATGAAGTAACGACTCGTGGTCACCACTGCTCCTCCCTGCAGCATCTTTGGATCTCACCACGATTGAATATCATGATTCATGGTGTCCTGCCACGTGTTGTACTGTCAGTCGTGACATCATCGCCTTCACCTGCCAATTCCTAACCATGACTTCCATCACGACGAGTTGTTACTTACTACTAGTCGTACCATGATCCGTGACATCATACCCCGACACCATAAGGAAACTCATCAATACTCCCAACCATGAGTCATACCTACACCTCATGACTCGTGGTGTGACTCGAGGTCTGGACACCAACTTCAGAATCCCACCACGACCGAGACCACGATCCATCACTTTCTATCACGACACGTACCATGAGCCGTTCTACAGAAACATTTTAGGTTTTTCTATAGAAATCATTTCTAATTCTCCTATCTATTTCTTTGGAATTTTTGAGGTATTACTCCTCTATCCAGGATTGATGACTTGTTTGATTGATTTTAGGGAGCTATTTGTATTTCCAAAGTAGATCTCAGATCAAGATACCATAAGCTTAGGGTAAGAGAATGTGATATTCCAAAAATAGCCTTCAAAACTCAATATGGTCACTATGAATTCATAGTTACGTATTTTGGACTAACCAATGCTCGTACAGCTTTTATGGATCTGATGAACACGATATTCAAGCTGTACCTGGGCATTTTCGTTACTTTCTTTATAAATGATATTCTGATTTACTCTAGAATAGAGGAGGAGCATGCAGACCATCTAAGAATAGTTTTACAAACTCTCGTGGACCGCATGTTTTTCGCTAAATTTAGCAAGCGTGAGTTCTGGATGAAGTCAGTTGCATTTATGAATCATGTAGTCTCCAGTGAGGGTATAGATGGATACTCAAAAGAATGCGGTAGTAAAGGACTGGCCATGACCCAGTTCTCCATCAGATATCAGGCGTTTATTGGGCCTAGATGGTAATTACCGACGATTTGTAGAAGGGTTCTCCTTCATTTACTCTGTTTTGAATAGACTAACTCAAAATAAAGTGAAGTTTTAGTGGTATGATTCATGTGAGAAAAACTTTCAGGAGTTGAAGACTCGACTCACCACAGCCCCAGTTCTAACTCTGCCAGAAGGTCCAGATGGGTTTGTGATATATTGTGATGCCTCCAGAGTTGTCCTTAGTTGTGTTCTGACACAACATGGTAAGGTAATAGTTTATACCTCCAGACAACTCAAGGTTCATGAGAAGAACTTTCCGACTCATGATCTTGAGTTGGAAGTGATTGTATTTTACTTGAAGATTTGGAGGAACTACCTTTATGGGGTTCATTTGAATGTTTTTATGGACCATAAGAGCCGACAATATGTGTTTAGTCAGAAGGACCTGAATCTGCATTAGATAAGGTGGTTAGAGTCATTGAAAGACTACGACATAAGTGTGTTATATCACCCGACAAGGCTAATATAGTGGCTGATACATTCAACAGGAAGTCTATAGGGAGTGTTACTCATGTAGAGGAGGATAAAAAGGAACTGAAAAAGGATATTCACCGATTGGCTCAATTAGGGGTCCAGTTGGTTGACTCAGCAGAAGGTGGAGTTTCTAGTCCATAGTGGTTTAGAATCTTCCCTAGTGGTGGATGTTAAGTCAAAGTAGGATAAGGACCCAAATCTACTCATATTGAAGGAAGTGGTCCTAAAGAAAGAGCTGGAAGCATTCTCCAAAGGGGGAGATGGTGTGCTCCATTACAAGGACAAGTTGTGTGTTCCAAATGTAGATGATTTGAGGAAGCGGATACTAACGGAAGATCACAATACAAAGTACTCTGTCCACCCAGGTGCCACCAAGATGTACTATGATCTACGGGAAGTCTACTGGTGGAATTGCATGAAGAAGGACATTGCAGAATTCGTGGGTAAGTGTCCAAATTGCTAATAGGTCAAGGTTGAATATCAGAGGCTGGGAGGTACAAATCAGGATATTAGCATTCCTACTTGGAAGTGGTAAGATGTGAACATGGACTTCATTACAGTTCTACCTCATATGCGCCAACATCATGACTCAATTTGGGTGGTTATAGACTGGATGACTAAGTCAGCATATTTCCTACCAGTTAAGACCACAGACTCAGTAGAGGATTATGCTAGACTATACATCAGGAGTTAGTTAGACTGTATGGAGTTCCCTTTTCCATCATTTCGGGTAGGGGTACTCAGTTCATGTTTCACTTTTGAAAGTTATTTCAGAAAGGATTTGGTATCAGGTCAAGCTCAGTACAACTTTTCACCCATAGACAGATGGCCAGGTTGACTGGACTATTTAGACTTTGAAGGATATGTTGAGAGCTTGCGTGATTGATTTCAAGGGCTTTTTGGATGATCACCTACCCCTCATCGATTTTGCATACAATAATAGCTACTATTCCAGTATTTAGATGGCCTTATTCGTGGCATTATATGATAGGAGGCGTAGATCTCCAATAGGGTGGTTTGAGGTTGGTGACGCTTCCTTGATAGGACTTGATTCAGTACGTGAGGCCATGTAGAAGGTTCAACTTATTAGGGAATGACTAAAAATAGCTCAAAGCCGATAGAAATCGTATACAGATGTGAGAAGAAGGGAGCTATAATTTGTTGTGGATGACTGGGTATATCTCAAAATTTCACCTATGAAAGGGTTGATGTGGTTCGGGAAGAAAGGAAAGCTCTATCCCAGATATATTGGCCCATACAAAATCCTGAGATGCATTGGCAATGTGGATTTTGAGCTAGAGTTTCCTATGGAGTTAGCATCAGACTAGTTCATGTGTCCTTGTTGAAGAAATGTATCAGTGACCCTACCTCAGTAGTGCCTCTAGAGAGTGTCGGTGTGAAAGAAGCCTCTCATACGAAGAAGTTCCAGTTAAGATCCTAGACCTTCGAGTTTGTAAGATGAGGAACAAAGAGATTGCTTTAGTAAAGGTCTTATGGAGGAACTAGCTAGTTGACGGAGCTACATGGGAAGTAGAAGCAGACATGACGGCTAAATACCCTCACCTTTTCCCTTATATCTTAGATTCAACATCAGGTATTAAATTCCTCCTCAGTACTCCATTCAGTTCCATACTCATCAACTCTAGTCATGCTTTAGTATGCACTCTAGTTGCATAACTTAGTATGTCTATCTCAGTTCGGAGTCAGTTACTCCTTTAGTAATTAGTTTATAGTCTTCATTTAGGGATTATAACTCTATCCCTAGTCTTTTAGCTTAGTTAGCCTCCATTCTATGACGAATATTCCCAAGGGGAGATATTGTAACTCCCCAGAAGTTCTTAGACCATACCCAGACTTGAAATGAAAAAAAATTATAAAAAAGGAACTAGAAAATTTGGTCTCAAAACAACTCAACCAACGAGTCGTTGTTAGTAATGACGACCTATTGCGTGGGTCATTGTCAGACTCTGTAAATTACTTCCCTAGATCTAATAGGTCATCATAGAAATATGACGACCTATTGCGTGGGTCATTGTCATCCTCTGTAGATTGCTTCAAGTAACGAGTCATTGTTTCGATCCGTTGGTAGCAGTTCGGTCATGACCTGAGTTCACACCCTGGATGCAACACGGTACTTAGAGTCACAAGTGACCCCAAGAAAACCTTGGTAGAGCATTTACTACTGAAACTGATCTTATAAGAGACAACATACATAAGCGAAAGCTAATAATGAAATAGCCAAACTAAATAAAAGGCATAAGCCTGAAAATCTAGCTAAAATTGTAAACATTGTCTGAAAGCCTTTTAGTCATGAACTAATGAGCTACTGGAACAAACCCCCAACTAACTCTAATATTTGAACTAAAATAAGAAATTAGAACAAAACTAGATATGATAGTCTAGCCCTCGGCAAATGAGGACTCACCACTGAACTCTACTGATTATCGTCAGAGAAGGTCTACTAACGAAGCTGAGACTAAGAACCTGCGCCTAATCATAAAACGATACGACATAGAGAGTACTCAAAGTACTGAGTAAGTGAGATATAAACTAAGCATAAAAATACTGATAGTCTACAACTGTACTAACAGGACATGCAACGACCATAACTGAAATCATAAATAACGAAGCATCTAAAAATTTGATAATACTGTGAGTACTAACAACTGACTGAAGGTCGTAAGCATATTCTGCAATCTGAAGGAGTGAACTTAACTAGAGATTGTGATTGTACTGTACTGATCTGTACTGCACTATACTGTAGGACAGACTATAACCGACATATAACCACGTGAGCTAGATATGGAGTCTGATGTATACACCCTATCAAAGAAGGCCCACTATACCTTGCCAAGGTAAAGTGGCTGAGCTAGGTGATCACTGTCTGAGGCCCATTCGGGCTAATAACCTATGGTGGAAACATATTTCTAGGAACTTGGGTGAGATGAATCCCGACCCGCTTGATGTTAAGTTCTACTCCCACTGGAAATCCTAATTGTGTTTACTAGCTGATAGCATAAAATTGATGTCCTCAGACTTAAGTCAGGGCTACTTATCTAGAAGCGCCATGAGAATCTGAAGGACCAGATAACTGAAAATATAGTTCTCTAAGGCTTGTCAGACTTGCCTTATTTGAAAGCATCGTAACTATCTAAAGACCGACTAATAAGCTATTAACTAGAACTACTAAGTTAACAAAGACTGAATATAGTTAAACTGATCAGCTGACATTTCTGTAGCATATTAAGTATACAGAGTATTGACTGAGACTCTGAGACTGAATAAACCAAAAGGCTAACTGTTGTTCACGTAATTGTTCTAATATTCGTAATTTTATAGAAATTATCCTGACAGAGCAATATTCACATCTAGATTCTAAATCATGCTAGTCTCATTCAAAATCACATTTAAAGATTAGGGCTAAAATACATACTGTATTAAATGAGATACCAAGCATGAATTACAACTAGTAATAATCTTGGAAAACATAAGGAATTATAACAATGAGGAAAATCATAATCTATCTAAAGAACAACCCTAGTTTCAACTTTTTATAAAGCTAGAATTAACAGAATTTCTATAAGAATTTTGGGACACAAAGGTGAAAGAAATTCCCTTCTTTGAATCCCACATACCTATAGTAGAATCCTTGAGAAAATCCTTGAGAAATCTGAGAAGGAAATGAAACCATTGCTTTTGCTCTGCACTTCCTGAATGAGTTTCTTCATACTGACTTTGAGGGGAAGGTGAAAAATAAGAGGAAATATTTGATCAACTCCCTAAATCCCCTTCAAAATTCAACCCAAATGACCTAGTTTAGGCATTAAAATAATGAAAAGTTATAAAAATGCCCCTGAGAAAACATTTGAAAAACTGCCCATCGGGATACAACGAGTCACACAATGTGTTGTTGCTCGTGAACACGACTCGTTGGGACCAGTTGTTGGTCCTAGGCTTTCAAACTTTTGGTTCAGGGATTGACCAGTGGATGGGAAAAATGACTCGTTAGTCGAGGAAACGAGTTGTTCAATCCACCCATGGTCACTAGAAGAATTTTGGACAAATTTTTGAACTCCACCTAATGACTCACCAGATGAGTCGTTACTCCATCCAACAACTCAGTGTTACCACTGGAAATTTCCCATCCGACCACCCTTCCAAGACAACGACTCACTTGACGAGTCATTAAGTGGCACCATGACTCATCCCCCAACTCGTTAAGTCCCCAAGAGATCCCCATTTTTTACCAACTGATGCACACACGATGGGTCACTTAACGGCTCATCGCGTCACACAGTGAATCACTTCATGACTCATTATGTGACCTGATGTAGCTTTTCTTAATTTCTTAATTTCAGTTCTTAGGTCTGGTCTTAGAGACTTTTCGGGTGCTACAAGTCTAGAAACTTGTCAAATTTGTCTTCCAAACAACAAACTAGATGACGGGTCGTTGTTTAGTATAACGACTCATCATAGGGAGCCATTGGAAGAAATATAGAAATGGTTAGAAATATCTCTAGTGAAAATAATTTGAAACAACGGCCCATGATTTCTGACGATGGGTCATTATGTCTATCCGTTAGAGGATATCCAGAAGTTGTTCAAAACTCTTCCAGTAACAATGAAAGGAACCAACGGCTCATTGTTCCATCTAATAGGTCGTGTTCCTGTCCATTGGTTAGTGTTCAGAAATGACATCCCAGGTCCAGATCCAATGACTGGTTCCAACGAGCCGTGGTTTCAACCAGCGACTCATTGTGAGGCTCGTTGGACCTGAATAGTTAGATTTTGAAACGGTTACCCTAGGGTATTTTTGTTAAATCCTAAGCTCCTAACACCTAAACTACGTTGTTTTGGGTCACTTTTAGAGGGGGATTAAGGGGATTGATCGTCTCTTTCCTCTTATTCTATTCCAAGCTCATAGATTCAGAACGTAGAAACCTCGGATAGCTAGTTCTAAGCAAGAGCTGGGGCATCCATCTTTTCTCAGATCCTCCAAGTTAATTCTCAGGGGTTCTCCTTCAGGTATGTGGGACTCCAACAAGGAAATTTCTTTCATCCTTGTGTCCCAATATAATTATAAAAATCTTATCAGCTCCAGCCCTGTAGATGACTAAAGGCTAGGGTTTCTTCAGTCAGTATATGAATTCCCCATGTTAATAATTCTCTAAGTTTTCTCAGACTATCATTAGTTATAGTTCATTCTTTGAGTTCATTTATATTGTGTGTTTTCTAGCCTTGATCTTGAGTATAATTTATGAATAGAAATTTCATGACTTAGATTCTACTTAAAATTGTTGTTTTATCATGGTACTCTTTAACTGAATTATGAATGCTAGCACATATGCTTGAATGGAAAGTTAGTGTTTTAGTATGTTTACTCTCAGTAATATTGTTATTACTCAGTATGTTCAGTAGTATTAGTTTATCAACATGATTGTTGTTCTTTAAGCTGTCACGACACGTTCAGATAAAGAAGCTCTAACAAGTCTTAGAACATAGTTTCTTTCAGGTCCTTAGACTCTCAGAATAGTTTAGATAAGTAGTTCTGATTTAGTCCTAGGACATCAATTGTGAGCTATCAACCAGTTAGATACAATTAATGTTTTAGTGGGAGTAGTACTTAGAATTGAGCAGACTAGGGTTCAACAGACTCAAGTTCCTAGACTTACATGCCACCATAGTTTATTAGGCTAAATGGGCCCCAAACAGTGATCACATGTCACGCCCCACCTTGGAAGGCATGACTGGCACCTGGTGCCCTACGAGGACCTGGACTGTTGGACTAGTTAAGCCTAAACACTTCTGGTGCCAAATTCTGGATTCAAGAAAATGACGGGCTATATAACGACTGAAAATACAACCTTTGGCAGACTAGGCCTATAGCCACCTGTAAGAAACAATAGCTACCCAGAACAACTGAATCAATAGGGACCCTATGCGGGCCGACAAGGCCATCATGCTGTCTAGTTATTTATGAATCAAGAAAACAAGTGCTAAACTGCTACGTGACCGACAAGGTCACCACTACCAACTGAATAAGGCCCCACACGACCGTCATTATAAAACCAAAACATACACACGACCTTACACAACCGGTACTGCTAACCACAGGGAATGTACAATCTGCAAGCCTCTAAAAATACTAATAATATGGTCAGGATAGGGCCCCGACCTACCCATACTGTACAACAAAGAAAGGAATAAACCTCTAGCCGTCTAGCTCTGGATGACAAGAGCTGATGACTCTGTGCGCTGGCTAGAATCACGAGGGATCGACTCCTCGTCTATGAGTACCTGCAGGCAAGTAATGCAGCGCCCCCAACGAGCGTCAGTACCACTGGTACCGAGTATGCAAAGCAAACCAAACATATCTGAAGATAAGCAGTAATACTAATAGTTACTGAAATGACAGAGGATAGCTAAAACTGTCTGGAATAGCAGATCTGTACTAAGCTTAAATGTACTAGAAGGAACATAAGGATCATACCTGTCAATGCGGCATCCTGCTATCTATCAATTTAATAAGTGACATATATATATATGTACATAGCATACAAGAACCTATACCAGCCCCCATAAGCCAGAAGGTGCCAATCTACATGCAATCTATATACCTCTACTCGGGTCAAACCATCCAAAAATAAATTCACTCCACTCACCTAATAACTACGAGCACCACGTCGGCCCCCTGGGTATGCAGCTTGGCCTATCTGGGCCCCTGACTATAACTGTATCTGAGTTCAGAGGACTCCTGTAACTGTAATCTGAGATCTGTATCTATAATCTGTAATCTATGCCCTAGGCGCAAGCACTCGGCAGGGTATGCTATAATGCTGATCAACTTGCTATGGGGAATGTTGCATCCCATCTTCATCCTGCTGCGGACGACATGCCACTCCTTGGAGTGACGTATCCTCACCCTCTGGCGGGCGACTCGACACAGCTATTAACCCTGGGGCGGCAAGGAAGCTCTAAGGGTGCCCACATAACACAATCAGGTCTCAACAAACCACAATAATCACATATAACATGTATAATAAATTTGATAATACCGCTCATGCTTTGATATTCTATTCTGATTCTTTGGCTGGATTAAACTGAATCTGGTACTGAGTCTGAAATAATATCGAATTTCAAAGTAGCACGATCTAATTCAAAAATTTCACCCAATTGAGCACCTCTAGCATATTTTTTCACAGTAGCAGGATCACTATAACTGACGCCGTTGAGTTCACCGCCGTAGAACTCAACAGTTACACCTACTTGTTCAACACTATACTTCGATTCTGCCCCTCGCTGTTTAATATTGATTTACTAACTTTTATTCTGAATATGACATAATAACGCAAACATACTTATACTCGGCTTCTGGAACTTCCTTCTAGAATTTATTCTATTTTACTAAACTAGAATTACTAACTTGCCGAAGAAACTTGCTTTACATACCTCAGTTATCGGCTTTCCGGCTAACTGGCATGACTCGGCCAATATTCAGCTATTTCTTTCAATTGTATTCACATTCATAGCAATTAGAACTAAATTCATCAATATCCTGGAAGAAAATACTACTTTGAATATATATATAGCCCAAACTTTGACTTATCGAAAAACAGCCGAAAACTCGCTATTTCTCGGAAGTTCGGAAGGGAGAAATACTCACTTTAGGGCTAGGAGTATATTGACACTAATTTGGAGCAATTCCACTTACCTTAGCTCGGTAGGACGACCGTTCGCCGACCGAATTTCACGAAACTAACTCCGTAGGAATGCTCCCGGTAGATTAATACTTCACTACCCAAGATTAATTCGAGTTTGGACCGCGTTTAGTAGCGTAAATGGAAGGAACTTCACCAAACCTCTCGTGCCCTCTATTTTCTGGTTTGCTTTCTGGAAATTATGAGTTAAAATGAGGTAAAACCGAAGTGGATGGTTTATATAGTTGAGTCTGAACCTCACCTCCGTGGCACGTTGGCCATCGCGGAGGGGGTCTGCCCAGCCTCCTCTTGTGATGGTTCGACGTGGCGCTTGTCCGGTCTTCCCCCGGGCCTTTTTCTAGCATGTATGGCATTCTAAAACTCTTAACCAACATGCAAATAGGCCATCTATTGTCAAGAATTTGTGGGGTGTAACATCCTCCCCCCTTAAAAACATTCATCCTCGAATGTAAACTTCTACTTGCAAGAATTTCTACTTACTTGACTTATTCTAGAAAAATTTCGGCAGAGTTCCCCCTGTAGTATGGACTATCTCAAAAATCCTGAAAGGCGGAAAAGTCCAATACAGTTACTCCACACAATACTAGTATTCATCACAAAAGCCAACTATTTCATTTATTCACATAATATAAGGCAATTCATAAAACAACAATACTAACGTACCTCTGGCTGATTAAGTCTGGAACAGTTGAGGATATCTGACTTTCATATCTTTCTCTACTTCCCAAGTCATCTCCTCTCGGTTCTTGTTACGCCATAATACTTTGACAGAAGCAATATCTTTAGTTCTCAACCTGCGAATCTGCTTGTCTAGTATGGCTACTGGAACCTCTTCATAAGCCAGCTCTTCCGTAACCTGGACATCATGAACTGGGACAACTCTAGAAGGGTCTCCTATATACTTCCTCAGCATAGATACGTGGAAAACTGGATGAACAAACTCTAATTCTGGATGTAAGTTCAACTCGTATGCCACTTGGCCTATTCTTTGACGAATCTGATAAGGCCCGACAAATCTCGGGCTGAGCTTACCTTTCTTTCCGAATCTCATCACCCCTTTCATTGGATGAACTTTTAAAAACACCCAGTCATTCACATTAAATTCCAGGTTTCTGCGCTGCACATCAGCATACGATTTCAGGCGGTTCTGAGTAGTTAGTAGGTGTTCTCTGATAAGCTTTACCTTTTCTTCTGACTGATGAATAATATCTGGCCCAATCAGCGCTGACTCTCCTACTTCCAACCAGCCGACTGGCGATCTGGATTTTCGCCCATACAATGCCTCATAAGGCGCCATCTGGATAGCTGAATGGTAACTGTTATTATAGGCAAACTCAATAAGTGGTAAGTGCTCATCCCAGCTACCTCCAAAGTCTAGCACACATGCTCGCAACATATCCTCGAGTTCTGAATAGTGTGTTCTACCTGCCCATCTGTCTGAGGGTGGAACGCTGTGCTCAGATTAATCTGTGTTCCCAGGCCTCTCTGAAATGATTGCAAAAATTTAGCTGTAAATTGCGCCCCTCTGTCAGAGATAATGGATACTGAAACACCGTGTAGTCTGACTATTTCTCTAATATACAATTCGGCATAATCTTCAGCAAAGAAAGTAGCCCTTACTGGCAGAAAATGGGCTGATTTTGTCATCCTGTCAACAATTACCCAAATCGAGTCATTTTTATGTCTGGAACGGGGTAATCCTGCTACAAAATCCATATTTACTGCTTCCCACTTCCAAAGAGGCATACCTATGTCTTGAGTCAATCCGCCTGGTTTCTGGTGTTTTGCTTTTACTTGCTGGCAGTTAGGACACTGGGCTACGAATTCTTCTATTTCCCTCTTCATACCTGGCCACCAGTAGATTTCTTTAATATCGGGGTACATTTTCATCGCGCCCGGGTGGAGAGAATATCGGGCGTAATGTACCTTGCTCATAACCTACTGGCGAAGCCCTGAAATATTTGGAACACAAAGGCGGCCTTCTACATCGCAACACTTCATCCTCAGTTACCTGAAAATCTAGCGCTTTTCCTTGTTGAAATCTGTCTTTAAGCTGAACCAGGTCAGGATCTTCATACTGCCATTCCTTTACCTCCACAACTAATGAAGACACAGCGGAGTTCTGAGTTACCGCTCTGTTGTCCTCTACTTCTGCTACGCGAACGGCTAAACTAGCTAACTGGTGTATTTCTCTGGCCAACTCCCGCTGCTCAGGCTGCAAGTATGCCAAACTCCCCATAGATTTGCGACTAAGGGCATCTTCTACCACGTTGGCTCTTCCTGGGTGGAACAGAATATTTACATCATAATCTTTCAGCAATTCAAACCAGCGGCGCTGCCGCAAATTCAACTCTCTCTGAGTGGAGATATATTGTAGGTTCTTATGATCAGTGAAAATATCCACATGGACGCCATACAAGTAATGTCTCCATATCTTTAAAGCGTGGATCACTGCGGCCAGTTCCAGGTCATGTTTAGGATAATTCTTTTCGTGTTTCCTCAGTTGTATAGAAGCATAAGCAATTACTTTACCATGCTGCATCAATACACATCCTAACCCAATACCCGAAGCTTCACAATAAACTGCATAACCCTCTGTACTTTGTGGTAATGCTAATACTGGGGCGGAGGTTAACCTGTCTTTAAATTCCTGGAAACTCTACTCACATGCCTCTGTCCACTGAAACTTTACTGCTTTTTGCGTCATCTTAGTCAGAGGTACCGCTATGGTGGTGAATCCCTCAACAAATCTTCTGTAGTACCCTGCTAATCCCAGAAAACTATGTACTTCGGTCGGAGTGGTAGGTCTGGGCCACGTTTTTACTGCTTTTATTTTCTGTGTCTCCACTTGTATACCAGCATCCGACACAATATGCCCCAAGAAAGCTACTGAGTTTAGCCAAAATTCACATTTAGAGAACTTGGCGTACAGCTAACGGTCCCTGAGAATCTGGAGCACTGTCTGCAAATGATCCTAGTGTTTCGCCTCTGAGCGAGAATACACCAGAATGTCATCAATAAACACTATCACGAATGGGTCCAGGTATGGTCTCAAGATACTGTTCATCAGGTCCATGAATACTGCGGGAGCATTCGTCAGCCCAAAGGACATGACTAGGAACTAAAAATGGTTGTATCTAGTCCTGAAGGCAGTCTTTGGAATGTCCTTTTCACGAACTCGAACCTGATTGTATCCGGACCTTAAGTCAATCTTTGAGAAATATCTGGCACCCTATAACTGATCAAACAAATCATCTATTCTGGGATTCTATACACATGAACACTTTCCGAGAACTGGCTAGGGTACTTGCCTGTCACTAGCTACTGCTGTGGACCCATCCTTGGGGTACTCACGGTTTTGTCTGGCTGGGACGACTGGCTTGCGGGGTGTTCTACATGATAATTGCTAGGTCGACTAAGGCTGATTCTCACCTACAAGGCTGGAAAAATGATGTACGACCACTTAACATACTGGAGAATTCTAGTGTTGCTAACCTCTGGAATATGCTTAGTCGATCTCTATTTCTGGTTCTGGCACAGGCGATAACGTTACTGGTCTTTAGGGATGCTTCCCTGCTAGTACACTCGCCAGTTGGTCGTTAGACCATCTAACTGCGCCCGTATCATCATCCACCTGATTCAGGCTACTAACTCTTGTGAGCTTCTGAAGTTTAGACCTAGCAGCAAGCGTATAAGTCCATTAACTCAATAAACTGAGAATTGAGAAAGTTTCTATGGCTTCATACGTGAATCACACTTAACCTACCCCTTCTCCCTTTTTTTCGGCGAGGGGTCCTACAGTACAATCTGTATATACTTCCTAGCAGCTAACCAGAATCTATGTAATCGTAACCCCTATTGGCATCTACTCACAACATATCTGATATCTGTATATATGTATCAACAACTACGTACCATACATACTGAATTTTGTAGTGATATGTAATCTCTAACATGCTTTATTGAATTTCTTACTGCACATGATATACTGCTTTTACAGTCTAATGATATCTCCTGTCCTCTCGTACGATTTAATTAGATTTTCGTCCCATTCTGGAAGCAACAAACACATGCACTTTAGCTATGATCTGCTAGTTGAAATTTCGCCACTCTTAAAACATGGGGTCAACCTCCGGACCTTGTGGCTTTACTTGTCATTATATTGAGGGCCCGTGACTATCTGCTGAACCTTGCTTCTAGGCCACACTAGATTAGAGTCTCCAAGTCGGCACCCTCTTACCTTCTCTGTAGGCGGATGTACTGCAAATTCTAAACTACAATCTTACTATCTCTTAACTGTTAGTCCGAGGCTTAGTCCTTAATACATAATATTCTCCCAATCTGGAGGTGATTCTAGTTTCCCCTCAAAATCTGGTATTCCTACTTCTTCCCCTTATCTTGCTTAAGCTGAGCTCTGGGGTTCAAGGTACCTGCCTTACATTGTTAATAAGATTACTGGCAAAGTCTCAGCTTATACTTTTTCTGGCTTGCAGTCAGACCCATCTAATTCATCTGACCTCCCTACCTTTCGATATCACAACTGAAATCATAACCATTATCTTGCAGGTATATCCTGCCGTCCTTAGCGTGTTATGGCGGACTTGGCCTTTTTCTGACTCGAACTTAACTATTATTAGGAGTTCATCACTGACAGGTCTTTTACACCCACTTCGAGTAATCTAGTGGTCTTACTCACTCTTCTGACTTGTTACCATGAAGGTCTGCACAACTTACGTAACCATAGGGCTCCTTACTCTTTCTAACACTTTCTGGAATCAATCAATCCGTCTTCACTTACTGCTTACTTTGGGCAACATCGCCTCAATCCTCATGCCCTTTACTGTACTGGAATCAAAACTAAGAGGTAGGAATAGCCTTTTCTTACTGTAACGAAACAAAGACATGGAACTGTACCACACCTGAAAGGATGGAGGTGGGAGTCCTGCATTTCCCTCTCTTTCTTACAACTATCCGATAATGTAATATTACTTGTCATCTTAATCAGATCTTATATATCTAACAAATAAATCAACTCATATATACAATATGCATCTGACTTCCTACTCAGAAGTTATAGAAGTATACGCGGGATAGTACCGATAGAGGTATCACATTGGGAGGTCCCTGATACCTCCTCCTGCTGCTGTAGTTACCCTACAACTAGCTGGTGCCCTCTTCTTCTTCTATATAAAATCTTCTGCCTGTGATTGGGTGTCGCTGATCTAACTTTGTATCTGTAATCAAAGAGTGTGATAAGTTTTAGGGACTCAACCCTATACTATACCGCTATATAGCACGACTGAATAAGAAGAAAGAGTAACCATCCTATCATGCCTTGCAGCCTCCTGTCTATAGTATGTGGTGCACAACACATCCATAGACAAGACTCTACTTAGCACGGCATGCAGACTCCCTGGGACACGACCTGCTCTAATACCAAGTTTGTCACGCCCTGCCTTGGAAGGCATGAATGGCAGCTGGTGCCCTACGAGGACTTGGACGGTTGGACTAGCTGAGCCTAAACACTTCTGGTGCCAAGCCGACTCAAATTCTGGATTCAAGAAAATGATGGGCTATATAACGGCTGTAAATACAGCCTCCGACCGACTAGGACTATAGCCACCTGTAAGAAACAACAGCTACCCAGAACAACTGAATCAATAGGGACCCTATGCGGGCCGACAAGGCTACCATGCTGTCTAGTTATTTCTTAATCAAGAAAACAAGTGCTAAACTGCTACTGACCAACAAGGTCACCACTACCAACTAAATAAGGCCCCGCACGGTCGTCATAAACAAACCAAAACATACACATGGCCTCACACGATCGGTACAGCTAACCACGGGGAATATACAATCTACAAGCCTCTAAGAATACTGATAAGATGGTTGGGATAGGGCCCCGACCTACCCATACTATAAAACAAAGAAAGGAATAAACCTCTAGTTGTCTAGCTCCGGATGACAACCATGGAAGAAAAGATGAAAAACCAAAATGATAAACAATTACATTCCACTACAGATATTCTTAACCTCAGCAAGAAGTGAATTTAGCCACTCATTTGTGGATTAAACATCATCAAATGAGTATAAATCATACAAACAATTGAAATAAAGGAGAAAGAGTTAGAGAAGAACCCTAAGAATTTCGTCCCCTCAACTGCCTGTAACCCACGTTCTTGCTCAACCAAGTCAGAATAATTAAAAATAAACCTAAGTGTGCTATTTATACTAGTGGGAATTTTTTCCAGAATAACAAGCAACGTGTCACAGAGTGCATCGTGGAGCACTGCCTCCGTGACACGATGCGAACGCGGACCCTCACTGGAATTTTATGTTCCAAGTAAATATGGGCAACGTGCCATGGCATGTAACGCGGGGCTTGGCCAACGTGCCACGGCACCGACGCGAACCTTCACTGGAATTTGTCCAAGTAACTCATCCGAGGCAGACTGCCTCCGCGATGGCAGCGTGACACGGCTCCATCGCGGAGCCCCTTTGTTTGCTGTTTTTCCTTGACCTTTTCCACTACTCGCTTCCGAGTCCATGCCAATTTTCACCAACATGCAACTTAGCTTCCTAAAATTACATTTTCCCTACGAAACAACACTAATCATGTTGGTTAGTATAAATTCACATTTTAACTACAAATCACATGAGAATGTTCAAATAACGATAGATAAACAAGACGAAATAGAGCATTTGAGCATCACTTGGGCATATAATTCTGCCCAAGATCACTTACCCCACACTTAAAACCTTGTTCATCCTCGAACAATAATCTCATATCTCATGCAATTGACACCCACGTATAGCTACTTTGGCTCGACAATTCAAGATACGGTTATACCGATTATTTAAAATAGCAAATCATCAAGAAAACATGCATAATCTTATAAACACAATGACATTCACCACATTAAGACCTCCTAGACTCAAGAATCGACTCTCTATCTCGGCAAACTCATGCAAATTAGCTGATCAAGATATCCGACACGAAATTTAATCTCTCGTCAAGCATGTTCCCTCACAACACAAGAGAATTACCCCTTTTTCAATCATATGATTTCCAAAGCATTACATGTAGGGGTATATGAACACGATTTTGCTCTCTCTCCCAAAGAATTCACATGCATCATGTCATGAACCATAGGCTTGCCTCTAGTGTATTACGCCACTAATATAAGGAAGCATGATGTAAGATCACATAGGACATAACGGGTTGTAATGTAAGCTAAGGAACTAGTAAATACTGGGCTAACCAATAATAGCAACTAGCCACCTTAAGCACTTTTCAATACATCCCACCATCATTATGGGCATTGTTTCTTCCTTCATCCTCCCATTCTTAAAATCTTTCTTTATTTTTGTTCCCATTTCTTTAAGCGCACTCGACTTAATAACAAAGATTAGTTATACATCTTCATTTTATTTATATTCGGCAAGTGCACCTTTGACCTTATCTTTACTTTCACCACTTCTGCTTTTCCTTTCTTTTTCACACTTTTCACTCCTTGACACTGTGGGAAAATTATTTTTTCTTAAGCACTTAAGAGTTTTGGATCAAATTCACGGCTAATGAAAAGAAGGGATTAAGCTCAATTTCTACCTCTTCACGAAATAAAGAAATAGGCTAAAGGCTCAATGGGGCTAACTAGGATGTACATTCAAGGTAGGTATGATGAGAAAAAAAAACTTCCGGTTTAATCAAAGAAATGCCTACATCCTTTTCTACAGTACACATCCTTCATTTCGTTTCGTACACACACCAAGCAAGTTCTAGACACTTCACAATAGCATGGAAGAATCGAAACCTCACCTCACACTCATTGCACATGCTCAACTCAAGACTTATTCACAGACTCTTCAATCAGCTAATTACAAGAATTCAATATTAAGCCTCAATCACACTGAATCGAACTCTATGGCCTAGGTATCTCAACATGTTTCACATTTGCATGCTTTCATACGAATCATCTTTGCATCTCAATATCATGTACAACACACAACAAGAATTCCGAACCATGAAGTAGCAACACGTTTGGGAAACAACCAAAAGAAAGAAAATAAAAGAAAGAAAAAAACTACTCCTATCGACTAAATTTCCCTTAAGACGGTCGTCATCCATCCATCATAAGGAACGTTCACTATTTATGACTTCGGTTTAATGGGACTATTCTCGGTAAAAGCACCGAAAACAAAGGCCGAAAAATCCAATCAAAAAAAAAATCAACAAATTTTTTTTTAAAAATATCGATAATTTCTATAGGAAACAAAAATATTTACACAACCAGCTAACAACAACTCAACACAGCACACAACAGCTTAACATTCATTACACACCAAATTACAATACAAAACATACTCACAAAATCACAGCGTCACAAATTTTTCACAGGCACAACAACAAGACATGAACATAAACAACAACACAACAGCTGGCACCTAACTACTCCCACCCCACACTTAAATCGAAATATTCAACTTCTTCGTCAGGTGTCGTTGCCTCATCCCCCATATCTGAATCGCCTCCGCTGTCCTCATCTGACTCAACATCTGAGTCATCACGGCGTGTCTCCTCATTAGTGGGGACATCATCATCAATAGGCTCCACAAAGCAGGCCCCACTCGACATAGAGCCCTGGCATTTTCGCCAAAGGGGTAATCTAGCTCGAGCTGCCATAGCTCATCTTCTATTGTTGGCCTCCCGCCTATGCGCAACTGCAGCCTCTGCATCCCGTACATGCGGGCCATATACTGATCATCCCGAGCATGTCGCTCGGCTAGTGTGAGAACTGGCTCGTGAGTGGTGTCGGGTGCCTTGGTTTTGGTGATGTCCAAGGCACGCCTATCCAATTATGGGATGTAGTCTAGGGCCTCCTCCTCGATATCGAGGCCTCTCAGAAACGTGGTCAGCAAACCACTAAACCCGTACCTGTGCCCTTGATGCAAACGGGCTCTCTTCATGGCGGAGATGATCACCGCCCCAACATTAATCTCTAGCCCTTTCATCAGGGCATAAACCAAGCACACTCGATCCAGGGTGACATCTGTCATGTGCACCCCCGAGATCAGGCAGGAACACACTATTTTGAGCCAAATCCTGGCTTCCCTGTTCATTTGAGAGTAAGGCAGTGTCTGATGATAGTCCCTCTCCTTGTGCCTGCTCCACCATGCTGTTGAACGAGCTCCACACAGATTGCGTCTGATATCCGCATAGGGTGGAGTTATGTCCAGCTGCCGGAGTACATAGGCGTTTGTGTCCCGCGCCCCCAATATGACATTTAGGTGATGAGGCTCAAAGGTGACAACCTTCCCCCTTATCTTGACGGTGTGATTGCGTAGTGTCGGGTTCCAGTTTGCGTAGAACTCCTGAATCAAGTGGAGATCGCACTCCTTGGGCTCTTCAAAGATGAAGTTCAGCCCGGTGGCCTCAATCCTGTGTACGATTCTGGGGAATTCCTGTGCAAGTGGCTCCCTTGCAATGTGCTCCTCAGGGAATTACTTGGTCTCCTTATGTTTGGCATACCATTTCTTCCCTTCGTCCGTCACCCATCGGGTTCCGTATTGATGGCGTTGGCCGCGAGGAATCGCTGGTGCTGCTGGGACTGTCGTTCCCAGTCTAATCCTTTTTCTCCCGGTGCCCGATGTAGATGCGCCCTTTCCTTTGTCTTGCCTGCTTGACATCGTTCCTGTCAAATCAAACAGACAGTCCCAATGTTATTCAAGTCAAAAATTTTCTTCGATTAAGGTTTGGGTTGAGTTAGGCCACCCCACACTTAATCTTTAGCCACAATAAAAACAATTCGGCAAGACAATCATTCTTTTCCACTGTTTATCAATCAACATGCCTCATGCATTCAGATAAGTCGATGGAATAATGATTAAGTACTACTCAGACTTCATACAACTAATCACAATTTCACCATCAATTTCATTACATCACATAGCACTTAGCCCAAAAATTTTCTCAACAACAACAACCTATGCAATTCACCAATTTCATTTTCCCGAAAATTCCCTTGTTTATTTAGCATATTCATCCATATTCAGAACATCATTTATATCACCAACATGCACAACCCAATCATTTTCAAATTTTCAATCAAATTTAGTTTCTTCTTATTCAAATTCCAACCCTACCTACCAATTTCGCACAAATTCAATCAAACATGTATTTATCGAGTTCATATAATCATAACGATACTACGAACATCAATCAACAATAACTTTAATGAATTCATGCTCAATATACACTTCGGGAAAGCTTTAGTCACCAAATATGCTCAAAAATTGAAAATTTCGGTAAAAATTGAGGTTAAGTTCAAGAACGTACCTTTAATTCGATGAACTTGAAGAAAAGTTGAAGAAAATGTGATCCTAGGTCCGTGTCACGTTGGGAAAGGGGAGATTTTAGGGAGTTTGTCGTGGAGGGGAGTGAGAAATGGGAAAAAATGAGGTGTTTTCGGGGTTAAAAAGAGGATTTTTCGTGCGGGTCACCCGGCGACCCGATATGACCCATCGCGAATAACACTTCAACGTGTCACGGAGGGTAACGCAGAGCACCCATTCCGTGACACGGAGCCATCACGCAGGGGTTCTGGAATTTGTGAAAATTCCAAAACCCCTTCAACGTGTCACGGAGGGTAACGCGGAGGCCCTCCTCCGTGACACGGAGCCATCGCGCAGGCTCACTGTTTGCCACTTTTTAATTTTTCTCACCTCAATTTTTTTCCTTTGCAATCCTTTGCATTTTTGCCCTCCGTTACACCTGAAGATTATCTCACAACAAGAAATTGGTTAGAATTTATAGGTTTCAAACACGAATGAAAAATAAATTTTGTTTGTTTGTTTTTATTTTTATTTTTATTTTTAGTTTCTTTTCTTCTTTTTCTTTTTAACTAATTCTACTCATATATTACAACAATTTCACTGGTTGCCTCCCGTGCAGCACCTGGTTTACCATCACGGCTCGACGCCATTAAAGCTTAATCATCCACTAGAGTGATGGACGTTTTCTCTCGAATAATGTCCTCACCCCAATAATGCTTACACCGCTGCCAATTAACCAAGAATGTGGCACTTCGATCTTCTTGCCACAACTCCACTGCCCCGTGCGGGGTGTCCTCAATTGGTGTTTTCCCACTGGATCTCGAGAATCAACAATCTGAATAATATCTGCTTGATCAAGCACGTTGATTGCTGAAAGCTCCTCATATACGGCCGGAAGCTTCGTGGCCTTGTACACGTCAAATACCTCCACCTTGTTATGCGCCCACATGGTTAGCTGCCATGCAACTACATTAATCAAAGCTTTCCCGGTTGCCAAGAAAGGACGTCCCAAAATAAATGGGACTTTCGCATTCGGCTCAAAATCCAGCACGACAAAATCTACTGGGAAGATAAGGGAGCCCACTTGCACCAGCACGTCCTCCATAATGCCACTGGTCTGGCCAAAGAACGATCTGCTAACTGCAAGATCACTGTAGTTGGTCTAGGACTGCCCAGCCCCAACTTCTTGAATACCGATGTCGGCATCAAGTTAATGCTCGCTCCCAAATCGCATAGTCCACGAGCTCGGATACTTTGCCCAATTGTGATTTGAATTGTAAAGCTCCCAGGGTCCTTGAGCTTTGTTGGCAACCTGTTCTATATCCAGGAAGTGCACTCCTCCGTAAGCGCCACCGTAGCATACTCCGTCAATCTGCTTTTGTTCGCTACAATGTCCTTGATATATTTTGCATATTTCGGCATTCCCTGTAAAACATCAACAAGAGGTAAATTAATGTGTACCTGTTTAAGCACCTCCATGAACATTTTGAAACACACTTTCTCCATGTGTTTCCTTAATCTTTGAGGGAACGGGGTTGGTGGTCTTTCTGGTTCAGCTTCCTTCTTCTTCCCCCTCTCATCATCGTGTTCCCTTTCTTTCTCCACTGCTCCTGACTGCTGAGGTGGTCTTTCTGGTTCCACCTCCTTGAGTTGTAAACCACTCCTTGTGGTCACTGCATTTACTAGCTTGGGATTCGGGTCAGTGTCACTCGGTAGTCCTCCTCTTGGCCTAGTGTTTTGAGCTCCAGCTAGTCGCCCAAACTGGTACTCCAACGCCTTTGTAGCTAACTGATTGTTCTTTACATCTGCCGCCAACTTCACATAGTCAGCCTGCAATTGAGCTTGGTTAGCTATCATTATTTTAAACATTTCCTCAATGCTGAGTGGTGGTGGTGGAGGAGGTGCATTGTTGCTTCTGTATTGAGTCTGATAGTTCTGCTTCCCTCCTTGATTTCTCTGTGCACCCTGATTCGAACTCTGCCCTTCATGGTTGTTACTACCCCATGAGAAATTCGGATGATTCCTCCAATTAGAGTTGTAGTTGTTGCCATACTGTTGGTGATTATTTCTCTGTACATTACCAACAAAGTTCACTGAATCTGGATTTGCACCACAACACTCAGCTGAGTGTTCATTACTGCATACTTCACACCAAATCTGTTGCACTACTTTAACTGGGGCTTGAGATTGATTTAAGCTCATGTTGCTGAAGTGGGTGTTGAGTTGATTTTGCAACGCAGCTATCTGTGCAGCGATAGCTGTAAACCCATCCACTTCCAAGACTCCTGCCGCTTTCCTTGTTCCTCATCTAGAAGAGTCCGCATTCCACTCTGGATTTCCCTGTGAAATACGATTTAACAAAGTATACAGCTCCTCATAAGTCTTTTCTAATGCTTGTCCCCCAGCTGTTGAGTCTAGCAAAATTTTTGTGTGGGGTTCCAAACCCTCTATGAAAGTATTCACCAGCACATCATTGGACTGGTGATGGTGAGGACAATCCCATAACATGGATTTGAATCTTCCCAAGCTTGATACAGATTCTCCCCCTCTCTTTGTTTAAAACTTAGAATCTGACTTCTAAGTCTTGCAGTTTTCCCGGATGGAAAGAACCGTATCAAGAATTTCCTTGCAAGATCATCCCAAGTGGTGATGGAATTAGGTCGCTCAGCTTTCAACCACCTCTTTGCTTCTCCCAATAGTGAAAATAGGAACAATGTAAGACTTACGTAATCAGATGATACTCCAGCGGGGATGTAAGTGTCACTTATCTCCAAAGAGTTTTGGAGATGTTGTTGTGGATCCTAATGAGGGAGACTTGTGAATTGCCTGCTAGTGTGCAGCAATTGCACCATATTCTGTTTCAGCTCAAACCTCCCTCCTGGCTCGGGTTTGCGAATGGTTGATATAACATTGTTAGCATGTGGGATTGCCACTTCGCGAACCGGCCTAGCTGCCATTTCATCGAGCACTAACGCTGCTCTTACAAGTGGTCGATTCTGTTGTTGCTCCAGGATTGTTTGTCTGAGCAACTGCAGCTTCTTTAATAGAGCTTCTCTTCTTTGACGATGAAATTGTCTTTCCGGCTCTAAGTATGAATCCACTAGCTCCTTGTCTCTTGCCAGTGTTCGACAGAGTTCAATATCTGCAAAAGACAGGATAAGATCAAGTTGTCAACACAATATAGAAATCGTAAACTAACACTTAAGAAAACAATTTTACCAATTGCCAGTCCCCGACAACGGCACCAAAAACTTGTTCGGGCTGTTTCGCAACTACACGCAAGTGCACGTGGTCAAACAAGTAGTAAAATGGCTAAAGTAAGCCAAGTATCGATCCCATAGGGACTGAACCAAGGTAATAATCGAATTAAGTGTTAATGGACTCTAACTCTAAAAATGTAGACAACAATTTAAAGAAGATTTTGAGAGTTGGTTTCCTAATTTATACTAATCTAAGACAAAATGATAAAGTGAGTCTGAACTATAGTAATGAGCAAGCTGATGCCAAAACGAACATGCAGGGAAGTAATTCATCGATACAATTCAGTTAATCTTTCCTTCGGTTGCTAGTCAAGAATTATTGCCTATGGAGAGAAACTTTCGTATTCTACCCAACTTAAGAATCATGAACCTTCAACCTACATTTCTGTGATAAAAGAATTTTATGTTCTAGCCATACGAAACCAATTCCTTAATTGACTAATACGACTTTCAGATATATTTCTATTCTGAAGGTAAATTAATTCTCAATTTTCCCAAACTAAGAAGAGATCATATCCTACCAATTCACAACTTTCCAATTTCTTTCCTTTTCAAGATAAAATTGGATTTTTTAGATATACATTAACATTGGCCAGACATTAATGCAGTAAGAACAAGAATTGATAGAACAACCATGGAAGAAAAGATGAAAAACCAAAATGATAAACAATTACATTCCACTACAAATGTTCTTAACCTCAGCAAGAAGTTTATTTGGCCACTCATTTGTGGATTAAACATCATCAAATGAGTATAAATCATACAAACAATTGAAATAAAGGAGAAAGAGTTAGAGAAGAGCCCTAAGAATTTCGTCCCCTCAACTGCCTGTAACCCACGTTCTTGCTCAACCAAGTCAGAATAATTAAAAATAAACCTAAGTGTGCTATTTATAATAGTGGGAATTTTTCCCGGAATAACAGGCAACGTGTCACGGAGTGCATCGCGGAGCACTGCCTCCGTGACATGGTGCGAACGCGGACCCTCAATGGAATTTTATGTTCCAAGTAAATATGTGCAACGTGCCATGACATGTAATGCGGGGCTTGGCCAATGTGTCACGGCACTGACGTGAACCTTCACTGGAATTTGTCCAAGTAACTCATCCGAGGCAGACTGCATCCGCGATGGCAGCGTGACACGGCTCCATCGCGGAGCCTCTTTGTTTGCTGCTTTTCCTTGACCTTTTCCACTGCTCGCTTCTGAGTCCATGCCAATTTTCACCAACATGCAACTTAGCTTCCTAAAATTACATTTTTCCTGCAAAACAACACTAATCATGTTGGTTAGTATAAATTCACATTTTAACTACAAATCACATGAGAATGTACAAATAACGATAGATAAACAAGACGAAATAGAGCATTTGAGCATCACTTGGGCATATAATTCTGCCTAAGATTAGGCGTCCTGCTATCTATCAATTTAATAAGTGACATATATATATATACCAGCCCCCATAAGCCGGAAGGTGCCAATCGACATGCAATCTATATACCCCTACTCGGGTCAAACCATCCAAAATAAATTCACTCCACTCACCTAATAACTACGAGCACCCCGTTGGCCCCCTGGGTATGTAGCTTGGGCTCTCTGGGCCCCTGACTATAATTGTATCTGAGTCCGGAGGACTCTTGTAACTGTAATCTGAGATCTGTATCTGTAATCTATTCTCTGGGTGCAAGCGCTTGGCAGGGTATGCTATAATGCTGATCAGCCTACTCTGGGGAATGCTGCATCCCATCTTCATCATACTGCAGACGGCATGTCACTCCTTGGAGTGACGTATCCTCACCCTCTAGAGGGCGAGTCGACACAGCCATTAACCCTGGGGCGGCAAGGAAGCTCTAAGGGTGCCCACATAGCACAATCAGGTCTCAACATACCACAATAATCACATATAACATGTATAATAAATCTGATAATACGATTCATGCTTTGATATTCTATTCTGATTCTTTAGCTGGATTAAACTGAATCTGGTACTGAGTCTTAAATAATATCTCATTGTTTAATACTGATTTACTGACTTTTATTTTGAATATGACATAATAACGCAAAACATACTTAATACTCGGCTTCTGGAACTTCCTTCTGGAATTTATTCTATTCTACTACACTAGAATTACTAACTTGCCAAAGAAACTGGCTTTACATACCTCAATTATCGGTTTTCCGGCTAACTGGCGTGACTCGGCCAATATTTAGCTATTTCTTCTAACTGTATTCACATTCATAGCAATTATAACTAAATTCATCAACATCCTGGAAGAAAATACTACTTTGAATATATATAGAGCCCAAACTTTGACTTATCAAAAAATAGCCGAAAACTTGCTATTTCTTGGAAGTCCAGAAGGAAGAAATACTCACTTTAGGGATAGGAGTATATTGACACTAATTTGGAGCAATTCCACTTACCTTAGCTCGGTAGGACGATGGTTCACCGGAGGAATTTAATGAAACTAACTCCACAGGAATGCTCCCGGCAGCTTAATACTTCACTACCCAAGATTAATTCGAGTTTGGACCGTGTTTGATAGTGTAAACAGAAAGAACTTCACTAAACCTCTCGTGCCCTCTATTTTCTGGTTTGCTTTCTGGAAATTATGAGTTAAAATGAGGTAAAACCGAAGTGGAGGGGTTTATGTAGTTGAGGCTGAACCTTACCTCCATGGCACGTTGGCCATCGCGGAGGTGATCCCTCCGTGACACGTTGGCCATCGCGGAGGGGGTCTGCCCAGCCTCCTCTTGTGATGGTTCGATGTGGAGCTTGTCCGTTCTTCCCCCGGGACTTTTTCTAGCATGTGTGACACTCTAAAACTCTTAACCAGCATGCGAATAGGCCATCTAATTGTCAAGAATTTACGGGGTGTAACATCCTCCCCCCCCCCCTTAAAAACATTCATCCTCGAATGTAAACTTCTACTTGCAAGAATTTCAACTTGCTGGACATGTTCTAGAAAAATTTCGGTAGAGTTCCCCCTGTAATATGGACTATCTTAAAAATCCTGAAACGCAGAAAAGTCCAATACAGGTACTCCACACAATACTAGTATTCATCACAAAAGCCAACTATTTCATTTATTCACATAATATAAGGAAATTCATAAAACAACAATACTAACGTACCTCTGGCTGATTAAGTCTGGAACAATTGAGGATTTCTGACTTTCATATCTTCCTCTACTTCCCAAGTGATCTCCTCTCGGTTCCTGTTATGCCATAATACTTTGATAGAAGCAATATCTTTAGTTCTCAACCTGCAAATCTGCCTGTCTAGTATGGCTAGTGGAACCTCTTCATAAGCCAGCTCTTCCGTAACCTGGACATCATGAACTGGGACAACTCTAGAGGGGTCTCCTATATACTACCTCAGCATAGATACATGGAAAACTAGATGAACAGACTCTAATTCTGGAGGTAAGTTAAACTCGTATGCCACTTGGCCTATTCTTCGACGAATCTGATAAGGCCCAACAAATCTCGGGCTGAGCTTACCTTTCTTGCGGAATCTCATCACCCCTTTTATTGGAGAAACTTTTAAAAACACCCAGTCAATCACATTAAATTCCAGGTTTGTACGCCGCACATCAGCATATGATTTCTGGTAGCTCTGAGCAGTCAGTAGGCGTTCTCTGATAAGCTTTACCTTTTCTTCTGACTGATGATAATATCTAGCCCAATCAGTGCTGACTCTCCTACTTCAAACCAGCCGACTGGCGATCTGCATTTTCGCCCATACAATGCCTCATAAGGCGCCATCTGGATAGCTAAATTGTAACTGTATTATAGGCAAACTCAATAAGTGGTAAGTGCTCATCCCAGCTACCTCCAAAGTCTAGCACACATGCTCGCAACATATCCTTGAGCGTCTGAATAGTGCGTTCTACCTGCCCATCTGTCAGAGGGTGGAACGCTGTGCTCAGATTAATCAATGTTCCCAAGCCTCTCTGAAATGATTGCCAAAATTTAGCTGTAAATTGCGCTCGTCTGTCAGAGATAATGGATACTGGAACACCGTGCAGTCTGATTATTTCTCTAATATACAATTCAGCATAATCTTTAGCAGAGAAAGTAGCCCTTACTGGCATAAAATGGGCTAATTTTGTCAGCCTGTCAACAATTACCCAAATTGAGTCATTTCTATGTCTGGTACGGGGTAATCCTGCTACAAAATCCATATTTACTACTTCCCACTTCCAAAGAGGCACAGCTACGTCTTGAGTCAATCTGCCTGGTTTCTGGTGTTCCACTTTTACTTGCTGGCAGTTAGGACACTAGGCTATGAATTCAGCTATTTCCCTCTTCATACCTGGCCACCAATAGATTTCTTTAATATCGTGGTACATTTTCGTCGCGCTCGGGTGGAGAGAATAGCGGGAGTAATGTACCTTGCTCATAACCTGCTGGCGAAGCCCTGAAATATCTAGAACACAAAGGAGGATTTTACATCGCAACACTTCATCATCAGTTACCTGAAAATCCAGCGCTTTTCCTTGTTGAAATCTGTCTTTAAGCTGAACCAGGTCAGGATCTTCATACCGTCATTCCTTTACCTCCACAACTAATGACGACACAGCGAAGTTCTGAGTTACCGCTCTGTTGTCCTCTGCTTCTGCTATGCAAATGGCTAAACTGGCTAACTGGTGTATTTCTCTTGCCAACTCCCACTGCTCAGGCTGCAAGTAATCCAAACTCCCCATAGATTTGCGACTAAGGGAATCTGCTACCACGTTGGCTCTTCCTAGGTGGTACATAATATTTACATCATAATCTTTCAGCAATTCCAAACAGCGGCGCTGCCGCAAATTCAATTCTCTCTGAGTGGAGATATATTGTAAGCTCTTATGATCAGTGAAAATATCCACATGGAGGTCGTACAAGTAATGTCTCTATATCTTTAAAGCGTGGATCACTGAGGCCAGTTCCAGGTCATGGGTAGGATAATTCTTTTCGTGTTTCCTTAGCTTTCTAGAAGAATAAGCAATTACTTTACCATGCTACATCAACACACATTCTAACCCAATACCCGAAGCATCACAATAAACTGCATAACCCTCTATACCTTGTGGTAATGCTAATATTGGGGCGGAGGTCAACCTGTCTTTCAATTCCTGGAAACTCTGCTCACATGCCTCTGTCCACTGAAACTTTACTGCTTTTTGCGTCAGCTTAGTCAGAGGTGCCGCTATGGTGGAGAATCCCTCAACAAATCTTCTGTAGTACCCTGCTAATCCCAGAAAACTACGGACTTCGGTTGGAGTGGTAGGGCTGGGCCATGTTTTTACTGCTTCTATTTTCTGTATGTCCACTTGTATACCAGCATCCAACACAATATGCCCCAAGAAAGCTACTGAGTTTAGCAAGAATTCATATTTAGAGAACTTGGCTTACAGCTGACGGTCCCAGAGAATCTGGAGCACTGTCTGCAAATGATCCTAGTGTTCCGCCTCTGAGCGAGAATACACCAGAATGTCGTCAATAAACACTATCACGAATGGGTCTAGGTGGTCTAAAGATACTGTTCATAAGGTCCATGAATACTACGGGAGCATTTGTCAGCCCAAAGGACATGACTAGGAACTCAAAATGGCCGTATTTGGCCCTGAAGGTAGTCTTTGGAATGTCGCTTTCATGAACTCGAACCTGATGGTATCCGGACCTTAAGTCAATCTTGGAGAAATATCTGGTACCCTGTAACTGATCAAACAAATCATCTATTCTGGGATTTTATATACCTGAACACTTTACGAGAACTGGCTAGGGCACTGGCCCGTCACTGGCTACTGCTGTGGACCCTTCCTTGGGGTACTCACGGTTTTGTCTGACTGGGAAGGCTGGCTGGCTTGCGGGGTGTTCTACATGATAATTGCTAGGTCGACTAAGGCTGACTCTCACCTACAAGGCTGGAAAAATGATGTACAACCACTTAACATACTGGAGAATTCTGGTGTTGCTAACCTCTAGGATATGCTTAGTCGGTCTCTATTTCTAGTTCTGGCACAAGCGATAACGTTACTAGTCTTTAGGGATGCTTCCTTGCTAGTACAGGTGCCAACTGGTCGTTAGACCGTCTAACTGCCCCCGTATCGTCATCCACCTGATTCAGGCTACTAACTCTTGTGAGCTTCTGACGTTTAGATCTAGCAACAAGCATATAAGTCCATTAACTCAATAAACTGAGAACTGAGAAAGTTTCTATGGCTTCATATGTGAATCACACTTCTTTTGGCGAGGGGTCCTGCAGTACAATCTGTACATACTTCCTAGCAGCTAACCAGATTTTGTGTAACTGTAACCCCTATTGGCAGCTACTCACAGCGTATCTGATATCTGTATATATGTATCAACAACTACGTACAATACATACTGAATTTTGTAGTGATATATAATCTCTGACATGCTTTATTGAATTTCATACTGCACATAATATACTGCTTTTACAGTCTAATGATATCTCTTGTCCTCTCGTACCATTTAATTAGATTTTAGTCCCATTCTGGAAGCAACAAACACATGCACTTTAGCTATGATCTGCTAGTTGAAATTTCGCCACTCTTACAACATGGGGTCAACCTCCGGACCTTGTGGCTTTACTTGTCATTATATTGAGGGCCCGTGACTATCTGCTGAACCTTGCCTCTAGGCCACACCAGAATAGAGTCTCTGGGTCGGCACCCTCTTACCTTCTCCGTAGGCGGACGTACCACAACATTCTAAACTACAATCTTACTATCTCTTAACTGTTAGTCCGAGGCTTAGTCCTTAATACACGATATTCTCCTAATCTGGAGGTGATTCTAATTTCCCCTTAAAATCTGGTATTCCTGCTTCTTCCCTTTATCTTGCTTAAGCTGAGCTCTAGGGTTCAAGGCACCTGCCTTACATTGTTAATAAGATTACTGGCAAAGTCTCAGCTTATACTTTCTTTGGCTTGCAGTCAGACCCATTTGATTTATCTGACCTCCCTACCTTTCGATATCACAACTGAAATCGTAACCGTTATCTTGCAGGTATATCCTGCCGTCGTTAGCGTGTTATGGCGGACTTGGCCTTTTTCTGACTCAAACTTAACTATTACTGGGAGTTCATCACTGACAGGTCTTTTACACCCACATGGAGTAATCTAGTGGTCTTATTTGCTCTTATGACTTGTTACCATGAAGGTCTGCACAACTTACATAATCATACGGCTCCTTACTCTTTCTAACACTTTCTAGAATCAACCAATCCGTCTTCACTTAGTGCTTACTTTGGGCAACATCGCCTAAATCCTTATGCCCTTTACTGTAGTGGAATCAAAACTAAGAGGTAGGAATAGCCTTTTCTTACTGTAACGAAACGAAGACATGGAACTGTACCACATCTGATAGGATGGAGGTGGGAGTCCTGCATTTCCCCTTTTTCTCACATCTATCTGATAATCTAATATTTCTTGTCATCTTAATCAGATCTTATTAATCTACATATAAATCAACTCGTATATACGCTATGCATCTGACTTCCTACTCTGAAGTTATAGAAATATACTGGGGATAGTACCGATAGAGGTATCACATTGGGAGGTCCCTGATACCTCCTCCTGCTGTTGTAGTTACCCTGCAACTAGCTGGTGCCCTCTTCTGCTACTATATCCAATCTTCTGCCTGTGATAGGGTGTCACTGATGTGACTTTGTATCTGTAATCAAAGAGTATGATAAGTTTTAGGGACTCAACCCTATACTATACCGCTCTATAGCACGACTGAATAAGAAGAAAGAGTAACCATCCTATCATGCCATGCAGCCTCCTGTCTATAGTATGTGGTGCACAACACATCCATAGACAAGACTCTACTTAGCACGGCTTGTAGACTCCCTGGGACACGACCTGTTTTGATACCAAGTTTGTCACGCCCCGCCTTGGAAGGCATGACTGGCACCTGGTGCCCTACGAGGACCTGGACTGCTGGATTAGCTGAGCCTAAACACTTCTGGTGCCAGGCCGGCTCAAATTTTGGATTCAAGAAAATGAAGGGCTATATAATGACTATAAATACAACCTCCAACCGACTAGGCCTATAGCCACCCGTAAGAAACAACAACTACCCAGAACAACTGAATCAATAGGGATCCTATGCAGGCCGACAAGGCCACCATGCTGTCTAGTTATTTCTGAATCAAGAAAACAAGTGCTAAACTTCTACGTGACCGACAAGGTCACCACTACCAACTGAATAAGGCCCCACACGGTCGTCATAAACAAACCAAAACATACATACGGCCTCACACGACCGGTATAGCTAACCACAGGGAATATACAATCTGCAAGCCTCTAAGAATACTGATAAGATGGTCGGGACAAGGCCCCAGCCTACCCATACTGTACAACAAAGAAAGGAATAAACCTCTAGCTGTCTAGCTCCAGATGACAGGAGTTGATGACTCTGTGCGCTGGCTAGAATCACAAGGGATCGACTCCTCGTCTATGAGTACCTGCAGGCAAGTAATGCAGCGCCCCCAAACGGGCGTCAGTACCACTGGTACCGAGTATGAAAACCAAACCAAACATATCTGAAGATAAGCAGTAATACTGATAGTTACTGAAATGACAGAGGATAGCTAAAACTGTCTGGAATAGCAGAATCTGTACTGAGATAAACTGTACTGGAAGGAAGATAAGGATCATACCTTTCGATGCGGCGTCCTGCTATCTATCAATTTAATAAGTGACATATATATATATATATATAGAATACAAGAATCTATACCAGCCCCCATAAGCCGGAAGGTGCCAATCAACATGCAATCTATATACACCTACCCGGGTCAAACCATCAAAAAATAAATTCACTCCACTCGCCTAACAACTACGAGCACCCCACCGGCCCCTTGGGTATGTTGCTTGGGATCTCTGGGCCCCTAACTATAACTGTATCTGAGTCCGGATGATCTTGTAACTGTAATCTGAGATCTGTATCTGTAATTTGTTCCCTAGGCGCTAGCGCTCGGTAGGGTATGTTATAATGCTGATCAGCCTGCTATGGGGAATGCTGCATCCCATCTTCATCCTACTGTGGATGGCATGCCACTCCTTGGAGTGACGTATCCTCACCCTCTGGCGGGCGAGTCAACACAGCTATTAACCTTGGGGCGGCAAGGAAGCTCTAAGGGTGCCCACAGAGCACAATCAGGTCTCAACAAACTACAATAATCACATATAACATGTATAATAAATCTGATAATATGGTTCATGCTTTGATATTCTATTCTGATTCTTTGGCTGGATTAAACTGAATCTGGTATTGAGTCTGAAATAATATCTCGCTGTTTAATACTGATTTACTGACTTTTATTCTGAATATGACATAATAACGCAAACATACTTAATACTCGGCTTCTGGAACTTCCTTCTAGAATTTATTCTATTTTACTATACTAAAATTACTAACTTGCCGAAGAAACTGGCTTTACATACCTCAGTTGTCGGCTTTCCGGCTAACTAGCGTGACTCGGCCAATATTCAACTATTTCTTCCAACTGTATTCAAATTCAGAGAAATTAGAACTAAATACATCAATATCCTAGAAGAAAATACTACTTTGAATATATATATTGCCCAAACTTTGACTTATCGAAAAACAGCCGAAAACTCGCTATTTCTCGGAAGTCCAGAAGGGAGAAATACTCACTTTAGGGATAGGAGTATATTGAAACTAATTTGGAGCAATTCCACTTACCTTAGCTTGGTAGGAAGACGGTTTGTCGGCCGAATTTCACGAAACTAACCCCGCAGGAATGCTCCCGACAATTTAATACTTCATTACCCAAGATTAATTCGAGTTTGGACCGCATTTAATAGCGTAAACGGAAGGAACTTCACTAAACTTCTCGTTCCCTCTGTTTTCTGGTTTGCTTTATAGAAATTATGAGTTAAAATGAGGTAAAACCAAAGTGGAGGGGTTTATATAGTTGAGGTTGAACCTCACCTCCATGGCACATTGGCCATCGTGAAGGTAAGCCCTCCGTGACATGTTGGAAGTCGCGGAGGGGGTCTGCCCAGCGTCCTCTTGCGATGGTTCGACATGGCGCTTGTCCGGTCTTCCCCCCGACCTTTTTCTAGCATGTATGGCATTCTAAAACTCAACCAAATACGAATAGGCCATCTAATTGTCAAGAATTTACGGGGTGTAACATCACATAGCTCAGCCACTATACCCTGGCAAGGTACATTGTGCTCTCTTCAATGGGGTGTATACATCGAACTCCATGTCTAGCTCATGTAGTTATATGTCAGTTATAGGCTCTCCTAATATATAGTACAGTCTAGTACAGTCATAGTCCCCACTCCAAACCAGTCTTGTAGATTTTCAAGGTTTGCTAATGACCTTCAGTCAGCTAATGGTTCTTTCATCTTTGTCAGATTTCTATTCAGTATTTACGTTTTGAGATATGGTCATAGCACGTCATTCAGTACAGATTATGTATTTTTTTTGTATGCTTATGTTTATCTTATATCTCACATACTCAGTACATTTAAAATACTGATTTCATATTTCTATATGCTATATCATTTTTGATATAGGCTCAGGTACCCAGCCTTAGCACCGCAACTAGTTTCTCATTCTCCAGCAGCTTTCAGTGGTGAGTCCTCATCTGTCAAGGGCCGGAGTATCCATTTTAGTATATTATTTTCAGTTTAGTTTTCAAACATTAGATTTAGCTGGGGGTTTGTCCTAGCAATTCATCATTTCTTTTAGAAGTCTTTCAGATAATATTTGTAGATTCAACTTGGGTTCTAGTGTTTGAACAAATTTTTTTATTATTGTTTTAGTATTTGCTTTTTCTTTAATCACCTTCCACTTAATATTATCTTTCAGTATATCAATCTTATCAGAATTATGCTTTACCATGGGTTTGCTGGGGTCACTTGTGATCCTAAGTACCGTGTCGCATCTAGGGATAAAAGTTTGGCAAAGAGAACTGCCTAGACCTGCAATTTGGCTGCATTTCGCGGGTTGCCACCTGCGTTTCACCACTTGAGTCGTCGGTTCTACAGATGTCTGCTTCTAATGTTTCACCTTGTTTTTCATCTAATCCTTTGTTGCTTAGCTTAGTATAGCTATTGCTTTTTCATTTCCATTATTAAAAACACAAAAAGAAATGTTGTTTTATTGCGGCACTAACATGGCTTCATAGAATTATGACTTCATCTAGGCAGTTAGACAACGTCAAGGCTCCCTCCACTTCAAAAAGCGAGAGCAAAGGGAAGGCAAGTTGAAGCCAGCCCCAACCAACACATGGGAGGCAATCATATTTTATATGCCAGACATGAAGGCATACTATGCCATCTTTGAGGGAACATCAATCACAATGGAGAAAAGATTTGATTTGGCGGGAATGAGAAATGACTTCCCCAACATCATTGCCAATCAATCACTGTCAATGGCACATTTTTGCTGAGCCTCTACTAGAGTATTACACCAACTTGGTTCCTGAGTTTATACTTCCTACTAGGCATAACAAGAGGCTATGAAAATAAAGGGAAGATTGATGAATTTCCCTACCTTCCTTTAGTTCGGATTAGGGGTGTGGAGGTTGATATCATCCCAATTGCCATCAAAACATTGTTCTGGGCTAATGAGATTGACCTAGAAACTGAGAACACAGATAGAGTGTCCAAGAAAGAAGATCAGTTCAGCTAGATAGCTCCAATTATTTCTAGTGGTCAGCCATTATGGGCCTCTATGGTCAGGAGATTTCGAGGCATGACCTCAAGTTTGAAGCAAAATTGTGGCTAGAGTTTGTGTGTGGCTGGATCATGCCATCAAAGTATGATCAAAGAGTGAACTTGGAAGATGCAATCCTCATCGGCTGTATCATGACAGGGGTGCCCATCAACTTGGGGGAGATCTTAGCAAATCAAATGAAGAGAAAATCCAGGCAGCGATGCTTATGTCTCAGTTGTGCCTTAATTTAGGGTTGCCATTATTCCCTGACGAGTCTCTTAGCTCCGCCACCTGTATGATCAATATGGAGAGAAAGAGGGATGCAAAGGCACCCAATATAAAAAGAAAAGGGCTGCAGCTTTTTGAGGCTCCTGGAGGCTCTACCTCCCATGACATAGAAGAGAACCCCATTGCTCCCGACCTTAATATGCCACACCCCAAGACATTAGGTCATGAATCAGAGGAAGCACCATTTCGAGGGTCTTCACCTCCTCCCACATCCTCGCGCTCAAGCAGCATAAAAAAGCTTGCCGAAATGACTACTTCTCATGAGAGCCAGCTGCAAAAGCTAGCCTAAAATCTCCTGGCCCTTATCGCCAGAACTGTGAAGTGAGAGATGAAGAATGTTTATGATAGACTAACTAAGCTCTGCTTCTGAGTGGATGTAGTGGAGGGTGCAGTAACATCTCTTCGGACTGAAGTGCGGGAATGGTGGGGACAAGCACCACTGGCACCCAGATTTGAGTGCTCTTGACGCATCCATGGCTGCCCTATCCATAGCCCGGGGTCCCATCTACAATCTATTTGAGGGCTTGGGTGGGGAGGAGGAGCCACATTTGGGCAGCTTTGAAGATGATGAAAGGGCTGATGATGAGGACGAGGACTAGCCACTTCAGGGAGTTCCCGCCACCCTTTATGCTTTTTATGCATAGATTGGGGAAAATGTATTATTATAGTTGGGGGTGGGTCAGGCTCTCTTTTTCTCTCTTGTGGTTGTTATTAAGTTGTTATGCCCTTGTCGGGCTTGTTGTTGATGTTTGTATTGCCCTTATTGGGCTGAATTTCTAATGTTCGGATGATTTGTAGTTTCTAATTATGGTGGAATGCCCTTGTCGGGTGGATTTGATTTTTTCATGATATGTGGTTGTTGGTTGCTGCCCTTGTGGGGAATGTGATGAAGGAAAAATGAATGAAAAGAATTGTTCTTAAACTATTAGCGCCATTTATTGGGTCTACATTCAATTTCCAAATATTTCATAACCCGAGCCTCAATTATGGCTTTTTGTTTATAGTAGTTAGTAAATAAATTCCAAGGGTTTTCTTTATACCATGGTTCTTTTCAAAGGAGCGATTTTATTTTCTTTTCTTTTAATGTCGAGCCAGGTGGCATTTTCCTATGATGGATTGAGATATGACTTTCTAAAGAAAAAATACCGAGTTGAAAGTTCTTTTTGAGTCAATTATTGCAATGGCTTCCGAGAGGTACCACTAGAATTTTTTTTAAATGGAATAGATGCTAAAGAAAATGAATTTGGAGAAGGAAAGGGGTAGTTGAATTTGATAGTTAAGTACTTTTTTGTCATAACTTACATATTCTTTGTTTTTCTTCTTGATATCTTGCTTTATGACTCTTGATGTGGTGATGAAAATGGCGTGAACACTTTAGAGGGTGATGCTTTGTGGGAAAGGTTTTAGTTTAATTCTCTTGCATGAACGATATTCTAGAACTTGCCCCAAGTGTGACTTAAGGAGAAATCCTAGATGTAGTTGCACTTGGAAGATGATTTTAGGCTTTCTTTTGGATAGCTACTTTACCCATATGACCTCCTTGAGCATGAAGCCTTGCTAGTCAATGTTGAGCCTTTAAGCCTTTTCCTTGGAAACCACATTACAAACTTATTACCCTTTCATAATCCCTCTTTGGCACCCATCCTCCGAAGTGATAGTTGTGAGAAGAAACGCAAAAAAATGATGCTTGAAGTCCCAAACGTGTAGGAATAGAAAAGGGAAAGATGAGGCAAAAGACTATATTTGGGGGTTACAAAAAGGAAAATAGAAAAAATGATGTGAACTTCAATGTAAGGTAGCACCACATTATGAAAAGAATGAATGAATTGTTTGGATGAAAAAAACTAAATTGTAAAAAGGTGCTGCCTCTTGGTCAAGTGAGATGACAAGTGGTGACTAAAGAGAGATAAGGAGGGCTCTTGTTTCAAAAGTATAAATGTTGTTCAAGGAGAGATAAGGTGAGGTAATCTCAAAAGAAAATAGAATATGCAATGAGATTCATAAAAAGGCCATTAGGGAGGCTCTAGTCACTAGAACTTAAAAGTCATCCTACCTTTACCCCTAGTATTCATTATGATCTCCAAGTCCTAATTGATTTTAAGTGTAGCGCCTCTACATTAGTGGCGAGATAGACGAAGGACAAGTTTGTGGGTCAAGTTATGTGCATGAGAATTTCTTCGCGACATTGAGCCTATTTGTTTCATTCGATAATCCCTTGAGGGTGAATTGCTTGATAATTAAATGGGGTTCTCTCTTATTGTGAGTAGCATCACATCCTTGGGAAATATGCTTTCACATGCCAAAAAATATGATTGAGACAAAATTGTAGTGAGCTTGAAGGCAAACTTTGAATATAAGTTTTTAATGACTTAAGATGCTATATAAGCTTGTTGTGATCAACAATGCCCCTTTTTTTGAATGAAGGAATCAAAGGTGTATCATGCCATTTGAATGTAGTCATCTCTTGAAGCATTTGCATAAAGTGTTGAGTCTCCTCTTTTCTTTTGTGTTGGTGAGTGATCTTTGGGTTGTCTATGTCATAGTGGTCTCTTGTGCATAATATCATGTAGAATGACATGCTTATTCTTATAGTCCAGATGTAAAGAATTGCATTACTTGAGTACAAGCAATGGTTCAAGTTTGCGGGGTTTGATTAGTTGGTAATTTACCAACTCATTAAGCTTTTAAACATGAGCTTTTGCTTGGTTTTCAAGTCATTTGAGAAGATTTTATGCTCTTTCTCATTAGTTTTTGCAGATATTTAAATTAAAGAGATAAAACAAGAATTTGGACAAAAGCATGAAATTAAAGAAGAGGATCGCCGCTCCACCGGATGGGACCAACGCTCCACCGGATGGAGCTTTCGGAACACCGACTGAAACAGAGGAGCATACTGGATAAGAGTGGAAGGTGCACTGGTGGAACATAGGTCAACACCTATGAACCGCCAGTGCCAACGCCGGCAAGACCCGGAGTTCACTTCCCCCCTCCCTACTTGCGGCACAACGGCGTTCCGCGGATGGGCACCAGCGAAACACTGGTGACTTGCAAGTGACACTGCCTTCAGGAGGGCAAAATCATCCAGCACAGAATTTGAGGAGTATTTTTAAACTATTTCTGTACGCACTCTAAAAAAGTACCAATTATTCCATTCCAGATTTGTAGAGTTAGAGAGAGAAATATTGAATAGCTTTTCTTCTTCTTCTTCCTCAAGTTATAAACCACTATTTAAGACAATTTTCGAGCTTTCTATTTTACTCTTAATGATGAATTTTATAAAGTTGTTTATTAATATAATTTTATATTATTCATCTATGAGTATCTAGATATTTTTCTAGGGGTGTGTGCATGATTGGGGAGAGATTGGATTGGATATGGCTATTTTAATCTTGTGATTACTCTTTTTGTATAAATATATTGTTTTCTCCCAAATTATAACTGAATTATCCATAGTTGCAAATGTGAGTTATGTCTACTTATTCCATTTTTTGCATGAAAAAGAGAAATTGAATATGGATGAGAAAGCAATGGTAGGAAATTGGGTCTTGAGTGTATGGTGTTGAGCTAGAGATAGCCAAAACCCATAATCATGAACCCCTTTGAGATTTGAGGCTAGAAATAGCTCAAATATTGCCTAAGTTTTAGTGGATTAATTGAATGAGGCCTTGGGGTTTGGAAAAACTCAAGGAATAGATCACCCAATTGATTAAAAAACATCGGGTGTCACTTTATCCACAGTTATTTATGCTTATGAATAATTATTTGATTTTGTAGCTCTCAATCTAATCGAACCCCCATCAGTAGCATAGCCATGGCCCTTGCTCATAATTGTTAATTAAATTTGGTTGCCTTTCTCTCTCGGAAGTTGATTTTAAATTCAAATTATGATCCTGCTTTTTCCCCCAATATTTTATTCTTATTTTCAAATGCATAGATGTAATTTTAGTTCAAGACAATAGACAACTTTTGCATTATTCAATCTCTATTCTCTGTGGATTCGACCTTGACTCTTAGTTGGATATTTATATTGCGACAATCGTTTACGCCTCCTCCTCGTAAGGGGTGGATTTGAATGTCATCACTCCATTAGTTTTCAGCTTCAGTTGTTCAGTTTTGGGATTTTAATTCTTTTCCTAGCCTTTCAGTATGCTTAATCTACATTCAAGGATGAATGTTCTCAAGGGGGAGATAATGTAACACCCCAAAGTTTCCTAAGACTAGATTCGGGATGTTGAATATGTCCAGCAGAGGAATCTGCAATTCCCTCTCAGTAGGATTGCTGCTACAACTCCTAGTAAGTTGGTGCGGTCATAAGAAGACCGTGGTAAAGTTCAGAGGCTCATTCCCCAAACCACGAGTCCACAACATGAGCCATGGTTTGGTGATACGACTTGTTGTCATGGAGTAGTAACATGCTGCTGAGTTTCTAGGTTTTGGTCATACGAGTGATTGTACGACTCGTAGTAGAGAACTACGAGTCATGGTAGGAGACATGGAAAAAATCAGAGAGTTGGAGAAATTGGACTGGCTAGTTATGGGAGGAAATCATGAGTCGTAGGTTGATTGTACGACTTGTGGTACGAGTTGTGGTGACCGACAGTAAGTATTTTTCTAGAAGAATCATTAACGGAATTTTCATAATTTTTAAGCTCCTAAATTCCTAATGATGTCATTTTAAGCCTTTAAAGGAGTATTTTAAGAGGTTTTAGCCTATTTTAAGTCATTATACTCCCATGCATGCAAGTTATTGAGATTCCTCTTCAAGATCAAGCTAGAATCCTCCCTAATTCCTTTCCCAATTCTCTTGCGCTTTCAAGGCTAGTTTGAAGATCAGTTTAGCTAGGTATGTAGTGCTATGAATGAGGTTTTATTTCACCCTCATGCCCAAATTTCTCCTCAAGTTCATGAATTCAAGTTTTAATCAAGTGCATTGATTCCTAGGGTTTCAATCCAATTTTATAAAATTATCTATGATATGTTTATGGGTCCAAAACTCCTCATGTTTTAAAGTCTAATGGGAAGATTTTATCACAAAAATTGATTATAAATTCATGATTTCAAGTTATTAGAAATTATACCCTATTATGCAAGTTTTATGAAAAAGTCAAGCTTATGATTCATGATTTCAAGTATGATAAGATATCTAGCATGAATGAATGATTATGAATTCCCTACGTATGAATCCATGGTTTTGACTTATGAAGTCTATTTCAAGTATGCATGATTTTATAATTTGGGAAAGCCCATATAAATTAAGTATGTTTTTATGATTTAGCCAAGGCTAATAAGATCATCTTATCATATGGTTTGGAGTCAAGACTCCTAATGCAGCTTATGATATGTTTTGGAGTTAAGACTCCTAACATTCATATTTCAAGCTATGTATAAGTTATTATTTTAGCTTCGTTAAGAAATAATGTGAGCACCATGCATATAATTATGATTTCAGCTTCGTTGAAAAATGATATATGCACTACGTATGTTTTTGGGAGTAACGTCTAGCACTGAGCAGGCTTGGGGTTCGATGTTTCCCTGGTCTCGGAACTACGCGCTAACATAGGTATATGTATATATGTTTGGGACCTCTCAAGGGAGTTTACCCCCTGCCCCAAGGGGCCTCAGCTTGATATTAATATCATGGTTTAGCATCCTTAGCCCTGGTAAGGTTTTGAACGGCTCTGCCCATTTGAGGGTGATAGTTGGGGCATTACGTAAACTCTATCCTGATGGTGTTGATTATGAAGAGTCTGCTATTGTTCCTCATAATTTCAATTACTCATATTCATGAGTTATGATATTATGTTTTATAGTAGATTTGGCCTAATAATCAGTTTATGAGCTTTTACTTATTATTTTAGCCATGACAAGTCATATGATTTCTACTTCTAAATCTTTGGTCATTGTGTTCAATTATGTAATCAGTTTATGACTATGTATGTCTTAGATACAGTTTTTAGCATGTATTCCTTACTCCTATGATCTATTGATTTATGTTTATGTGCATGATTTCAGTTAACATTTTCTAAGCATGTTTTACTTACCTTACATACTCAGTACATTTAAAGTACTGACCGCATACTCTATGATATATCATTTCATGATATAAGTTCAAGTGATTCATGTCATGGCCCGAACATATGCCCGGATCAAGACATGGGATAAGGAACCCTGAGAGGCTCCAAGTCAATCCATGGCATGAACATACATCCAACTCAATCATAGATAAGCAGAAGATCATCATAAATAACATAGCAGAAGTTTAAACAAACGATAACATCTGAGTACATAAATAAGTCTACAGCTGAAATACAACTATGTCTGAAAAAGCCTCTAACACTGACGAGTTGATGGAACAAGACCCCTACTAACTCACTAGAATCTGAAAACTGAAAAGACATAACACAACTGATAAGAAAGGGCCCTCGCAGGATGATGACTCACCAACTGAGGCTGGGGAAAGCTAGCTCTGGGAACCTGACTATCGATGGGACTTAGTCTGGATGTCAGAGCCTGTATCATAAGACGATACAGTATAAATTATGTGGTCAATACTTGAAATGTAAAGAATATGCAAGGTAAATAACACGGACAAATAAAAAAAATACATAAGAGTTCATAAGAGTAGGACAACATGATCATAATGTAAATAGCATATTGTAAACATAAGGGATCAAGGTTTTTAAAATATTTGTAAATGTATTATATTCATAATCATAAGAGAAAAGCTTTATTAAACTTAACTTGAGCCAAAGTACGTAATCATAACCATGCATAAATCATGAGGAATAACAGGAGATTCTTATAACCAACATACCCCATATGAGCACACATGGAGCCCGACCTATAAACCCATAGTCAGGAAGGTGTTCATATCTTGTCAAGGGTAGAACCATGAAAACAGACATGATATCACTAATGAAAGGCCTATTCGGGCAAAAGGGACAGTCGCAAAAAAAGTGCCATCATGGCTACGTTGACGCGTAGTTCTGAGACTCGAGGTATCCTTGGACCCTAGGTTTACTCGGTGCTAAATTTACTCCCAAAACATATATAGTGCTCATAGGATAATAGGAAAAGATACATGAGATTTCATGGGCTATTTCAATCATAATAATCATAAGCATGCTTAAAATACGTGAACTAGCCATGAAATAAGGCCTGTGAGTCGGCCATAAGCATAAATCCATAAATCATGAAATTCTTGCATACTTGTAAAACATGTATATACTTGATATCTCATAAATCCATGATAAGTACTTGATAGAAATCATACCATAAAGCACAGATCATAGTTGGGCTACTTTATATCAATATCATATCGAAATCATAACTTGACTCTTCATAAAAATATACTTAATTGGGCAAAATTGGATTTAGAATCAAATCTATAAATTTGTATTCAAAAAAGTCAAAAAATCTGCACATGGATCATAAAACATAATTTAGTACATGAAGGATATGGACCCATCGATAGATCAAATCGAATTTCACAAGAATTGGCATAAACCTCGTGGATCATGAAACTTGACTTATAGAATTGAAATCCATAGAGTTTAAGAATAGTTTAGGGCATTAAAGTGGAAGGAACTCTTATTCATAGCCTCACATACATGGTTAAATTGATTCTACTCTCTTCCTTGAACACCCAAAGGAAATTGAAGAAAAATTGATGAATTCAAGCCTTGATCACCCCTAATAGCCCTCTAGTCTTGCATGCATGGAATGGTAAGGCTTCAGATAGGTTTAACCCTCTTAAAACCCTTCTAACTGAGCTTAAAATGATGTAGTTTAGCCCTTAAGAATTTAGGAATTACGAATAAGCTCTTACTAAATTCACAGAGAAAAACAAACTGCCAATCCCGACGAGGGACTGTACGAGTCGTCATCAATGGCCACGATTCATGGTCTGTAGTCATTGGCTTCACTTGGAGTTGCATACTGATAGTCACCACGAGGTCCCGTTACCAATGACCATAACTTTTGGTCACCTCCCATTGCCCCCACTGCCGAAAGTCACTTGGGGGTCACCACAGGCGACACCACAACTCGTGGTGTACCTGACGAGTCATGGTGATGACCCGTTAGGTGAAATGCCATTTTCCAACTCTTGACCACGGCTCAAATGACGACCCGTGGTGCTGACCATGACTCATGGTCATACCCGTGGTCTGTCCAAACTTCAAAATTTCAATCCAAGTCCCAGCCTCTCCCCACGAGCAACTTAACGACTCGTGGGTTTCCTGACGAGTTAGTGGATGACTCGTCCTGTGACCTGATGCGGAAATTCCTATTTTCTCCATTTCAACTCCCGAGTCTGTTCTTAGGGCTTTCGAGGTATAACAATATCTCCCCCTTGGGAATATTCATCCTCGAATGTTGAAAATCATACAGAGAAGCAGAGAAATGAAATCATCATACTCAAATACTTAACATACATGTGGAAAACTGACAGAGTAACTCGATTTGAATTACATGACTAAACTGAATTACCGAACCACACAAATATCCATTTACATGCAAGAAACTGAGGTACATGAGCTTAAAATGAAACCGAATGGAGTATTAAAGAGGAAACTGATTCCTCAAGCTGAAACTGAGCCGGTAGGGAATAGATGCGGGTATCTAGCCATCATATCTGCTTTTTCTTCCCACATAGCTCCCTCAACATGCCGATTCCTTCATAAAACCTTAACTGAAGCTACTTCTTTTATCCTTAGCTTACGAACCTGCCAATCCAGTATCTCCATAAGAACCTCTTCATAATTATATTTGTCTTTCACACCGACACTGTCCATAGAAACAACTAGAGCTGGATCACCCAAACACTTCTTTAAGAGTGATACCTGGAAGAGAGGATGGGCTGAGGCTAATTTTGAGGGCAACTCCAATTCATATGCTACCTTTCCAACCCATTTAACAATCCGATAGGGGCCCATATAATAGGGGTTGAGTTTCCCTTTCTTTCCAAACCTCATCACTCCCTTCATGGGAGGCACCTTTAAAAACACCCAATCATCGACTTCAAACTCAAGTTCTCTCCTTCTCACATCCGCATGGGACTTTTGGTGACTCTGAGCTATTTTCAATCTGTCCCTTATGAGCTAAACTTTCTCCATGGACTCATGGACTAAATCTGGTCCTATCATCAGAGCTTCACCGACTTCAAACCAACCAATAGAGATCTACATCTCCCCCCATAGAGAGCCTCAAATGGAAAAATCTGAATGCTGGAATGGTAGTTGTTGTTATACGCAAACTTAATGGTAGGAAAATGATCATCTCAACTATCCTTGAAGTACGCACTCTTTCAACATGTCCTCAAGAGTTTGAATAGTCTGATCCGCCTGACCGTCAATTTGCGGATGAAACATTATGCTTAGCTTGACCTGAGTACCAAGTAACTTTTGAAACGATCTCCAAAACTGGGAGGTAAACTAAGTACCACTATCTGATATGATGGACAATGGCACTCCATGCAAATGAACTAACTCCTGAATGTTAGTTTAGCATAATCCTCCGATGAATCGGTAGTTTTGACCGATCAAAAAGGAGCTGCTTTGGTCAACCTATCCATGACCACCCAAATGGAGTCATACTATCGATGAGTGCGAGGCAACCCTGTGATAAAGTCCATATTGATCTCCTCCCACTTCTAAGTAGAAATGCTGATGTCCTAAAGTACACCTCTCGGTCTCTGATGCTCAACCTTCACTTGTTGACAATTCGGACACTTAGCCAGAAATTTTGCAATGTCCTTCTTCATGTCGTTCCACCAATAGAATTCCCATAGGTCACGGTACATCTTAATGGCACCTAGATGTATGGAGTATTTGGAACCATGAGTCTCGTGCAACATCCGATCTCTCAAATCATCAGCATTTGAAACACACAATCAACCCTGATATCGAAGCACACCATCTCCCCCTTAGGAGAAGACCTCTACCTTCTAATTCTGAACGGCTTCCTTCAACTTTACTAAAATAGGGGTCCTCATCTTGTCTAGCTTTCACATCAGTCACCAAGGATGATTCTGATTTGTACTGAATTATAACACCACCATCGGTCAAGTCAATCAAACAAACTTCGAACCATGCAAGCCGATGCACATCCTTCACTAGCTCCTTCCTCCCCTCATCTACATGGGATACACTCTCCATAGAAAGCCTACTGAGAGCATCTGCTACTACATTAGCCTTGCCCGGATGGTAAAGAACACTCATATCATAATCCTTGAGTTACTCCAACCACCTCTTTTGCCGTAGATCCAAATCCTTTTGCGTAAACACACACTGTAGGCTCTTGTGGTCCGCAAACACATCCACATGGACCCCGTAAAAATAGTGTCTCCAAATCTTCAAGGTAAATACTATTGTCGCCAATTCGAGATCATTAGTCGGGTAATTCTTTTCATGGACCTTCAGCTGTCTAGAAGCATATGCTATAACCTTACCTTGCTGCATCAATACACAACCAAGGCCGATCCTAAAGAATCACAATATACCACAAACCCATCGGTACCCTCAAGTAGGGTTAACACCGGTGCTGAGGTGAATCGAGTCTTCAACTCCTGAAAGCTTCTCTCACAAGCCTCCGACCATTGGAACTTCACTTTCTTTTGGGTCAATTTGGTCAATGGAACTACAATAGATGAAAAACCCTCAACAAATCTCTAGTAATACCCAGCTAAACCCATGAAACTCCTGATATCCAAAGGATTCACTGGTCTAGGCCAATTCTTCATTGCTTCTATTTTTTGAGAGTCCACCTGTATGCCCTCACTTGACACCACATGACCCAAAATGCTACTGAGTTCAATCAGAACTCGCACTTGCTGAATTTAGCATATAATTCGCGATTCTTGAGAGTCTGTAGCACCACCCTCAAATGAGCGGCATGCTCCTCCTCGCTCCGAGATTATATCAGGATGTCATCTATGAACACAATCAAGAATATATCCAAGTACGGCTTGAAAATCTTGTTCATCAAATCCATAAAAGTTGCAAGAGCATTCGTTAGTCCAAAATACATAACTACAAATTCGTAATGACCATATTGGGTCCTAAAGGTTGTCTTCGGGATGTCACTCTCTCGAACCCTGAGCTGATGGTATCTGGATTTGAGATCTATCTTCGAAAAGCACTTAGCACCCTGAAGCTGGTTGAACAAGTCATCAATCCTGGGGAGTTGGATACATGTTCTTTATGGTGACCTTGTTCAGTTGCCAATAATCAATTCACATATGAAGAGAACCATCTTTCTTCTGGACAAAGAGAACTGGTGCACCCCATAGGGATTGGCTCGATCTGATGAAACCTTTCTCTAAAAGGTCCTTTAGTTTCTCCTTCAACTCCTTTAACTTAGTTGGATCCATTCTGTAAGGAGGAATAGATATAGGTTGCGTATGAGGAATAAGGTCAATATCAAAATCAATCTCCCGCTCAGGAGGAATCCCCGGTAGATCATCTAGGAAGACTTCTAGATACTCACATACTACAGGAACTGACTGGATAGTCGGGGTCTCAAAAATAGCAACCATAACCCTAACTAGATGGTACGCACAACCCTTGTAGATTATCTTTCTGGCCTTAAGGTAGGAAATGAAACAACCTACAGGCATAACCGAACTACCTTTCCACCCTAGGACTGGCTCACCCGGAAATTGAAACTCTACCACACAGGTTCTACAATTTATTGAACCATAGCACGCATGTAACTAATCCATGCCAAAGATAACATCAAAATCTGTCATGGCTAGCTCTATTAAATCTGCCGAGGTGACTTTATGAAGGACTGAGATAGGGCAATTCCTATATAACCATTAAGCTATAACTGAATTGCCGACTGGAGTAAAGATTGAGAAGGGTTTTGATAAGATCTCGGGATAGACTCCGAAACTACTAGCAACATAGGGCATCACAAAAGACAAAGTAGCCCCTGGATCTAACAAGGCATAAGAATCAAGGTGAAATACTCATAAAGTATCGATAACCATATCTGGTGAAGTCCCCTGCTTCTGTCGAGGTGTAAAGGCATAGAACCTGTTCGGACGTTGGCCGCTGGCTGAACTGGTAGAAGCACCTTGTTGGAAGGGACGTGCTACTGGAGCTGCTAAACTAGCGGCTGGGGTACGAGTTCCACCATCACCTAATCTAGCTGAAGGGTAATCTCTGAGCTTGTTTTCGGGTTTGCCACACCCGAAACAAGCGTCTGAACCAATTAAACACTTCCTTGGGTGGTAATTTCCATACTTTGCACAGGATAGAAAAGTGCGATCTCCTGAAATACTCCCCTGGCCCCTCGAGCCTGAGACTCTACCCCTTTGATCACGTCTGGGTCAGGACGGGTCACTAGCTGATGATGGTGCTGGGGATAATGACCTTTGCTGAAATTGAGGCGGTGACCACCAACGGATCTCTACTGAGTGAACCCAACACTATCCTTCCTGGCCCTCTTGGCCTTTCTCTCCCTCAGAAGCACCACCTCCATCTGCTGGGCGTGCAAAACTATCCGAGGAAAATCAATATCTTGGTGAAGCATGGCGATCCTAAAATCCTTGTCCATGTAGTCCGCCACTCCATGCACAAACCTGCTCACCTGAGCTCTCTGATCAGCCATTATCTCTGGGGTATACTTAGACAGATGAGTGAACTCCAAAGCATACTCTTGGGCTGTTATGTTACCTTGATTCAAGTTCACGAACTCCACTCCCTTAATCTCCCTCATCTCATTAGGGAAGAACTGCTCTAGAAATGTGGTATGAAACTCCTCCCAACAAATGAGGCCTGCTTCCACTATCCTACTATCTTTCCACTGCTTGAACCAGATATGCATAACCCCTTTTAGGTGATAAGAGGCAAATTAGGCGCACTCCTCATTGGTCACCCCCATGATCTGGGTGATCTTCAGAATCTCATCGATAAACTCATGTAGATCCTCGTCCACCTTTGATCCATGGAACTCAGGAGGGTTCATCCTAAAAAAGTCTCTAACTCTCGCCAACGCCGCATTCTCATTCTAAGGGACATGTCCTACTGCATACTGATTGACCTGGGTGGTCAAGGACTTGGCTAACATCTAAATGGCTACCATGAACTCCGTGTGGGCAACCTATTCGGTTATATGCTCCTCATGCACTAGTGGGTCCTGTTGATGCCCTCTCCATTGCCACCCTCATGGCCATTTCCTTTTCCATTTTTCCTTCCGTTAACTCTGTGGGAGGCATGATTTTGCAAAATCGAATAGCACAAGTTAGAAGGATAGGGAGACATTTCACCGCATGACATAGATCATGAAAGAAGGGAACATTTCCTAAACGTCTCATAGTCTTTCGTCATAAGTGTGGAGCGCTTCATTCCTATGAAAAAAACTCTACTTAACACGGCTTTCGGACACCCTAGGACACTTCAAAACCTAATGCTCTGCTATCAAGTTTGTCACAACCCAAACATAGGCCCGACTTAAGACACAAGACAAGGAACCCCGAGAGGCTCCACGCCGATCAATGGCATGAACATACATCTAACTCAATCATAGATAAGTGGAAGATAATCATAAATAACATAACAAAAATCTAAACAAAAGATAACATCTGAGTACATACATAAGTATAAAGCTGAAATACAACTATGTCTGAAAAAGCCTCTAACACTGACGAGTTGATGGGACAAGACCCCAACTAACTCACTAGAGTCTGAAAACTAAAAAGACGTAATACGACTGAGTAAAAAAGGGTCCTCGCAAGATGAGGACTCACCAACTGAGGCTGGGGAAAGCTAACTCCGGGAACTTGACTATTGGCGAGACTGAGCCTGGATGTCGGAGCCTGTATCATAAGACGATACAACATAAATTATACGATCAGTACTTAAAATGTACTGAGTATAAAAGGTAAGTAAAACAGACAAATAAAATATACATAAGATTTCATAAGAGTAGGACAACATGATCATAACATAATATCATATTGTAAACATAAAGGCACGAGGTTTTTAAAACATTTGTAAATCGATCATAGTCATAATCATAGAAAAAAGTTTTATTAAACTTAAATTGAGCCAAAATACATAATCATAACCATGCATAAATCATGAGGAACAATGGGATATTCTTAAGATAAACATACCCCATATGGGCATACATGGAGCCGGACCTGTAAACCCATAGTCGGGAGGGTGTCCGTACCTTTCCAAGGGTAGAACCATGAAAAGAAGCATGATATCACTCATAAAAGGCCCATTTGGGAAAAAGGGACAGTCGCAAAGGAGGTCCCATCATGGCTACTTTGGCGCATAGTTCTGAGACTCAGGGTATGCTTGGACCCCGGGTCTACTTTGTGTTAAATACTACTCCCAAAATATATATAGTGCTCATCGGATAATAGGGAAACAATTATGAGATTCATGGGCTAGTTAAATCACAATCATAAGCATGCTTGAAATACGTGAACTAGCCATGAAATAAGGCTCATGGGTCGGCCATAAACATAAATCCATAAATTATGAAATTCTTTCATACTTGTAAAACATGTACATACTTGATATCTCATAAATCTATGATATGTACTTTAGAGAAATAATACCATAAGTAAAGATCATAGTTGGGCTACTTTAGATCAAGATCATATCGAAATCATAACTTGACTCTTCAAAAAAACATACATAATTGGGCATAATTGGATTTAGAATCAAATCTATAAATCTGTATTCAAAATAGTCATAAAATCTTCCCATGGATCATAAAACATAATTTAGTACATGAAGGAGATTGACCCATCGATAGATCAAATCGAATTTCACAAGAATTGGCATAAACCTTGTGGATCATGAAACTTGACTTATATAATTGAAGTTCATAGAGTTTGAGAAGAGTTTAGGGAATGAGAGTGGAAGGAACTCTCATTCATAGCCTCACATACCTGGGTAAATTGATTCTACTCTCTTCCTTGAACACTCAAAGGAAGTTAAAGAAGAATTGATGAATTCAAGCCTTGAGCACCCCTAATAGCCCTCTAGTCTTGCATGCATGGAATGGTAAGGCTTAGGATAGGTTTAACCCTCTTAAAAACCTTCTAACTGAGCTTAAAATGATGTAGTTTAGGCCTTAAGAATTTAGAAATTTTGAAAAATCCCTCATTAAATTCACAGAGAAAAATAGATTGCCAGTCCCAACGAGGGATTGGACGAGTCGTCGTCAATGGCCACGACTCGTGGTCTGCAGTCATTGGCTTCACTGGGAGTTGCATGATAATATTCAGCATGAGGTACTCAGTGACCCATTACCAGTGACCATGACTCGTATCACCTTCCGTCACCCCCACTGGCGAAAGTCACCTGGGGATCACCACGGGCGACACCACGACTCATAGTGTACCCGACGAGTTGTGGTGATGACTCATTAGGTGAAATGCCCAAATTTTCCAACTTTGTTCCAACTCTTGAACACGTCTCAGATGACGACCGGTGGTGTTGACCACGACTCATGGTCACACTTGTGGTCCCTCCAAACTTTCAAATTTCAATCCAAGTCCCAGCCTCTCCCTACGAGTAACTTATCGACTCGTGGATTTCCTGATGGGTCACTGGACGAATCATCATGTGACCTGGTGCAGAAATTCCTGTTTTCTTTGTTTCAACTCTTGAGTTTGATCTTAGGGCTTTCGGGGTATAACAATCCAGTTCAATCTCGCTAATAGCTCGCTTTCCTCTCAGTCCAGTTAGCCCTATTAGGTGAGTCCTCATCTCCCGGGGACATTCATTCAGTTATGTTGATAGCATCATGCTATGTACCGTATATTGAGATGGTATCATCGTGGACTGCCTCAATTCTTTTGTGTCAATCCTTCAATGAGACACTCTGCGATCCTCCATGTATCATAAAGGAGTATTATTTCTTCAGTGAGACACTCCACAGTCTTTTGTGATACCATAATAATATATGTCATATACAATGATGGTATCATGAAGAACTGTTTAATCCATTCACTTGTGTATAATTATATTGCTCAAGAAATGTTGTCATGTTATAACCCATTATGTGCAGGTATTATGTTGCTTGTGTAAAAGACTCATGTCATTAGAGTCTTAAATAAGCAAGTATATGAAAATCAAAATTGTTTCTAGTGACATATTTCAGTGATGTTCACACTTGCCCAAAGAATGAAAGTTCTTACCCAGAGAGACATGTCACCATGATCTTTGTTGATGGTATATACAACAAAAGCTTAATGATCTAAAAAATATACACCAACAGATATCTAGCAAAAAGTGAAAAGTTTATATAGTATCAACTTGACCTACATAGAAGCATGAAAAGTAAAGGAAATGGTTGAAATGTTAAGAGGAACCGCCAAAAGATTCATACACACAATTACCAACATATCTATACATGTTGAAGTATGAAAACCCAAAGACGGTTACAAGACTAGATACATTGAAGAAGATAGATCTTTCCTGTATCTTTTCATAGTATTAAATGCACCAATTCAAAGGTGATAGTATTGTAAACCTACGGTAGTGATAGGTCAGACCTTTCTAAAGGCAACATACAAATGGAAAATGCTCACAATTGATATACAAGATGCACAGGGTAAGCATGCTCATACCTAGCCTTCTTTAATGCTTAAAAAAGACCTTAATAATTTATGATACTCACATGGTATATAAATATGCTAACATGGTATTTTAGAGAATTGCTTCCATTCTTTACTAGTATTATTTCATTAATTTATTTTTATTTTCTTTCTAACATTACCACATCTCTTCCAATAGAATAAATTTTACGCCTTATTTATGGTATTGTTGATTCAGAGAATGTCGTATATTAGGAATAGTTCTCAGATGTTTCAAAGAAGAATATGGAAAAGGGGATGAAATGTGCATACTCTCATATAGACATAACAGTATAGCTAAGGCAACTACAATTGTTTATCCAACAATTCCTCACTATTTCTATATGTTTCAGTTGTGGAACAGCATAAGAGTAAGTTAAAAAAATATGCAAAAGATATTAAAGACATATACTATGCGATGTCAAGAACATACACTGTTCAATAATTCAAGACTCTTATGAAAGAATTAGATACTATTAATCTGAAAGTAAAATCTTACTTGGAGGAACTTTGATACCATAACTGGTCCTAGGCACATTGCACAACTAATCAAACAACATCAATGACATCAAATATAATAGAATTAGTAAATGCAGCAAACACGCAGACAAGAGATTTCTCAATTGTTGATTTGGCGTGATGTCATGACAAACATGGTGGAAAAATAAAATTACATAAATGGTGCTGCTACAAAAATATGAAAATACAACACTGACCAACATGTTCAAGGGACTGTTGAGTGATACAATCAAAGCATCACAAATGATGTTGGTGAAATATTTTTTCAAAGTTGTTTCTACTTTTAAATATGTTTATTATTATAATTTCAGACGACCATTAATTTATATTTCTTGATTAAAAAAACATTGATCGTGCCTTCAACTTAATGTGTGCATTTAGTAAAAGATAATCGTATGAAATACATTGTGTCCATACACGAAAGGATGTGTACATGTCAAAAGTTTAAAGTGGATGAGTTCTCATGTCCACAAGCAATGGCAATTTTGATAAAATTTCATCTCAACAAGTATAGTTATTGCTCTCCTTACTATACTAGGTATTTCTTGATCAAAACATACGAGATACTGGTACATCATATACCAAATCAGAATATATGTCACATTTCTGAGCATGAGTCTTCGTGTAGGGTACTTTCATCAAAATATCAAAATCATACCAAAAAAGCCTAAAAACCAGAGAGTAAAAAGAGGTTTTGAGTCATATTTTTTGTGGAACAAAAATACAGTGTAAGTTATGTGACATTCAATGACACAGACGACGAACATATAGAAATATTTCAAAAAAAAATTGATATAAGACTCTCCTTGATGTACACAAAATTTATAAAAAAATTCTTATATATTAAAAATAGTTTAGCATATTAAAATAAAATATAATATAAGTTTTCATATTGTTAGAACAAATGTTTGTTTTGTCAATTGAAAATTCAATAAAAAAAATACACTTAAAATCAGGGAAAGGGAAAGAAGTTCTTAGTCTCTATGATATCATCACAATATATCTTATATATTGTGATGGTATTATAGAGGATTGCTTCAATCTTTTAATGAGACACTTCTTAGTCCTCCATCATACCATCACAGTATATCTTATACACTGCATGGTATCACAGAGAATTATTTCAGTCTTTTAATGAGACACTCATCAATCCTTCATGATACCATCATAGTATATACCATATATTGAGATGGTATAATGGAGGATTGCTTTATCCATTCACTAGGTTCAATCATTCAAAAATATGCACTTTTCTCTAAATAAAAAGGTCTTTATGATACATACATGATATATATCATATATTGAAAATGTATCATAAAGAAACATGTTCACTCATTTATAAATTTTAAAAAAATTGATCCTCAATTATACCAAAATGGTATATACTACATACTACCAAAGCATCATAACGGCAAAATAACAAAATCACAAGTGCACATTTCCACACCCAATGAATGCTAACACAAAACAATTGAAAAGAAAATCTAAAAAGAAATTGAAAATTGTATCACATCGATATCTCATAAATATATATATATATATATATATACACACATACACACACACACATAGACGTAGCATTCAAAATACAAAACACAAAAACTACTCATTAACTTGACTATTTGCCTCCATTACTACAATTCAAAAAATATTTTAAACAACAAAATTTTTTGCATTACCACAACCCACCAGGGGAACACAAAAATAATGCTAAATCATGTGCTTCCTTCCACACTTTTATTTTTCCTACCGTCCAAGATTCTTAGAGTCACTATCTTCATTAGTCAACTTCTTGTTTCTCCCATAATGCCACAATAATATATCATATCTAGCTCAAATAGAATACCATCAAAAATTTTAATAGGAATTTGAAGGTTTTCAATAAAGAACTCCGCAAAGCAAGTAGTAAAAATCCACAATCTCTACATGAAAATTGATAGTATGAAAAAGATAAACAAAAGTAAAATAAATTTACAAAATTTGAAATGAAAAAAAATCATACAAGTATTTGTCTTAGAAAATTCTCAATTATTATAACATGAAGTTCATCGTTTAACTGATGACCCGTGAAGACTATTTTCCAATATAATGTCATTTTTTTAATTATAAAAGCCAATTTCAATCAAGAACAAAGGTAATAACACATTATATTATACTACCGCCTCCTGAACTGCTACATCATATTGAGGACTTTGTAGAAAATTAAATATATAGAAATACCTATCCTATAACGATAAACATCCCAATTTCCAATGACTCTTCCTTTTCAGGTGAATAAAAAAGAGCACATGGTAAACCTTAGTCCATGGAGTGTTGCAAACATCTAAAATCCATACATATACTTCATAATATCGGTTGACTTACTAATCAAATAATTTGTTCTCCCCATGACACAAACTTTACATACGATTTGACAATACTATTATTAAAGAAGTTGTCCATTATTGTCTCCATAATTGATATTTTTTCATTATTTTGCGTTCTTCCTCAAGTAATAAACTAACATTTAACTTCTATAAAAACAAAAACAAAAAAACATCTAAGTAACCATCATTTAAAATTGATAGCAAAACAAAAAAGTAGATATTCAATATACATATATCACAGGATATTGGTGTGTCATCATAGTTTAACGTGTGGAACTATGTCTTCGGTGAAACTAAAGAAACTTCAAACCCATAAGTCGAATCTAGAAAGTCATCCTCATTAGGATGCACAAAAACACTTCCTCAACAACAACATTCAAAATCACCCATTAAAAATCAAACTATAAGAAAAATGTAAAAGCAAAACAGATATAAAAATTAAATGCATACATATTTGTGATCATCCCTTCATCAACAAAGGTGAGAACTTCTATATAAGTTCATAGTCCATAAGGAACATCAAAGGGGTCCTGCCTTTCATAAGTTTGATCGATGAACCACCTATCTCACTAAGACCAGATCTACCAAATAATGGTGATTATTTTGCCTTATCAGGACGTTTATTTTTGTTCCTCCATAACTGCAAGTATTTTATCATCACATATCTCCACTATTAGTGTACCTGTAGTAATGAAAGACCTGGGAAGATCATCTTCAGACTCGGTAATCCTTGCTCCTTTTACAGACAGATCAACTTTAGAATCATTAACAACATTTGTTGCCCGGGAAAGAGCCTCATCTGCCACTTGACCAGCCTGAAGTTCACAATGGTCATCTTCTGATAGCAGAGCAACTACAAACTCTATAACATCAATACCTTTAGAAAATGCACCACCAGTAGGCTTATTACCAGTATCTTCACCCTCTCCGATAGAAGAAGTATCTTCTACCTTAACAATAACATCTTTTTCTTGATGCGGGGCATCATTTCTTGGTGAATATTTGTAGCTAGATTTAGATTATCAATTGTCTGCAGAATGACATCTTTTATAGCTTGATCATTTTAGATGCATTAATGTTAAATGTCGTCAGACCAATAGCAACTTGTGTGATTGCTATTATTTCAGACTCGCTCATATCCGTAAAAATCATCATCTACCGGCTTCCCAGAATTCGGTTTCAAATTAGATGGTTGGTCTTTTCCACCTGCTTTCTTGGTATAATACTAGTGTGTGATAACAACAATAACATAATCACACATAGAAACAAATTCAAAGTCAGGCAGAACTATATTCTTTGACATCAACATCCTTGCTACTCTTTCACGATCCAAGTGACCGTGATTGACACCCACACTAATCCCTTTTGATGAACGAACCAATGATCCCAACTAATTACCCAAAACCATCAACAATTATTAGCAAATCACACTATGGAAAGGGATAACAGAAGCATTACTAAAATAAAAGAGAAATAAAAACAACTAGTTGATTAAGCATCCCCAGAACCTGATGGTCATTATACACGAGGAAATCTACCTAACATTGTCTAAAGAGTAATTTAGAAAAGAAAAGAACTAAAAAAATCAATGTCTGGACAAGAGGCATCTTCAGTGGAGGAGTTGAATAACACATTTTGAGCCGCTCACCTTTCTATGAACTTACTGCTACTCTAGAGATGAGTTCGAGATGAGCTTACGGGATTGGGATCTGCACTTAGAAAAGAAATGTAGAAGTAGCATCAATACAAAATTCAGTACTAATATGCATCATCGGCCGACCTTAATAATAACATATATAAGCGAAACAACAATATGTAATCACCTCAGGACACAAATTCGAACCAATCCCAAGGAAAAGGCAGAATAAATTGGATTGGAAAGTAATACCACTCCTAGACCCCCTAATATAAGACCTGGTCCTAGAAAGACTAAAAGAAAATCATGTATTGGTTCAGATAAATCCATTTTTTATAAAAAAATCAAAAACGAAGAATTTTATGACATTATTGACCTGACCAAGAAAAAAAAAAATTCTATTTTTTATGATACTTCAATAATTAATAATCAATCAGATGTTCGGTATGTATGGGGTGTTACCTGGCCTGCTCATTGGACTAGGCCTCGCTACAGCGGTCACTTGATCGCTACCATGGTCTCGGCGCGATGAGATATTTCTCGCTGCAGCAGTACTATCTTAGCAGTAGCTCAACTTAGCTACACACCTACAGTTCTCTTAACTCCTTCTAATATTATACTAATCATGTACATCCAAGCTACTCATAGGCATACACAAACAATCAACACATCATAACCACAAGGGATATACCATGCGTCATTCCCGATAACTTTCATAACTCATCATGATTCCTCAATCAACTTCACATAAACAGTCAAATTATTATAAACACGTTAAAAATTCGAATACACAAAACATATGACCATAATCTTAGCTCATTTAAGTTCTCATATTCCTGAGTGATCTCATTTCTTTACACTTAGTCAAATAATATAATGAATGGTGATATACCAGGCACACGCCTCTGTCACATAATCATGAACACTCCAAAATTGAACATCAATGTACACATATGTTAGAGGATCTTATTTCTGCCCTTCCAGTTATGCCCTGTAGAGACTCTAAAAATCCATATATTGTATCGGCGTGGTACCCCCTCCTATTCATCTCCTTGTCTGGATGCTCCCCTCAGACATGAGCCACTCATCCATCATTTCTCGCCGGATGCTCCCCTTAGGCACAACCCACTCATTTTAGGATAATTAGGTTATCCATTTTTATTTCACACATCTCAGTGTTGTATCACTCAGTCAGTTTATTTGACCTTTAGAATGCCTCATCTACCTCCCTCGACTCGAATATACTCATTACTTTGGGATCATGTTCTATCACGACTCGAACGTACACCCGAATCGTAGACACGGGATAAGGGACCCCGAGAGACCCCAAGTCGACCCATGGAACATGCATACAACTAATCTTATTCAAATAAGTGGAATAATAATCATAAAACATAGCGAAAACGTAATTATAGCATAACATCAAGAAATACTGGGCATATACGCGGCGGAGCACCATATACTTGTCTAAAAGCCTCTAATACATAAGATGGGTTGATGGGACAACATCACCAACTAACCCGACTAAAACTGAACATAAACAACACGAAAGTTTATCAAACAGCCTTTGGAACATGATGGCTCACCAATAAGCTGAAAACGTAGGCTGGGATGGACTAAGGATGAGGATGAGCCTGAGATCCGGACCCTATATCATGAAATGATACAGCATGGAAAGTATGTGGTCAGTACGTGGAATGTACTGAGTATGCAGGGTAAGTAAAATGGACATTGAAAAGTAGAATAAACTCATAAATAAACATAGGACAAGGAAATCATGCTCGTATTATAAACTTCGTAAGAAAACATAAGGCTCAACACTTTCATATCATTCATTATCATAATCGTAAGTAAACTTTATCAAAACATAACTTGATCCAATAACATAAACATAAAAATGCATAATACATGTGGAAAAATGGGAGGACTCTTAATAACCGACACTATTATGGTAGAGCCTTTCATGATGCCCCACTGTCTCGCTCAAGTGGACAGAGCCGACCCTGACTTGCCAGGTGAGGGTCGTGCATAAGGCGTGATATCACATTTGAGAGGATCATTATCAATATATCATATCATTTACAAACCCGCGGTGGTAGTGTTTATGAGACACCAGCATAGTCCTTTGAATGTCGGGCTGCTCGATGCTAGATACAACTCTCAAAAACATGCATATAGGCTCATACATAAATCAATAACATCATGCATTAAGATTCATTGGCTAAAATATAACATTTATTATCATTGATCCCCTTTAAAATATGCTTATCCAAGAATCAAGGCTCTTTTCATCGGCCAACATCATAAATCGATAAATCATGTAATTCACTTCATAAATCATAAATCATTCTTTAACATGTGGCCATTGATCTTGGGCATAATTGCATGCCCAAGTGCTACTTTATAACTCAATTTATTCTTGTTTATCTACTTATTTATATACATTCTCATGTGATTTTATGTAAATGTGAATATATACTAACCAACATGATTAGTCCTTGTTTTTGAAGGTTAATAATGCATTTGAGGAACTAATTCATGATTTTGTGAAGTGGAGGAATTGAATCAAGAGCAAAAAGTGAAAGTCAACAAGAAAACATGCAATAACTGGCACCCTGCGTGATAGGGGCCGTGGCACGCTGCCAACACGGCAACACTTGGCCAAAAATTGCATTTTTTGGCACATTCCAGTGAGGGTACGCGTCAGGAGGACTTTGGTTTCAAACCCCGGTTCGAACAGGAGGAGTACGCCATGCTAATGTTCCTTGGATGATCCACATCTCAGGGTTAGGCGACACGGAGGTCAATTAGGGCGTTCAGCTCCATGACACGGAGCTGTTCCACCACAGGCCAAGTTTTTTATTTTTTCAGCATAGTATAAATTGAACCCTTAGCTTCTAAAATCATCAGACACGCGATTTTTTGGAAAAACCGAAGGGAGGTGCGAAGGAGACCTGGAGAACTCCTCTTGGGTTCATCTTTTCTTGATTTCTTTTCATCTATACTTGTAATTAAACTACTCTAAACATGATTTTGAGTATTTATACAAACATGGGTGGCTAGAACCCTCCATCTAGGGTTGAGGCCATGGATATGATTGTATTTGCTTAGATTCGTATTGGGTTGAGTTGTTAGTTGTTGTTTTGTCTTACAATCTTTATTATTGTTGTTTTTATGTTTGATCACCATGAAAACAAGTGGGTTAAGCATAGGTGAAAGCTTGGAAGAGCAAACCTAGGCAAGAACATAAGATTGTAGGAAGCAAGTTCTTATCTTTTGATAGGATTCGCGGTTAGGATAGGAATATACCTAATTTGCTTTGCTTGGTTGATAAAACGGGAGGATAGAAAGACACCAACTTAGATTTGTCACTCCACCACTTGTAGGAGTAGTTGTGAAGCTAAGTTTGGTTAAATGGTTGGAGGTACGGATGTCCCCAATCAAGGGCATAAACCCCATAAACCACATCCACGTAGTGAATTGCCCACGAACTAGAAATGACATCCTTGCTCAACGATGTAGTAGTGAGGCTAGTTTGTCGTTTTTAGAGGTTCGGAAGAACATGAACATGCAATTCCAATTATGTGAGACAACAATTGATAATTTCATACTTAACCCATTATGAATTGTAGCATTGCATGATTATCTGGTTTTAACTCTAGTTTTGTTTTGTATTGCTTCAAGATTATTTCGTGTCACCATTAAGATTTAATTATAATTTATCAAAAACTTCTAAAACCCACTTCTTAACTAACACTTGAACTTGATAATTTACTGAACCAGTCCCTGTGGGTTCGACATTCCGGCTCTTAAAAAGGGCCACTATATTACTTGTACGACCCGTACACTTGCGGGCTCATCAAGTTTTTTGCGCCGTTGCCGGGGACTGGCGTATTAGTGAGTTGAAAACAAATTCTTGTGTTAGTCTTATTTTTGAAAAAAAAATTTGTAGATATTTGTTTTAATTCTTTTTGATTTTTTTTGGATACCCTTTTCTTGACATGACATCATGGAATACAAATGGTTTAAATGGTGGATACTCATATTTTGGAGAATTTTGTCTGAATTGCGGAGGACCCCACTTATGGCAACACTGTAATACTTGTAATATATGTGGTGGTCAAAATGGCTATTGGAATGGTTGCCCAAATGCATACACTTGCAATATATGTGGTGGTCAAGATGGTCATTGGGATGGCTGTCCAAATGCATACTCCCCTCCCCCAAGCCCCTACTATGATCCTTCTGTTGTTTTTGATGAATATAGGAATGATGAAAATGAGGACTTGGAATGCCAAGATCAGATACAAAACATGATAAAACAAGTCCTTGAGCAAACAGAAGCAATGAAGGAGGAGATGGAAGCATTGAAAATTCAGCAAGAGGAAAATGGAGAGGCCCTAGAAATGATGAGCGTTAAAATCACGGAGATGATGGATGAGGCTGAAGCTTGCGGTAATTTGCAAGTAAAGGTCTTATGCAATACTCAAGAGGAACCACAAGAAGAAGAAAAGGGTGAGTTCTTGGAAGAAGCCCAACAACTAGAAGCTCTTATGGTTTCACACATATGGCCAATCCATTTATGAATGAAGAGTTAGAGTCCCACCCATTTGACATTCATGGGGAATTAGATGTTGATGTAGAGAAGGTGTACACAAGTAAGGAAGTCAAGAAAAATACAGTTTCAGATTTGAGGTGTATTGTACCCCACTCGAAGCATTTTTCGACATTGAGTTTGGTTGACAACCTAGAAATAGAGTCTTCCAAGCTTGTAGAGAAAGAGCTAGAGGAGGAACAAGCCCCATATATTCTTAAATTTGCTGAATCTAAGAGACAAAACGACTTCACTTACTTAAGGGCCAACAAGTTCAAGAGGCGACATCTACTACTTGGTCCTTTAAGGTTTTCACCACCACCCCTAGAGCATAAGAGGAAACTAGAGAAGAAATTAGGGGTGAGATTCATATCCTCAAGATGGAGGAAAAAGTGGTGAAACTTGATACGCCGTGCCACGACGTAAAATTAGGCGCTGCTTGGGAGGCAACCCAAGGGTACCACAGGTACCATTTTAATTTCTTGCATTTGTGTTAATTTTATTTATTTTTCATCTTGTGTTGTTTTTGGTGGAAAGTTAAGCACAGATGGAGGGGAAGTCTGAGTACCCGTGGAGGAGGAAGCTAAAAAACATGGAAGAGGAAAAGTGTGGGGTCAAATACCCACTTGTTCAAAGGAAGAAAAGCATGCTATTAGCTAGGCCTAGAGGCCTCAGAGAGTATTTCTCACCCTTTTAAATTTTAATTTGATGTTATGGGGACATAGCATGATTCAAGTGTGGGGTGAGGAAAATTTCAAAATTTTTGTGCTTAACGATTTTTGGTGAATGTAATGCTTGTGAGAAATATTTGAAATTTGTTTTTTGTGAGTCAAGCATGAATTCATCACCCATTGGTTTTTTTTTCGGTTCTTTTCTGACGGGGGGTCTTTGAACCAAATAATAATAAAAAATTTCTCTGTCTATATATAGTGTTTTTAGTCATAGTTAGAGACTATTTCCGACGATGGATGGTTGACAACTGTATTGAGGAAAAATTAGTCAGTAGGTTGGTTTTTGAACCCATCGCTAATTGATGGCTTGATGTTCTTGTTATGTGCTATACATAATTATAAGATGCAAGTGTGGTTACTGTTGAAGCATGTAAGAAGTGTATAACTTTATTGAAAAACCTAGGCTCTTGAATTTGACTCTATGTGCTGAAAGCTTAATTTTGAATTCTTGTGATTAGCTGAGTTAAGAGTCTATTGGATGTGTCTTGTGATCTTGGGCAGATTTATATGCCCAAGTGATACTCAAAAGTATCATTTTCGCCTTGTTTATCTAGCAATGTGTATACATTCCCATGTAATTGGTAATAAAATGAGAATTTATACTAACCAACATGATTAGCATTGTTTTGCAGGTAAAATGTGATTTCGAGAAGCTAAAATGCATGTTGGATAATATCGGAGTTGGACTTGGATGCGAGCAAGGGAAAAGGCATTGGACAGCATGAATTAAAGGGGCTCCGCGATGGAGCCGTGTCACGCTGCCATCGCGGAGGCATTCTGCCTGGATGGGGAAAATTCACCCAAATTCCAGTGGAGGTCCGCGTTTGCTCCGTGGCAAGGAGCCAGTGCTCCGCGATGCACGCCGTGCCACGTTGAGCTTGAATTCCCAGACCCCCAGTTCCAGTGACGGTTCGCGTTCATGGCGTGTCATGGAGGCAGTGCTCCGAGATGCACTCCGTGACACGTTGCTCATTATTCTGGGAAAAATTTACAGCAGTATAAATAGAACACTTAAGTTCATTTTTCATAATTCTGACTTGGTGGAGCAAGGACGTGGGTTACAAGCAGTTGAGGGACGAAAAGTTCAGGGTTTTTTCTCTCTTTCTTTCTTCTTTAATTCAATTGCTTGTATGATTAACACTCATTTTATGATGATTAATCCACAAATGAGTGGCTAATTCCTCTCCTTGCTAAGGTTATGAACAATTGTGATGAAATTTGATTATTGATTCTATGGTTTTCATCTTTTCTTCCATGTTGTTCTATTAATTCTTGTTCTTACTGCATTGGTGTGTGGCCTACATTAATGTACATCTAAAAAGTCCGGTTTCACTCGAGAGAGCACGAAATTGGAAAGTTGTGAATTAATAGGATATGTTCTTTACTTGATTTGGGAAAATTGGGTCTAGATTTCCTTTCAGGATAGAAATATACCTGAAAGTCTTATTAGTCAATTTGGGAACCGGAATCGTATGGCTAGGACATGAATTGCATTTGATCACAGAAATGTAGACGGATGGTTCATGATTCTTAAGTGAGGTTAAATACGAGAGTTGTAATCTCTTGGCAATTGTTCTTGGCTAGCAACAGGAAGAAAAGATTAACCAATTTATGATGATAATCAATTTCATTACATGTTCGTTTAACCTCAGCATGCTCTTATTCATAGTTCAGATTCAAAGTAGATAATTTTTCTTAGTTTTAGTATAAAAATTTATAAAACAAACTATCAACTTTTTGGTTACATTGTTGTCTGCATTTTCAGAAGTAAATTATAGTATACTTGAGCAAATTGCACTTAATCCAAGTCTCTGTGGGATCGATACTTGGCTTACTAAAGCCACTTACTACTTGTTCGACCACGAGCACTTGCGTGTTGTTTTGTATACCCACAAACACCCGAACAAGTTTTTGGCGCCGTTGCCAGGAACTTGGCAATTGGTGAATTTGTTTTAAGTGTTAATTTACTGTATTTTTTTTATTTTTCTTAAGTGTTGACAACTTGGTCTTAGCCTATATTTTGCAGACTTAATTGCTGTGAACACTGGCAAGAGACAAGGAGCTGGTGGAATCTTATATAGAGCCCGGAAGAATATTTCACAGTAAACGAAGAGAAGCTCTGCAAAGAAAGCTGCAGTTGCTCAGACAGACGATCATGGAGCAACAACAGAATCCACCGGTAGTACGGGCAGTGTTAGTGCCCGAAGAAGCAGCAGCACGGCCGGTTCGCGAGGTGGCAATCCCACATGCCAATAATGTTACATCGAGTATCCGCAAACCAGAGCCTGGAGGGAGATTTGAACTCAAACAAAATATGGTGCAGTTGTTCCACACAAGCGGGCAATTTACCGATCTCCCTCATGAAGATCCACAGCAGCATCTCCGAAATTTTTTGGAGATAAGTGACACTTACATACCTGCTGGAGTGTCACCAGACTATGTCCGGCTTACATTATTTCCATTCTCATTACTAGGTGAAGCCAAGAGGTGGTTGAAAGCTGAGCCACCAAATTCTATTTCTACGTGGGATGATCTTGCACGAAAATTCTTGATAAGGTTTTTTCCCTCTGGTAAAACAGCAAGACTTAGAAGTCAAATTCTAAGTTTCAAACAGAGGGAGGGAGAAAATTTATATCAAGCCTGGGAGAGATTTAAATCCATGTTGCGGGACTGTCCTCATCATCATTAGTCCAATGATGTGCTGGTGCACACATTTATTGAGGGTTTGGAACCCCACACCAAAATATTGCTAGACTCAGCAGCTGGAGGGCAAGCGCTGGAAAAGACTTATGAGGAGTTGTATACCTTGTTGAACCGGATTTCACAGGGCAATCCAGAATGGAATGCTGATTCATCACGAGGTGGGATAAGGAAAGTAGCAGGAGTTCTTGAAGTGGATGGGTTTACAGCTATCGCTGCACAGATAGCTGCATTGCAAAATGAACTTAACAACCACTTCAGCAACATGACATTGAACCAGCCTCCAGCACCAGTTAATGTAGTACAGCAGATGTGGTGTGAAGTGTGTGGAAGCAGTGAGCACTCAGCTGAGTGTTGTGGAGCCAATCCTGACTCGGTAAACTTTGTGGGTAATGCACAAAGAAATCACCAGCAGTATGGTAGTAGCTACAATTCAAATTGGAGGAATCATCCTAATTTCTCATGGGGTAGCAACAACCATCAAGGCCAAAGTTCGGGTCAGGGTGTGCAAAGGAACCAAGGAGGGCAACAGAACTACCAAGCTCAATTCAGAAACAACAATGCACCTCCTCCACCACCATCACCCAGCATTGAGGAGATGTTCAAGACCATGATAGCTAACCAAGCTCAATTGCAGGCTGACTATGTGAAATTGGCAGCGGAAGTGAAAAACAATCAGTTAGCTACCAAGGCACTTGAGTATCAATTTGGGCAATTTGCTAGTGCCCAAAATACAAGGCCTAGAGGAGGACTGTCGAGCGACACAGGATCCCAATCCCAAGTAGGTAAATGCAGTGACCACAAGGAGTGGTTTGCAACTGAAAGAGGTGGAACAAGAAAGACCGCCTCAACATTCGGGAGCAGCAGAAGTCGAGAGGGAGCAAAGTTCTGAAAGGGGGAAAACCAAAGAAGCTGAATCAGAAAGACCTCCACCCCCATCCCCTCAACGACTCAAGAAACACAAGGAGGAGGCGTGTTTCAAGAAATTCATGGAGGTGCTTAAACAGGTACATGTTAATTTACCTCTTGTTGATGTCTTGCAGGGAGTTCCTAAATATGCCAAGTACATAAAGGACATCGTGGCCAACAAAAGTCGGTTGACTGAGTATGCTACGGTGGCTCTAACAGAGGAGTGCACTTCCCGAATTCAAAACAGACTGCCCACAAAGCTAAAAGACCCTGGGAGTTTTACTATCCAGCTTACTATTGGGCAGAGCATCCGAGCTCGTGGATTGTGTGACTTGGGAGCGAGCATAAATCTGATGCCGTCTTCGGTATTCAGAAAGTTGGGTCTAGGGAGTCCTAGACCCACAACGGTAATCTTGCAGTTGGCGGATCGATCCTTAGCCAAACCGGATGGCATTGTTGAGGACGTTCTGGTGCAAGTTGGCTCCCTAATTTTCCCAGTAGATTTTGTCGTGCTGGACTTTGAACCAGACGCGGAAGTCCCATTTATTTTGGGGCGTCCCTTCTTGGCAACTGGGAAAGAACTAATCGACGTAGCTGCGGGGCAACTCACAATGCGAGCACATGACAAGGTAGAGGTGTTCGATGTGTATAAAGCACCCAAGCTCCCGATGGTGCATGAAGAACTCTCGGTGATCAATGTGATTGATCATGGTGATGACAAGCAGATGAAGGATTCCCGAGAGTTAATGGGAAAACCACCGGAAAGGTGTAAGCACTATTGGGGGGAGGACGGTGATCGAGAGAAATCGTCCATCACCCTAGCGGACAATTGAGCTTAAATGACGTCGAGCCGCGACGGTAAACCAGGCGCTGCACGGGAGGCAACCCGTGAAAATTTTTCTTTTTTTTGTAAAGTGTAAATAGATTTTTCTTTTTCGTGATTGACTACAAAAAAAAAATTCGTTTTAGTTAGTGTTTTTATTTTTAGTTAGGTGAAACCTATAATTCTAACCAATTTTGTATAGTGAGCTGAATTTCAGGTCAAACGGAGGAACATGTGCACGGAATCGCGAAGGAAAAGTCGAGGTATGAAAAATTAAGAAAAAGTGGAAAACAGTGAGCTGGGGTGATAGCTCCGTGTCACGGAGGAGGACCTCCGCGTTACCCTCTGTGACACGTTGAGGTATAACCCGAAAATTTTAAAATTTCCAGAATGGTATCGCGATGGCTCCGGGTCACGGAGGCAGTGCACCGCGATGCACTCCGTGACGCGTTGTCGTGTATATCGCGACGGGTCACACCGGGTCGCCGAGTGACCCGCGTATTTTTCTACCTTTTTAACCCCGAAAACCTCCCTTTTCCCCTCATTTTCCAATCCCTCCGCGACCAAACCCCCCAAAAACCATCCCCTATCAACATGGCACGGAGTAAGGCAAGAAATTCACCGACTTTTCTTCGATTCTTCAACTTCAAGTTATGGTTTCCGATTCCCTCTCAATTTCTTGTCGATTTTCTTCGAAATTAAGCATGGGAGGTGAGCTAAATCGCCCTATGTAGTAATTAAGCATGAATTTTAGTTATTTGTTGTTGATAAATGTTCGGAATGTCGTTATGATTATTTGAACTTGTCGATTGCATAAATTATTCGAATTTGATTGATAAAATCAATTCTAGGGCTTGTTGTTGAATTTGAAGTTGGAAATGTGTTGAAATCATGAATTTTATGCCGGGGTGTATGTGTTGAATGAGATGAGTCGATGTACAAATTGTTTGGATGTTAATAGACGACGGATTCTCGGGTTTGGGGGAAATGTTGAAATTTGTTCGAATTTGGTTGGTTGGATAGGTTCATGTGTATAAGTTTTTGTTGTTGTTTTTGTTTCTTTGTTTTTCTTTGCTAAGTGTGATGGTTAAAATGCTAGCGACGGTAGTGATTGTGATTAGTTGTATGAAGTCTGAGTAGTACGCAGAAGTTATACCGTTGAATTTTTTGAACGCACTAAGCATGATTGTATAGTTGGTTGTTTTGTGTAAATAAAGATATTCTTGCCGTATTATTGTAACTGTAGCTAAGGACTAAGTGTGGGGTAACCTAGCGTAACCTGACCTTAGCCAAAGTTAATGTATGTAAGCTTAACATTGATCTTGTTTACATGGGTTGACAGGTGAAATGGCAAGCCGGCAAGATAAAGGAAAAGGCGCGTCAACTTCAGGCGCCGGAAGGAAACGAATCAGACTGGGCACAGCAGTCCCAGCTGCACCAGCAGTTCCACGCGGCCAACGCCGCCAATATGGAACAAGATGGGTGACTGACGAGGGGAAAAAATGGTACGCCAAGCACAAAGAAAGCAAATATTTCCCCGAGGAGCACATAGCACGGGAACCATTGGCACAGGAGTTCCCCAGAATGGTTCACCGGAACGAGGCAGCGGGGCTCATGTTCATCTTTGAGGATCCCAAAAAATGCAATCTGCACTTGGTTCGGGAGTTCTATGCCAACTAGAACCCGACGATCAGGAGTCACACCATCAAGATCAGAGGGCAAATAGTCACTCTGGAGCCCCACCATCTCAATGCCATCATAGGAGTGCGGGACATAGACGCCCACGTTCTCCGACAGCTGAACATTACCCCACCGTGTGCGGACATCAGACGCACATTGTGTGGGACCCAATAAACAGCTAGATGGAGCAGACACAAAGAGAGGGGCTACCACCAGACGTTGCCCTATTCACAGATGAACAGGGAAGCCCGAATTTGGCTGAAGATAGTCTGCTCATGCCTCATCCCGGGGGTACATATGACTGATGTAACCCGGGATCGTGTATGCCTGGTGTACGCCCTGATGAAAGGGCTGGAGATCAATGTCGGGGCAGTTATTATATCCGCCATGAAGAGAGCCCGGTTGCACCAGGGGCACAAGTATGGTTTTGGTGGACTACTGACCACCTTTCTCAGGGGCCTCGATGTTGAGGAGGAGGCCCTCGATTATATCCCGCAGTTGGAGCGGCGGGCCTTGGATGTTACCAAAACTAAGGCTCCCGACACCACCCACGGGCCAGTGCTTACACTTGGCGAGCGACACGCTCGTGATGACCAGTACATGGCACGGATGTATGGGATGCAGATGCTCCAGCTAAGGATAGGTGGGAGGCCGGCGACGGAGGAGGAGCTATGGCAGCTCGAGCTTGATTACCCCTTTGGCGAAAACGCCAGGGCTCTATGCCGAGTGGGGCCAGCATTTGTAGAGCCCACAGATGATGACGTCCCCACAGACTAGGAGACGCGTCGGGAGGACTCCGATGTGGAGTCCAATGATGACGACGGAGGCGACTCAGATATGGGAGATGAAGCAGCAGCACCCGACGAAGAAGTGGAATACTTTGACTGATCAGGGAGTTCCACCACCCGAATTTATGCTAATTGAATTTTTGTGAACACTGGGGATAGTGTTCGAGCTGAGTGTGGGGTAGGAGTAGTTAGGTGATGGGCTGGGCTGTTTTGTTATTATGCTCTCTTCTGTTAGCATGTATGTTGTGTGTCCCTGTGAGTGTGAATTTTCAAATTATTCTGTATTTGTAAATATTTGTGAAATTGATCTGTGTTGCTGAATGGTTGCTAGCTGATTCTGATTCTGTACATATTTTTGTTATTTTGTTATCGAAATGATCGATTTTTTTAAAAAAAATTTTAAAATATTTTGTAAATAATTTTTTTGTAAATAATTTTTCTATCGAAATGATCGATATTTTTAACATTTTTAATTTTGGGTTTCTCGGCGTTTGTTTTCGGTTCTTTTACCGAGAATAGTCCCATTGAACCGACGTCTTAAGTAGTGACCGTTCCCTATGATGGATGGATGACGACCGTCTTAAGGGAAATGTAGTCGTTAGGAGTAGATTTTTTTCAATTATTTTTCAGTTTTTCTTTGGAGGATTGCATCCCGGAACCTGTAGTTACACTATGGTTGTGAAATTTTGGTTGCGTGTTGTACATGATAATCAAAATGCAAAGGTGATTTGTATGAAAGCATGCAAATTTGTAAATATGTTGAGATACCTAGGCTGTAGAGTTCGATTCAGTGTGATTGAGGCTTAATGTTTGAATTCCTGTAATTAGCTGATTGAAGAGTCTGTGAATACATCTTGAAGCGAGCATGTGCAAAGAGTGTGAAGTGAGGTGTTGATATTCCATGCTATTGTGAAGTGTCTAGAACTTGCCTGGTGTGTGTACAAAACGAAATGAAGGAGGTGTATTGTAGGAAAGGATGTAGGCATTTCTTTGTTTTAACCGAGAGTTTCTATTTTTTTTCCTTGGCATACCCCCCTTTCTGTGATTGTATACCCTAGTCAGCCCTTTGAGCCTTTAGCCTATTATTTCTTTCTTTTGTCCAAAAAGTGTAAACCGAGCTTAATTCCTTCTTTTCATTAGCCGTAAATTCTATACAAAACTCTTAAGCGCTTAAGAAGAGAAAATCATTTTCCCAAAGTGTCAAAGAGTGAGAATGGTGAAAAGAAAAAGAAAAGCAGAGTGAGGGAAGAAAAGAAAAGGTTGAAGGTGCACTTGTTAGAAATAAACAATAATGAAGGTGCATGAATAATCTTTGTTGTTGTGTCAAGTGTGCTTAATGAAATGGGCCATACTAAAGTAAATCATCAAGAATGGGATGATGAAAAAAAAAAGAGAAACAATGTCCATGAGTTGATGGGATGTGTTGAAAAGGCGCTTAAGGATGCTAGAGGCTATTATTGGCTAATCCAATATTTACTAGTTCCATAGCTTCCATTACAACCCATTAAAGTCCTACGTGATCTTACATTGCATTTCTTTATATTAGTGGAGTAATACACTAAGGGCAAGCTTATGGGTCATGACATGATGCATGTGAATTCTTTTGAGAGAGAGAGTGAAATTGTGTGTACATGCCCCTGCTTGAATGATTGTGTGTCACATGAGCAAAAAGGGGAAGATTCTCTTGAGTTGTGAGGGCACATGCTTGATTAATGATTGATTTTCGTGTCGGATATCTTGATTAGCTGATTTGCATGAGTTTGCCAATATCGAGAGTCGATTCTTAAAGTCTAGGAAGTCTTGATGTATTGAAGGTCATTGCGTTGATAAGACCATGCATGGTTTCTTGATGATTTGCTGTATTGAATAAGCGGTATAACCGTAGCTTAAATTGTCGAACCAAAGTAGCGAGGTTGGGATGTAAATTGCATGAATTGTATGTTTGTTGTTTGAGGACGAACAAGGATTTACGTGTGGGGTAAGTGATCTTGGGCAGATTTATATGCCCAAGTGATACTCAAAAGTATCATTTTCGCCTTGTTTATCTAGCAATGTGTATACATTCTCATGTAATTGGTAATAAAATGTGAATTTATACTAACCAACATGATTAGCATTGTTTTGCAGGTAAAATGTGATTTCGAGAAGCTAAAATGCATGTTGGATGATATCGGAGTTGGACTTGGATGCGAGCAAGGGAAAAGGCATTGGACAGCATGAATTAAAGGGGCTCCGCAATGGAGCCGTGTCACGCTGCCATCGCGGAGGCATTCTGCCTGGATGGGGAAAATTCACCCAAATTCCAGTGGAGGTCCGCGTTTGCTCCGTGGCACGGAGCCAGTGCTCCGCGATGCACGCCGTGCCACGTTGAGCTTGAATTCCCGGACCCCCAGTTCCAGTGAGGGTCCGCGTTCATGGCGTGTCATGGAGGCAGTGCTCCGCGATGCACTCTGTGACACGTTGCTCATTATTCCGGGAAAAATTCCCAGCAGTATAAATAGAACACTTAAGTTCATTTTTCATAATTCTGACTTGGTAGAGCAAGGACGTGGGTTACAGGCAGTTGAGGGACGAAAAGTTCAGGGTTTTTTCTCTCTTTCTTTCTACTTTAATTCAATTGCTTGTATGATTAACACTCATTTTATGATGATTAATCCACAAATGAGTGGCTAATTCCTCTCCTTGCTGAGGTTATGAACAATTGTGATGAAATTTGATTATTGATTCTATGGTTTTCATCTTTTCTTCCATGTTGTTCTATTAATTCTTGTTCTTACTGCATTGGTGTGTGGCCTACATTAATGTACATCTAAAAAGTCCGGTTTCACTCGAGAGAGCACAAAATTGGAAAGTTGTGAATTAATAGGATATGTTCTTTACTTGATTTGGGAAAATTGGGTCTTGATTTGCTTTCAGGATAGAAATATACCTGAAAGTCGTATTAGTCAATTTAGGAACCGGAATCGTATGGCTAGGACATGAATTGCATTTGATCACATAAATGTAGACGGATGGTTCATGATTCTTAAGTGAGGTTAAATACGAGAGTTTTAATCTATTGGCAATTGTTCTTGGCTAGCAACAGGAAGAAAAGATTAACCAATTTATGATGATAATCAATTTCATTACATTTTCATTTAACCTCAGCATGCTCTTATTCATAGTTCAGATTCAAAGTAGATAATTGTTCTTAGTTTTAGTATAAAAATTGATAAAACAAACTATCAACTTTTTGGTTACATTGTTGTCTGCATTTTCAGAAGTAAATTATAGTATACTTGAGCAAATTACACTTAATCCAAGTCTCTGTGGGATCGATACTTGGCTTACTAAAGCCACTTACTACTTGTTCGACCACGTGCACTTGCGTGTTGTTTTGTATACCCACAAACACCCGGACTGAATTGAGCATGTGCTGTGAGTGTAAGTTTTTCGAATATTCCGTGCTATTATGGAATTTCTAGAACTTGTCTGGTGTGTATATAAAATGAAATGAAGGATGTGAACTGTAGGAGATGATTTACGCATTTCTTTGAATGAACCTAATTTTTATCCCTCACTTTACCTACCTTGAATGTTGAATCCTAGTGAGCCCCATTGAGCCTTAAGCCTATTCTTTGATAGCTACAACATAAGATTGATCTTTTTTCTTTTATTAGCCTTGAATTTGATCCAAAACTCCTAAGGCGCTTAAGTGAAAATCCGACAGAGTGAAGGAAAGAGAATCGGGAGAAAGAAGGAAAAATAGCAGTTGTGGAAGTTAAGGAAAAACTTAGAGGTGCACTTGTTTGAAATTGCTTGAGTATTGGTAAGGAGTAAGAAAATAAATGAAGGAAAAAGTTGCTTAAGTACTCCTTACTAATAAGCTAAGTGTGCTTAAAGAAATGGGAAGAAGAAGAGAGAAAATTCAAGAGTGAAAAGAATGAGGGTGAAGTAAGAGAAGATATGTCCTTAATGAAGGTTGAAGTTATTAAAAGCGCTTGGGAAAGATAGCACTATTACAGGCCAGAATAGTACCTACCCGTCCCTTAGCCTACATTACAACCTAAAAATTCCTACTTGATCTTACGTTCAAACATCCTTAATTAGTGGAGTAAAACACTAAGGGCAAGCTTATGGGTCATTACATGATGCATGTGAATTCTTTGTGAGAGTGAGCGTAATTTTATTCATTTACCCATACATGTTGTGATTTAAAAATTTGCGTGTGAAAATGGGTAACTCTCTTGTTGTGAGGGCACATGTTTAATGAAGGATATAATTCATGTTGGATTTCTTGATCAGTTGATTTGCATGAGTTTGCTAAGATTGAGAGTCAAGTCTTTAGGTTAGGAAGTCTTAACATAGTTAAAATTGATTTTAATGGTTAAATCTTGCATGGTCTATTTTTAGCTGGCTATCTTAAACAGTCATTGTAGCGGTAGCTTGAATTGTCTTGCTAAATTAGCTATGTGTGAGTCTTCATGTTCATGAGATGTAAAAGGTTTGTTCGAGGATGAACAAGGCTTTAAGTGTGGGGTTGTGATCTTGGGCATAATTGCATGCCCAAGTGCTACTTTATAACTCAATTTAGTCTTGTTTATCTACTTATTTATATACATTCTCATGTGATTTTATGTAAATGTGAATATATACTAACCAACATGATTAGTCCTTGTTTTTGAAGGTTAATAATGCATTTGAGGAACTAATTCATGATTTTGTAAAGTGGAGGAATGGAATCAAGAGCAAAATGTGAAAGTCAACAAGAAAACATGCAATAACTGGCACCCTGCGCGATAGGGGTCGTGGCATGCTGCCAACGCGGCAACACTTGGCCGAAAATTGCATTTTTTGGCACATTCCAGTGAGGGTACGCGTTACCTCCGCGTCACAGAGGTCAATTAGGGCGTTCAGCTCCGTGACACGGAACTGTTCCACCACAGGCCAAATTTTGCATTTTTTCAGCATAGTATAAATTGAACCCTTAGCTTCTAAAATTATCAGACACACAATTTTTTGGAAAAACCGAAGGGAGGCGCGAAGGAGACTTGGAGAACTCCTCTTGGGTTCATCTTTTCTTGATTTATTTTCATCTATACTTGTAAGTAAACTACTCTAAATATGGTTTTGAGTATTTGTACAAACATGGGTGGCTAGAACCCTCCATCTAGGGTTGAGGCCATGGATATGATTGTATTTGCTTAGATTCGTTTTGGGTTGAGTTGTTAGTTGTTGTTTTGTCTTACAATCTTTGTTATTGTTGTTTTTATGTTTGATCACCATGAAAACAAGTGGGTTAAGCATAGGTGAAAGCTTGGAAGAGCAAACCTAGGCAAGAACATAAGATTGTAGGAAGCAAGTTCTTATCTTTTGATAGGATTCGCGGTTAGGATAGGAATATACCTAATTTGCTTTGCTTGGTTGATAAAACGGGAAGATAGCAAGACACCAACTTATATTTGTCACCCCACCACTTGTAGGAGTAGTTGTGAAGCTAAGTTTGGTTAAATGGTTGGAGGTATGGAAGTCCCCAATCAAGGGCATAAACCCCATAAACCACATCCACGTAGTGAATTGGCCACGAACTAGAAATGACATCCTTGCTCAACGATGTAGTAGTGAGGCTATTTTGTCGTGTTTAGAGGTTCGGAAGACCATGAACATGCAATTTCAATTATGTGAGACAATAATTAATAATTTCATACTTAACCCATTATGAATTGTAGCATTGCATGATTATCCGACTTTAACTCTAGTTTTGTTTTGTATTGTTTCCAGATTATTTCGTGTCACCACTAAGATTTAATTATAATTTATCAAAAACTTCTAAAACCGACTTCTTAACTAACACTTAAACTTGATAATTTGCTGAACCAGTCCCTGTGGGTTCGATATTCCGGCTCTTAAAAGGGGCCACTATATATTACTTGTACGACCCGTACACTTGCGGGCTCATCAGCCATTACCCAATACTTCATTATATTCAATTCTTTCAAAATATGCTCATAAACATGGGTAACTTGAATGCATGCTTTTCCGTCATCAATAAATTCGAAATATAGAGTAGTCATCATAAATCATAACTTTCATGAACTTTCATCAAATGGGTATTTTGGATTTAAAAGCTTGAAACATGATTTTAAAGAGAATAATAGTAAAACCTACCCATAATTCATAATTCAAGAATTACAAATCAATTAAATCATACCCATAAAGAGAAATCAAAATTTCATGCATTTGAGTAAAACCCCATAGACTTGAATAGGATAATTCATGATTTAAATCAAGATTTAGGCATGGGTGGGGAAGAATTTCACCCATTCTAAAACCCTACATAACTGGGAATGGATTGATTTAAAGTTTCTTGAAAACCCACAAAGAAATTGATGAAAATTTGGGGAAGAAGGCCTTGAATCTCCCAGAAACCTCTCTAAGCTTTTGCGTGAGAATGGGCATGCATAAAGGGCTTAAACCATCTTATCTAACTCAGAAACATATCCAAAATGATGTAGTTTAGGCCTTAGGGACTTAGGAAGTTACGAAAACACCCTTATTAAAACACAGAAAATTCCTAGTCGCCAGTCTCCACGAGGGACCTAATGGGTCGTTGCCACAAGGCACGACTCGTGGCCTTGGCCCGTTGAGTCCATTGCCCAAACTTCCAAGGGGACTCCACGGGTGACTTCATGAGTTGTGAGGTCAGACCACGACTTGTGTTCACCTTTTGTGGCGTACACTGTCCATCCCAACTTGTCAATCCTCCAGGGTTGACCACGGGTGACCTCACGAGTCGTGAGGTCTGACCACGACTCGTAGTCAAGCCCGTGGCCTTCTCACTCAAGCCTTGCCACACCATGCTGACCACGATTCACCTCATGACTCGTGGTCACTCCTCACGGGTCATTCTGTGACCTAGTGCGAATATTCAGTTTTTCTCCATTTTCACTTCCGGGTCTGATCCTTGGGTTCCTGGGGTATAACATGTTCAGAAAATTCAGCAAATAAGAATAACTCTCAGCATCAAATTTCACATCACATAAATAAATATTTTATAGCAAAATCATTCAACAATAGAATTCAACAAAGGGTTATGACAACAAGCAATGATCGTAGGCCAAATTCACATATAGCCATTCCATACAATACAAGCTATTATTCAAAGTCTAACTCCTTATAAATAATAACCTACCTCGATTGAAAGATGAGAATCACAATTACTCCGCTGGAGTCTTGCTTTTCCTCAGTGCTTCCAAATATTTAAAATCTAGAACAAAAGATTAAAAGAGAATTCAATAGACTATTTAGGGAAAAGGGTTTTGGAAATTCAACCCTGCCCCCATTTTACCCACTTTCATGGTCTTAATCATTACCAGAGAGTAAGTCATTCCACTCTAATCCCATGATCATTCAACCTCAATTCATGGGGTTTCTACTCCTCGAACCCCCTTTTAAGCAATTTTAACACTATATTTCTCACTTTTACCAAATTCTAGGTCTCCAATTTTAGTAATGATGAACTAGCACCACCACATTTACCATAAGGAGTAACAATGATATGTTTATAGACCTAGGAATCAACAACCTTCAACACCCAACCAATTTCCCCAACTCTCATAGTTCTAGGAATTTTAAATCTAGGATTTTTAAATGTTGGATTTCCACCATTACTGGTCCCCCTATCGATTCTATGGGGTTAGGGGACAAAGTAAATAGAATTGACTAAGATTCTTATCTTTGAGAAAGGAAACTGCTCTGCATTTGGAGAATTTTCTACGAGTTCTCACGGTTCATGTTTTGAAATAATGAGGTAAACCCCCTAAAATTTCACTTAAAACCCACATGCTAGTTCCTATCTTCCGCTGTAGCGGTCACATTTTTGTTGCAGTAGACCCGTTATAGCGCCCAAGATAATGTTACAGTAGATCCGACGGTATATCTCCTGGTGTATTCTTGAGGGCCTCTGATCGTGGCAATGTTCTCGCTGCAACAGTCATCCCTCCACTGCGACGGTCCCCCATAACCAGTAGCCCCCATTTCTTGCACACAAACCATCTCCCAGCTTCAAAATCTCACTAATACTTACTCAACACCTTCCCACCAACAACTTAGGATAGAGAGGGGCATTTTGACTAATTTCCCACTCGTAACAACAGGTGGGTCGTTACATTAGATACCAATTAAAATATCATTCATCCCTAAACGAATTGTAAGAGTGAGAAAGAAAACATAGAGAATTTTACAAATAGTTATGGATATTTGTTCTGCATGTTGGCCTCGATCTATGTAACACCCCAAAAGTTTCTAAGATCAAACCCTAAAGTTAGATGGAGTCCAGCAGAAAATCAGCAGGGAAATATCTTGGAACGACTCGTCTAATGAGTCGTGGGATGCTTTAATGGTCCATTAAGTGAGTCATTGGAAGGGTTAAAGAAAAATTCTAAGTATGTTTGACACCAAGGGAGGATGGAATGAGTCGTTGTGGGAAATAAAAACCCGTTGGATGGAGTTGTGGTGAGCTGGACAGACTAGGCTTCCCAGAGGTGATGAGCCAAGTGATGACTTTTTGGTTGTTGTGATGGGTTATCCTTAGGAGTCGTTAGTTGGAGTTCAGAGTTTTTAGTTCAGTGACGACAGATGGAGACAATGAGCCTTTAGGAGGAGCAATGACCAGTCGTGTCGGTCATTGGAAGGAAATAGAAGATTGGACTAGTGGTCACGATGGAAGGGGATGATGAGTTGTTGGATGAGGTAACGACTTCTTCTTTTTGTCATTTTTTGAAGAAGCAGAAGCCGAGGAATTATTTCTCCAGTGGCAACGGATGGTCACCATGAGCCGTGGAAAGGACCAACAACTCGTGGTGAGGGTCGTGGTCACTGACGCGCAAATTTTTAAGCCTTATTATAGGGGTAGTTTGGTAAAGTCTCTTGTTTCCAGTTTCTAAATGATGTCGGTTTGGGAATTTTAAGGGTTGAATTAAAGGGTTTTTCACTAGGCTAAGCCCCCATTCTTCCAAAAACCATCTGTGAGTTTCTTCCTCTTCATCTCTCAAGACTTAAGGATTCAACTAGGGTTCTTCAAAGGCTTCAAGGGTTAAGTTCAAGTGGGGATTTCGTCTAATCAAGTCTGTGGGCTTTAAAAGGGATTTCCTTCCATCCTTGCACCCCCAAAATTTTATACTAAAAACCCGAATCCTTTAATTCTAGAAAAGTATATTTTAGGGTTTCAACTTATGAATGAATTCTCATATGTTTTCCCTAAATTCTAAGAATCCTCATGATTAATGGTATTGTATTCTTACTAAGTTACTTGCACCTTCTCGAATTATGTGTATGATATGGTTTAGATGTAAATGTCTTGGGTATGAGCTGAATCTATGGAGCCTTCATGAATCTAGAATATAAGCTATATAATGTGAATTCGGGATTTAAATGTTGTAGATATGTTTAAAGTATGATCTGAACCTATAGATGTCTCCTGAATATAGAATGTATGATGTAAAGAATGATTCGGGACTATTATGATATGAATTATGATGATAAAGCCTAAGAATGATCGTTCAGACTTTTGGGCTTGTTGTTAGTTGAAAGTAGCCTTACTCAACTCTAAATGATTTCAGTATGATGTAAATAGTTGAAAGCTCATGTCTCTGATTAGTAGACTAGACGAATGACCTTAGACTAGTGACCTCCATGTTCTAGTTAGCGGGACTCTCTATAGCCGAGAATGTTTCCCCTTAGTCAGTCAGGGATTCTCATTAGCAGAGAATGTCTCCCTTAGCTCAGTCAGGGATTCTCATTAATAGAGAATGTCTCCCTTAGCTTAGTCAGTGATTCTCATTAGCAGAGAATGTCTCCCTTAGCTCAGTTTGGGATTCTCACTAGCCGAGAATGTTTTTCTTAGTTTTTCAAGGACACTACGTAGCAGAGAACGTCTCCATTAGCTTAATCCATGATATCAGTTCATCTCAGATCTATATAGATTTAGACTTCAATTTAAATCAGATTTAGAAGAATTCAGTCTCAATTATCAACAGATGGTTAGTAAAGTGTATGATAGCAGTTACAGCTTCAGTTCTCAATATATGTACAGACATGACCCCTATGCATCAGTTTGTTTATACTTCAGTAAATATTTTTGAATAAAGGCTTCATGTCAATACATGTGTTTATCTCAGACAGGGTCATTGTATTTCAACTTAGTTTATATCCAGTGATGCATTCAGTTTACTTTCCTGTTGTGTACTTGCATGTTTAGTTTATTTATGCTTCCCGCATACTCAGTACATTCCAAGTAGTCACCATATACTTTATGTTCTATATCATTTCATGATATAGATCCAGGTTTCCAGACTCAGCTACGTGGTTAGATATGCTCCATCCCATTTCAGCTGCTTAGGGTGAGCCCTCATCTCTCAAGGACGCTATCTATGTTTCTACTCTCATTTATGATTCAGTTTCAGATTTTAGAAGTTAGCTAGGGGATGCCCTAGCAACTCATCAGTGTAGTAGAGGCTTTCAGACTTGTGTAAATATATTTAGTTGATATATTAGATTTTTATTAGATTATGTTTTATGTATCAGTTAGCTTTTGCTCAGTTATGATTTTGTTAGTTATTTTCTAGTTAATGTTATACTATGATCATGTCATGTGTCGACTTGGAGCCTCACAGGGTTTCTTGTCCCGTGTCTCGATCCAAGCCTATGTTCGGGTCATGATAAACTTGGTATCAGAGTAAAGGTTTAGAGTGTCCTAGGGTGTCTGAAAGCCACGTAAAGTAGAGTCTTCTTCATGGGTGTGAAACGTGTTCACACTTATGACGAAGAGGCTACAAAATGTTTTAGAATGTTCCCTTTTGTTCATGATTCTTATCATGCGTAGAGTGTGAAACTCTAACAGTTCCTCTCCTGACTCATGCTTTACACGATAGTGGAAAATGCCTTCTAGAAGAACGAATGGAAGAAGAAATGGAAATGGGCGCCAACAAGCCCCACCAGCCCCAGTGAAACCGATGGACGACCATGTTACTCATGCCGAGTTTCGGGCAACCCTTAATATGTTGGCGCAGGCAATGACTGCCCAGATTATTCAGCAGGTGATGGCTTGTGTTCCCTAGAATGGGAACGTAGCAGCGACAAGGGTAAGATATTTCCTCCGGATGAACCCACCCGAATTCTTGGGATCAAAGGTGGACGAGGACTCATATGAGTTCTTGAAGGAGATCCAGAAGATCACCCAAATCATGGGGGTGACGGGAGCTGAGAGTGCAGATGTAGCCTCCTACCAGCTAAAAGGAGTTGCTCATATATGGTTTTGTCAGTGGACAGATAGTTAGGGAATTGGAGCATCCTCCGTAAGCTGGGATAAGTTTATGAATGCGTTCCTGGACAGGTTTTTCCCTAGGGATCTAAGGGAGGCAAAAGCAGCAGAGTTTATCAACTTAAGGCAAAAATAACATGACTGTCCAGGAGTACACATTGGAGTTTACCCGGTTGTCCAAGTATTCACCAGAGATGGCAGCCGACCAGAGGGCTCGAGTGAGTAAGTTTGTGAATGGGGTGTCGAACTCCTTCATCAAAGAATGCATGACAGCCATGTTGCACAAGGACATAGACTTTCCACGTGTGGTGATATTCTGTCAATAAATAGAAGTGAAACTGGTGAAGGAAAAAGAGAGAGAGGCCAAGAGGGCTAAGACAGGAGATTCAGAGTTTTCCCCTCAGAGGCCGAATGGTAGACACCGCTCATACCCCCAGCAGATATCATCATCCCCAGCACCTTCACCACCTAGTGTGACGTACAAACCCAGGGTAAGGGAGATTACTTATCCACTTTGTAAGAGTTGTGGGAAACACCATTTGGGAGAATGCATGGCCGGATTAGATGCTTGTTTCTGGTGTGGCAAGTTGGGTCATAAGCACTGAGATTGCGCAGCAGCTAATCGAGGTGAGAGTAGAGCCTCATCCACCTCCTCAGTAGCTCCTATGAACCGCCCATTTCAGCAGGGGGCATCATCTAGCACAAGTGGCGGGAAGCGTCAAAACCGCTCCTATGCCTTGGTAGCACATCAGGATAAGGGCAAGTCGCCAGAAGTAGTCACAGGTATGTTATGAATTTCTTATGTTACACTTTGCATGTTGCTAACCCCAGATCCCAGTATTGAATAAGAAGCTCTATGATGTTTGTTGAGAAGAGATTATCGATGTGTGGTGTGAATGATTGTGAACATAAGGCTTGCAGTGAATGTTAGAGGTAAAGGAGAAGCTAAGAGTTAGTGATTTATCCTGACCTTAAGAAAGATTCAGAGGCCTTAGAATGATGGCTTAAGCTAAGGTGGAGATGGTGAGTGTGTGAGACAAGCCGGATCTTGAGTATGCTAGTAGGGGATTTCTAGCCCTAACAATTACGGTATGTCAATCCCTTTAGGTTCAGATAACTTATCTTGTATTTTAGTTGAAGCTATGCTCTACCCATTCCTATGTGCAGACTTCTGAATTTCTAAGTAGCCACTTCAGACATCGATGCCAATATTACTCTATAAAACCTTAAGGCTCATCTTCATGTTATTAACCAGCTATGTGTGCTAACTCATGTCCTCCAGTATGTTTAGCTCGAAATCAGTCTTTAGAAGTTTCTTAGTAGCCAAGTAGATGAGGCTACCTCATGTATGTTCTCAATTTTAGACTTCACAAATGATTCGTGCTCATGAGTCCCTTACTTTCAGTTAGACCAGATATCATGAATTCTATCTCAATATCAAAAAGCGATTTGAGAATGATGGTTTAGTCCATACTAGCTTAGTTCCAGTTGGAGGGAAAGAATCCTTCTCAATGTTATATCTAGTTCCATGTCAGTTTCATGCCTTTTAGACCCTCTTATACCTTAGTATGCTTGTATGATTTAGACGTTCAGTTTAGATACGTAAGATTAGTCTGGAGTCAGATACTCCATCAGTTTCAGTTGTAAATGCTCAGTATTAGGGATATTGGTTATTTCCCCAGTTTTTAGTGTGTTTATCCAACATTCAAGGATGAATGTTTCCAAGGGAGAGATATTGTAACACACCAAAAGTTTCTAAGATCATACCCCAAAGTTAGATGGAGTTCAACAGAAAATTAGCAGGAAAATCTCTCAAAATGACTCGTCTAACGAGTCATGGGATGCTCTAATGATCCGTTTAGTGAGTCCTTGGAAGGGTTAAAGAAAAAGGCTAAGTATGTTTGACACCACGGGAGGATGGAACGAGTCATTGTGGGAAACAATGACCCATTGGATGAGCCGTGGTGAGCTGGCAGACCAGGCTTCCTAGAGGTGACGAGACAAGTGACGACCCATTGGTTGCTGTGACGGGTCGTCCTGAGGAGTCATTAGATAGAGTTCAAAGTTTTTAGTTCAATGACGACTGAAGGAGATAATGAGTTGTTAGGAGGAGCAACGACCCATCATCGGTTGTTGGAAAGAAGTTGAAGGTTAGACCAGTGGTGACGATGGAAGGGGATGACGAGTCGTTGGATGAGGTAACGACTCATCCTTTTGGTCGTTGGTTGAGGAAGAAGAAGTAGAGAAATTATTTCTCCAGTGGCAGCGGATGGTCACCACGAGCAGTGGTAAGGACCAATGACTCGTGATGAGGGTCGTGATCACTAACGGGCAGATTTTTAAGCCTTATTCTAGGGGTATTTTGGTAAATTCCTATGCTTTCTGTTTCTAAATGACGTCATTTTGGGAATTTTAGGGGTTGAACTAAAGGGGTTTTCACTAGGCTAAGCCCCCATTCTTCCAAAAACCATCTGTGAGTTTCTTCCTCTTTCTCTCAAGACTCAAGGATTCAACTAGGGTTCTTCAAAGGCTTCAATGGTTAAGTTCAAGTGGGAATTTCTTATAATCATGTATGTGGGTTTTCAATGAGGATTTCCTTCTATCCTTGTGCCCCCAAACTTTTATACTTAAAACCCAAATCCTTTAATTCTAGAAAAGCATGTTTTATGGTTTCAACTTATGCATGAATTCTTATATGTTTTCTCTAAATTCTAAGAACCTTCATGATTAATAGTAGTTTATGCTTATGAAGTTACTTTCACCTTCTTGAACTATGTGTATGATATGTGAATAGCATGAATATGGGATTTTCACCATGAGTTAGTCTGGAAGTTCAAATGGGATTTCATAAATTACTCACATGCTCTTATTATGAACTTGGATCCTTGTTTAAAGTATATGTAGATCATATGGGTCCTCGCAGATTTAGAACATATGTTGTATTTTATGTGTTGGAACACAATTAGATCTTATTGTCTTTGACCAATATAAAGTATGTATATGTTTTCACTATGGTTTCGATATAATGTCTTGGGTATGAGTTGAATCTATGGAGCCTTCATGAATCTAGAATATATGATGTATAATGTGATTTCGGGATTTAAATGTTCTGAATATGTTTAAAGTGTGATTTGAACCTACAGATGTCTCCCGAATGTAGAATGTATGATTTAAATGATGGTTCAGGACTATGATGATATGAATTATGGGATAAAGCCTGGGAATGATCCTTCAGACTTTTGGGCTTGTTGTTAGTATAAAGTAGCCTTATTAAACTCTAAATGATTTCACGATGATATTCAGTATGATGTAAATAGTCGAATTCTCATGTCTCTGATTAGCTGAAGTGACTTAGACTAGACAAATGACGTCAGACCAGTGACCTCCATGTTCTAGTTTATTGGGACTCTCCATAGCTGAGAATGTTTCCCCTTAGTAAGTTAGGGATTCTCATTAGCAGAGAATGTCTCCCTTAGCTCAGTTAGGGATTCTCATTAGCAGAGAATGTCTCCCTTAGCTCAGTCAAGGATTCTCATTAGCAGAAAATGACTCCCTTAGCTCAGTCAGGGATTCTCATTAGCAAAGGATGTCTCCCTTAGCTCAGTTAGGGATTTTCATTAGCAGGGAATATTTCACTTAGTAAGTCGAGGACACTCAGTAGTAGAGAATGTCTCCCTTAGCTTAATCCATGATATCAGTTCAGCTTAGCTCTGTATAGATTCAAACTTCGGTTTAAATCAGATATATAAGAATTCAGTCTCAATTATCAATAGATGGTCAGTAAAGTGTGTGATAGCAGTTACAACTTCAGTTCTCAATATATGTACAGCACATGACCCCTATGCATCAGTGTGTTTATACTTCAGTAAATGTTTTTGAATAAATCTTCATGTTAATACATGTGTTTATCTTTGATAAGGTCATTGTATTTCATCTCAGTTTATATCCAGTGATGAATTCATTTTACTTCCTTATTAGGTACTTGCATGTTTAGTTTATTTACGCATCCCGCATGCTCAGTACATTCTAGTACTGACCACATACTTTATGTGCTATATCGTGTCATGATATAGATTCAGGTTTCCAGACTCAACTGCATGGTTAGATACGCTCCATTCCCATTTCAGGTGCTTGCGGTGAGTCCTCATCTCTCGAGGATGCTATCTATGTTTCTATTCTCATTTATGCTTCAGTTTCAGACTTTAAGAGTTAGCTGGGGGCTTGGCCCAGCAATTCATCAGTGTAGTAGATGCTTTCAGACTTGCGTAAACAAATTTAGTTGATATATCAGAGTTTTATTAGATTATGTTTTATGTATCAGTTTGCTTCTACTCAGTTATAATCCTGTTAGTTATTGTCTAGTTAATGATATGCTATGATCATGCCATGGGTCGACTTGGAGCCTCATGGGTTCCTTGTCCCGTGTCTCAATCCGGGCCTATGTTCGGGTCGTGATAGTCTCCCATGTGGCTTTCTCTGTTGGATAATTCTTACACTTGACCTTTACAGTTGTCTCCTTCGATCTCAGCTTGCGGATCTCTTTATCTACTATAGCCATAGGCTCCTCCTCATAAGACATGTTCTCATCCAACAACACTGAGTCCCATTTGATTATTTACGATCCATCCCCGTGGTGCTTCTTCAACATAGAGACATGAAAGATTGGATGTATTTTTGATAGTCTTGATGGAAAAGATAATTCATAAGCTACATCCCTCACACACCAAAGGATCTCGAATGGTCCAATGTATCTTGTGCTAAGTTTTCCCCGCTTTCCAAACCTCATCACCCCCTTCATGGGGGAGACCTTAAGAAATACTTGCTCTCCCACCATGAAATCTATGTCCCTCACCTTCCTATCTACATATTGCTTATGCTTGCTTTGAGCGGCTATTAGTCGTTCCTGAATCATCCGAACTTTTTCCAAGGAATCCTTAAGCAAGTCAGTTCCCAAGGTCCCACCTTGAATGTATTGAACCATCTAATAAGAGACCTGCATTTCCTCCCGTATCGAGCTTCGAATGGTGCCATGCCAATACTCAAGTGATAGCTGTTATTGTAAGAAAATTCTAGCAAAGGTAAAAATTTATCCCAATGGCCACCAAAATCAATTACGCAGGCTCGAAGCATGTCTTCTAACACCTAAATTATCCTTTTCGACTGCCTGTCTGTCTGTGGATGGAAGTCTATGCTCAATTCTAACTTGGTACCTAGTTCTTCTTGCAAGGTCCTATAGAAATGGGAGGTGAACTATGTACCCCTGTCCAGAATGATCAAAACTAGCACCCTATGCAATCGAATCACCTTTTTCACATATAGCTTGGCCAGTCTCTAAGCATTGTTAGTCACTTGAACAGGTAAGAAGTGGATAGACTTAGCTAGTCTGTCAACAATGACCCAAATAGAGTCAAACTTCCTCAGCGTCTTTGGAAGACCTACCTACTACCAAGTTCATTGCTATTCGCTTCCACTTCCACTCTAGGATGGGCATCCTCAGAAGTACTCCCCCAGACTTCTGATACTCATACTTTACCTGCTGATAGTTTAGACACTAGATAACATGATCAACAATGTCCCTCTTCATTCTTCCCCACCAATAATGTTGTTTCAGGTCATGATACATCTTAGTAACCCAGGATGGATAGAGTACCTTGAGTTGTGAGTTTCTAACAGGATAGTTTTGATCAGCTTACTAACCCGGGGAACACATACACACCCCCTTATTCTCAGGATCCCTTTGTCATCTAATGTTGCTTCCTTAGCTTCCCTTCGTAAGACCTTGTCCCCAATCTTACCCAGTTTTGCATTCTAAAATTGCCTAACTTTCACTTCCTCTAGCAATGATGACTTAGCTTCCACATTTGCTAATATCCTTCCTATCTCTACAAACGTGAGTCTTATCAGACTATTTGCCAAGGTCTGAAGTTCTCTAGCCATCAGCCACCAAGTCACTTCCAATCGAGCCAGACTGCCCATGCTCACTACTTTTTGGCTCAAGGCATCTGCCACCACATTTTCCTTTCCTGGGTGATACAAGATTGTACAATCATAGTCCTTAAGAAGCTCCATCCATCTTCACTGCCTCATATTAAGATCTTTCTGAGAGAACACATACTGCAGGTTCTGATGGTTTGTGAACCCCTCACAACAGGCTTCGTACGGGTAATGCCTCTAGATTTTCAGGTTGAACACCACTGCTGCCAACTCTAGGTCATGTGTGGGGTAATTTTTCTCGTGCACCTTCAACTGTCTCAAAGCATAAGTAATGGCATGTGCTTCTTGCATTAACATAGCACCCAACCCAGACTATGAGGAATCACAATAAACTATAAAATATTTACCTTCCACCGGTAGTGCCAGGATGATGCTATGGTTAGCAGGGTTTTGAGCTTCTTAAAACTCTTTTCACATTCCTCAGATCATTGGAAAGGCACATCCTTTTGAGTCAGCATTGTTAACAATGAGGCAATGGCTATGAACCCCTTTATGAATCGGCGATAGTAGCTGGCCAGCCCCATAAAACTCTGTACTTTTGTTACTATAGTAGGCCTAGCCCAGTTCTGGACTGCTTTCACATTCTGTGGATCCACTTTAATCCCTTCTTTGGAGACTACATGCCCCAGAAAAGATACCGACTCCAGCTAAAATTTTCATTTGGTGAATTTGGCATATAATTGTTTCGCCTTCAGCAACCTCAGCACAATCCTCATGTGAGTTTCATGCTCCTGCTTAGCCTTAAATTATACCAAGATATCATTAATGAACATGATTACAAATAAATCCAAATAGGGTTTGAAGACACCATTTATCAATCTCATAAACATTGTTGGGGTATTAGTGAGTCTGAAGGACATCACTAGAAAGTCATAATGTCCATACCTGGTCCGAAAATCTTTCTTGGGAATATCCTTAGCATAAATCTTCAGCTGATGATAGCCCGATCTCAAGTCAATCTATGAGAACACTGCTTCTCCTTGTAACTGATTAAATAGGTCATCTATTCAAGGAAGAGGGTATTAATTATGGATGGTTACCTTTTTCAACTAACCGTAATCAATGCATATTTGTATGCTGCCGTCCTTCTTTTCACAAATAAGACTGGGGCACCCCACGGAGAGATATTCGGCTTGATAAACCCTTTATTAAGAGGCTGCTGCAACTGTTCCTTGAGTTCTCTAAACTTAAATATTTCCATTCTATATGGCGATATAGAAATAGATCGTGTCCCTGGCTCTAAATCTACGCAGAAGTTAATATTGCGGTCCGGCGGCATGCTAGGCAGATCCATAGGAAATACCTCTAAGAATTCACACACTATCGGGACCAACTCTATGGAAGGACCCTCTGAATTGGTATCCTGAATGTGGGCTAGATATGCTGAACAACCCCCCTCCTCCTACATCAATTTCCAGGCTCGAATATAAGAGATGAACTTCTTAGGAGCAGGGCTACAATTCCCTTTCCACTCCAACCTAGATGACCCTAGCCCCGCTATAATGACTATCTTAGCATGGCAATTCAGAATGGCAAGTACGGAGACAACCAACTCATTCCCAAGATGACATCAAAATACCATGTCTAAGATCACCAAATATACTCGAGTATCACAACCCATGGAGTCTACAGAACAAGCACGACAGACCCTATCCACCACCGCAAAATCCCCAACAGGAGTAGATACATGGATAGAAATATCAAGTACATCATAAGCAAGATCCAACCCCACAACAAAATAAGTAGACACATAGGAAAAAGTAAAATCAGGATCAAACAAAGCCATAGCCATTTTGTCACATACAAAAATCATACCTGTGATAACGGTGTCTAAAGCCTCCGTCTCATATCGACCCGGAAATGCATAGAAGTGAGCATGATTATCTGCCTGAGATCCAACCCTTTTGGGTTGTGCAACCCCTCTACCTGCCTGATTTCCACCCCTTCCGAGCACCTCTTCTACCTGGCTAAGTGTAACCTCGACCCACTGGCTAACTTCCCCTCCTTGACTATGGGAGATCCCTGCTGAACGCATTCCCTCCTCTCTCGGTAGGGGCCGGAGCTCGAGGAGCTGGGTGTGGAACAATCTACCACCCTGACCAAACCTGGGACACCATCTACGGATATGGCCATACTCCTCGCACTCATGACATACTTGCTCAATCACTAGTCTATGAGTTAAAATAGAAGAAATAGGGCGAGCCCTAAAATCTGAGTGAACTATCTGAGTACCCCCAACTATAACTGATGGTCGCGAAATGGTCCCTGGTGTACCATCAACTGATACCTAGATGACTGAATAAACAGGGTGTCTCGAGTATCCCTAGGGAATTTGAGTCCTAGAAAAAGAGACAATATAAGTACCTACATTTCGAGCTTTCTTCTCGACATTCCTTGCATAACCGTCCTGTTTTACCCCCTCCACATTTTTCATAAACTCTACTACCTCCTGAAGGTCTTACCTGCAGAGACCATCTGAAGGGATGACATCTAAAGACCTACATTCAGGCCCTGAACAAACCGCCTAGTCCTCTCCTCCTCCGTGGAAAATAAAGGCAATACTTGGATAGTGACTGGAATCGGGCCTCATATTTTGCAACTGAAGAGGTCCCCTATTCAATAGTGGTGAACTCATTCCGCCTTCAATCTCGCAGGGTACGTGGAACGTACTTCTCTAGATAAGTTGTGTAGAAATGGGTCTAGATCAATGGTGGTGACCCCGCCGGTCTGCACTCCGCTAGAGCTTAACATTACCCATCAGCTGGAAGGTGATAAATTATACCCCATAATTCTCCACTGCCCATTTTTTGGAGCCTCTTATGGCTATCAATGATGAACTCATAGGCGTCCTCCGCCTCAATGTCGTAGAAGGTAGGAGGCTTCATCAATGTGAACCTCCAGAATAAGTCATGCTCCTCTACAGTCATTACTGGTCTGGCTACTGGCCTTGTGAACATCGAAGCCTTTGAAATATCATTAATATGAGGAGACACAATATCTGCATGTCGTATCCCCAACTGCTTCCCTATAGGAGTCACTAACGCTGCCCCATTACCCACAAGGTTGCTCAGAAGATTAAGGATCTAAGCCAACACCTCGAAGGATGCTGAAGCGGCTACAACCTCTCTCTGAGTCAGAACCTCTACCTCCACAGCCACACCAATGGAGGTACTAGAGATGCTTACCTTTCCCGAATCAGAGCAGGAGCGCGGGCGCCCCTCTGGTAATAGCAAGCCTCCGCCCGCGACCTCTACCTCATCCTCTACCGCAATTTACGGCTGCTGCTATTGGCTCAGGTGCTTCCTCCAATTTTTGCCTGCACATGTTTTCACTATCTGTGAGAGAAAGAAAGAAGAATTGTAAGATACCAATTTAGATCGTCAGATACCAATTTGGTAAGTAATAGCACGAAAAGGAAGGAAATAGGGGAGTTTTCCTAAAGTCCTATAGCCTATCGAAGATAATTTACGAACGTCTTCGCACCAATCCATGAGACTATACTAGACTCATCCTCGTGCAATGAGATCAATGAACCTAGCTTTGATACCAACTTTATCGCAACTCAAGTGGACGTGATTGGCACCCACACTAATCCCTTCCAATGGGCGAATCAAAGATCCCAACTAACTACCCAAAACTGTTAATAATTTTTAGCAGATCATATTACCAAATGGATAACTGAAGCATTACTAAAATAAAAGAGAAATAATAAGAACCAGCTGTTTAAACATCCCCAGAACCTGATGGTCATTATACACCAGGACATCTACCTAACACTATCTAAAGAGTAATCCAGAAAAGAAAAGTACTAGAAAAATCAATGTCTGGACAAGAGACACTTCTATGGAGGAGTCGAATAACACATCTTGATCCGCTCACCTTTCTATGAATCTGCTGCTACTCTAGAGATGAGGTCAACTTGAGCTTCCGGGATCAGGGTCTGCACTCAGAAAAGAAATGCATGAGTAGCGTCAGTCCAAAATACAGTACTGGTAGACATCATCGACCGACCTTAAATAATAACATATATAAGAAAAACAACGATATGCAATCACCTCAGGACATAAATTCAATAATTAATAATCATTCAGGAGTTCAATGTGTATGGGGTGTTAGCCGGCCTACTCATTGGATTAGGCTTCACTGCAGTGGTAGCTTGACCGCTGCCATGGTCTCACCGAAGCGGGATATTTTTTGCTGTAATGGTATAACCTTGGCAGTAGCTCGACTTAGCTGCACAACTACAGTTCTCTTAACTCTTTCCAACATTATACTAATCATGTCCATCCTAGCTACTCATAGGCATCCAGAAACAATCAACACACCATAACCATAAGGGATATACCATGCATCTTTCCCAATAGCTTTCACAACTCATCATAAGTCCTCAATCGACTTCACATAAGTAGTCAAATTGTTATAAACACATCAATAATTCGAATACACAAAACACATGAACATAAGCTTAGCTCATTCAAGTTCTCACATTCCAAACTAATCTCATTTGTTTAGACTCAGTCAAATAATATAAAAATAGTGATATGCTAGGCACACGCCTCCATCACATCACCATGAACACTCCAACACTGAACATCGATGTAGACACAAGCCAGAAGGTCTTATTTCTGCCCTTTCACTTATAACCTGCAGGGGACTCTAGAAATTCAAGTACTGTACTAGCGTGGTACCCGCTCCTACTCATCTGCTCATCCAGATGCTCCCTACGAACACGAGCCACTCATATATCATTGCTCGCATGGATGCTCCCCTTGGATACGAGCCACTCATCTCAAGACAATCAGGCTATCCGCTTTTATTTCACACATCCCGGTGTTATACCACTCAGTCAGTTTATTTGACCCTTGGGAGGCCTCATCTGCCTCCCTCGACTCGAATATTCTCATAACTCAGGGATCATGTTTAGATAATACAACAAATAAGAATAATTATCAACATTCAATTTCACATCACATAAATAACTATTTCATAGAAAAATCATTCAACAATAGATTTCAAAGCGTTATGACAACAAACAATAACTGGACCAAATTCACATATAGCCATTTCACATAATACAAGTTATGATTCAAAGTCTAATTCCTTTTAAATCATAACCTACCTCAATTGAAAGATGAAAATCACAATTACTCCGCTGGAGCCTTGCTTTTTCTCAGTGTTGCCGAACATTCAAAATCTAGAATGAAAGATTAACGGAGAATTCAATAGACTATTTCAGGAAACAAGGGTTTGGAAATTTAATCCCACCCCCATTCTACCTATTTTCATGGTCTTAATCATTACCTACGAGTAAGTCATCCCACTCTAATCCTGTTATGATCATTCAATCTCAGTTCATGGGGTTTCTACTCCCCAAACCCAATTTCAAGCAGTTTTAATACTAAATTTCCTACTTCTATCAAACTCTAGGTCTCCAATTTTAGCAATGACGAACTAACACCTTCACATTTACCCTATGGAGTAACAATTACATTCTTACAGACCTAGGAATCAACAACCTTCAACACCCAATCAACTTCCCCTACTCTCATAGTTCTAGGATTTTTCAACCTTGGATTTCCACCATTACAGGTCCCCCTATCAGTTCTATGGGGTTAGGGTGTCAAACTAAAGTGAATTAACTAAGACTCTTACCTTTGAGAATGGAAATTGCTCTGTACTTGATAAATTCGCTCTGTCTCACTGTTTGTGTTTCGAAATAATGGGGTAAACCCCCTAAAATCCCACATAAAACCAACTTACTAATTTCCTTCATCCACTGCAGCGGCCACATTTTTGCTGCAGCAGACCCGCTAAAGTGCCTAAGATGCTGCCACAACAAATTTGATGGTATATCTCCTGGTTCGCTACTGTGGACCTCTAACCGTGGTGACGGTCTCATTGCAACGTTCATCCCTCTATTGCAGCAATCCCCATAACCAATAGCTCCCATTTCTTGCACATAAACCATCCTCCAGCTTCAAAATCTTACTAATACTTACTCAATACCTTCCCACCAACAACTTAAGCTAGAGAGGGGTGTTCTGACTTATTTTTCACCCTAACCAGAGATGGGTCTCTACATACTCTCAGCAATATCTACACCATCTTTCGCTATGTCGGTTTTCTCACCGCCCCTATGAAACTCATAAACTTCAAGGTTGCTATCTGGAATGACTTTATACTCATCTTGATTGTCATCCCTTTTCAAATCAACACACTATGTATGGACCCCTAGAATAAGCACACTCATCCTTCTTTTCCTGAGATAGTTGTGTACAAAGTAAAAAATGTATAGAAACATATATGTTACAAATTACTATTATGTTGGGCATTCAAAATAAATAATAAATACTTCTCAAATCCTCTATGATACCCCCCCCCCGCCCCGATATATAAATATACTATCAGGATATCATAGAGGATCAAGGTTCATTTATTCGACAATCCACTACTTAGTCTTCTATGATATACATATTGTATATTTCATACTCTAATAAGGTATCATAGAGGATCAAGCTTCACTCCTCAAAATCCTCAATGATACTCACTTGAAATATCTCAATATATTATCTGAGAATCATAGTGGAGAAAAAAAAAGATCATTCCTTTAAACACCCAAAATGAATACTCTTTGGATACACACATCACACAAACTACATTATATAGAAAAATTTAATTTTCACATGAACAACAATTACTTACTACCTAACCAATATGTTATAGAAGTATACGAGCTAAAATAAAAGAATTAAAAGGAAACAATACCGGTAAATTATTTTTTTATCTCTAATTTCATTGTCAAATCCCTAATAGTTCGAAGATTCTCTCCAAACATTGCATTGACATGAAGCCGAAATTCATCAAGCTTCTTCTCAAGTTAGCATTGCTAGGTTCACCATCACAGCAAATACTCCAACCAATCTCTCCCTTTGGTGCTTGTGTGTAAAAGAATTCATCACTCAAATGCTGACTTTGAGAAGCCATAGGGGTGATTTCAAATGTTAAACCATCTAAGTCTAATATCACTCTCTCATCTTCATTTGGGAAGATGTTCCTCAGCTGCAATTACAATTAACAAACTTTGAAATTTATAAATAAAATTTAACATAATATCTAACATACAAAACTAAATAAGATACATGATCGGGTTATGAATATCCACAAACAAATGAATACTCGACACTAGGGAACCAGTATGCTCAGCAAATCAACCTTCAAATTTTGCGGAACACTTATAGAACCAAATCTTCAAAGCCAGAGAAAATCCACCATGTCGATAAGACTCAGGCTTTGTCTTAAACTTGTTTGAGGATGCTTCAATTGTCGTATTAAAAACATCTAATCCCCATGGATAGGAATTGAAATCATCACTCTCGACAAAATTAGAGTATGATGAGTCAATAACTTTGGTCTTCAACAGAGTGTTGCGGTCAAATGCACACACAGGGATATGCAGTCATCAAGTAATAAAGTGACTAAAAGATGATTATCAAACCCACATGAACTTGATTAACCGTTAACTAAATTAAACTAATGCTAGTTGTCTAAACAAGAAACAAAATTCAAATTTATGATAATAAACTAACTAAAATAAAAAGAAATGAACTAATGAACTTTAACCAAGAAAGAGAAGATTCCTATGTTATTGATGAGATGAAATAGGCTAGAGCTATGAGTTATCTAACAATGACGTTGTATTCTCCAATTGCTTTAACTAGTTAATTTATCTAGTATACTGATTGATAAGGTTAATTTTACTCACAATTTTCTGTCGAACAATTATGTGCTTATTCAAGTTAATCTAATTCTCTATGTCTAGTAGAATAGAATTAACGAGAATAAATTTTTATCTCCTGTATAGTAATCTAGAGAGACGATTAGCAATGTATAGCCTAATCATGAATCTGCTCCTCCTCTATTAGGGTTAAAAACTCACTCGATTCCACTCTATACTCGATCTATATTTTTCACTATCATGCTCAACTATAAACGCGTAAATCGTATTTCACTGTTAGCTATGTAGTAAAATAATTAAGAATGATGTGGAATAAATAAATCAATATGATAAATTAATTAAATGAAAATAATATTCAAACAACGATGTTCATGAAAGAATCACAACCCTAGAACAAGAAGTTTAACTCCAAATAAATATGAAAAAATATAAAATAAATTATTCAAAGACACACACAAAAATGTGTAGTCTGAAAAAGAAAAGGTAAAATTCAATTATCTCTGATCTCCATGAATGCTCCTAACTTTTTCCGATCAAAATTTGTGTAAAACTCATGCAAAGGGTGTATTTACAGAATACCAAAAGATCTAAACTTTTAGAGATCAAATCCAAATCGAATTAGAAAATTTCCCGCCGTGTGCCATCCTTTCACAGCAAGAGATAGTGCAAAGGACCAAATTAGATTCAAAAGCATCATTTAGTCGCGACACTGGTGCGATGGTAATAAATTGCACACATGAAAAATTATTGTCAGGGACCTGTTTTGTCCAATTCCTTGCTCACTTTATTTTCTTTTGCACACATCTACCCATTATCATGGCCTCATCATGAACTATAATTCTCAATCATTAGCCATTATTTCTTATCTCCCATTCTTTTATTTCTTCTATTAATTTTTAAATTATTTTATCTAATTTTACTTTAAAAATCTTTATCTTTACACCACTTTATTTTTACTCATTACAAATATAATATTAGGTATAAATTAAGATAATCAATAATTAAAAGAAGATTTAAAATATTAAAATGTGAGGTAAATAATTAATGACTAAATATATGTATTTTTCTTCAAACATTACATAACAAACGAGAAAGTATTTATGAAGTATAAAGTTGCAATCTTTACAACATCAACATCAAGACTCCCTATTTGATTAATGAAATAAGCTTCAAGTTGGCCCCATATCACATTAAATAAATCTTTAAAGTACTTTGTAAGAAATCAATTGACCACTTATAATACCTTAACAGATGCACTATCCTTACATTTTAAACCAGGAATAACGGCAAACTTACCCAATCCAAACCGAAGCTTCACACCACCAACCAAAAAATGCAACACATCATCATCCTTATCATGCACCTGTCTTATCAGTAATTGTGCAAAACATGTCTTTGCACCAAAAATGAGGCCATGTCCAGAAAGTGACCTAAGGTAGATCTTTTTGAACAAAGCAAATTGCTTTTTCGACAATTTGAATGCGAATATGTAACAATAGAGCAGTTCATGTAATATTCAACCTTCGGTGTATAGTCAAATCTATTTTGACATAAAAATTCTCATGCTGCAAATAGAATGATTATACAAAACCTTCATCTAACAAAAAGTCTCACTACTACATGATACCCATGACACATACGTGAAAGTCTCCAATTGAAAAGTTAAATTACGAAAATACCTTTTAAAAATTAATATACCATTTTATCCTTGATTCAAATAATCAAAACCTCTCTTCTCATTACATAATCAAGGATGAAAATTAAAGTGTGAGTTATAAGTAACAATATTACTATATAATAAGTGGGAAGTCTCCGATTGAAAAGTTGAATCACGAAAATATACTTTAAAAATTGATATACCATTTTACCCTTGATTCAAATAATCAAAACCTCTCTCCTCATTACATAACCAAAGATGCAAATTAAAGTGTGTGTTCTAAGTGACAATTTAAATAACTTTGAGTCGTGGGGTTATAAATTTATGGTAGGCATAAAAAATTTTAACTGCAAAAGTTATCTGTTTCTTATTTCTTTCTCATTTTTTGCCTTCTTTTAGCTTCCATCCATTAAATAACTTTTGATATTCTTTATCAAATTTAATAAATTGCATAGAATATTCAAATTACTCAATTATATCTTTTTGTCTTTTGTCAAGTCATTATCTATTTTAATTTTTTTCTCTTACCACCTTCTGCATACAACAATTTAAGGTACGCTGATTTTTATATCTTTTTTTATTTTCTCTTTTAATTTTTCGTACAAGATTTTATCCTTATATGACACACCTTTCAAGATTGTTTTTATAAACAAACAAAAAAAAAGTTTGTCCAGAAAAGAAAAACACTATCACAAAAAGATTTCTCATATCATGATATAATAAGTTTTATCTCCATTTTTTAAGACTTATATTATTCATATAGAACAATTTTTTTTTATTTGAAAGGGTTACATTGAAAATTGTTACTAAGCTTCAAGTATTTTTTACACTCCTAATAGGTTATCTAGATTATTATCAAGAAACTAATAAGTTTTATGTAGTTTTATAGTGAAAAGTTATATTGATGGTAACTGATAGAGTTAATATATTTGGTTGTGCTTGTATTTGATTCAATTAATGTTTTTTGAAATTTATATATGAAAAGTCTTATTATTCTAAACTAGATAAAGAATATCTACTCATGAAGTTATAATGTATATACATCACTGAAGTTATTTTGTATCATTAGTATTGCTACGTATCTTTAACAATAATATGTATTACTTATATACTAATCAAATTTATATACAACTTGTACAAATAACTATTTTCATTCGACAACTAGCACAAATTTTAAGATGTGAAATTTTTGTAATTATAATCACTCTTGTCGAAAAACAAGCACACACACGTATTTTAATATTACGTTGATCAATTTAAAAAGTTTTTGTACTGATTAATATAAAATCCACATGCAAAGCATGTGTTGAAAACTAATAGTTAAAAAAGAGGTAACAAAAAAAAATGCATTTCACTAAAAGAATATGCTACATTTTCACTATTATGTTACATACTATATGGACAAACTCCTCCATGATACCTCCCATAGTATATAAATATACTGGCAAAAAATCATTGAGCATCAATTGCATTTCTTTCAACAAATCACTAATAAGTCCATTTATACTTAATTAGTATATCTCATATGTACTATTAGAGTATCATAAAAGAGACAAGGTTCATCATAAAAAATATAAAACAGTATTCTAGAAAGCCAAACCACATTATATACAAATTCATTTTCATAACCTATAAAAGTATAATATGAAGGTATGAAAAATCAAATAAACAAGTTACCGTCTTATCAGTTGCGGCACCAACAAACTCATCGGGTGTTGGAGGAATTGTTTCAATTCCTATTTTAGAAATCGATTCACAAGGAACATCCTATATATCAACCACCATTTTGTCCTTCCTCACATTCTCATCACCTGAACAATGTTCCGACACTTTTTCTTACCTTTTTTGGCATTCTCATCAATAATTTTATTAGGAACATCCCAAAACTCAAGTACAACACTTGCATGTTGAGGTTTTAAGTTACCCCGGCTAGGTTTAGGACTACCAACAGAAATCGACTGAGACTTATCCCCAAGCAATAAAAAATTTGGGCTTGACATCACTAATGCGGTGGACTCGTATTCACCTATATCATTGATCACATCCTAGTTATACCTCACAATGAATTATAAAGTAGTCGTTGTCAAATATAGTAACCCAACAAGGTTGGAGTCAATTCAATAGAAAATAGGTTAAAATAATATATTAATGATGATTAAACTAATCGGTAGTCAATATTCCGGAAGGAGGTTTGAAATAAAAAGAAAAAGTATTTTAAGCTAAGAGTTTGTTATTATCAAATTTATGAGATGAAACTAGGACTGTATTCTCCATGATTTAATAATGTAATAACTTATTTTATTAGTGATCTATCCTGGTGAATTTTGTGTAAGACTGACAATTAAGTCCATTTTATGTCTCTCGACCTACATAGATGAATTCCACTCTAAATTCTCTCGGACATTAGGTGTTCAGATTTTGCCATCATCATATATCGTGGATTAACTATTCTCGGTTAGAGCTAAAGTTAATTAGATGAGGGTTGGTAGCCTCAAATTCCCATTGTTATTCTCTTTTCCTAACTTCAACGTCTTTGGTCGAGCAAGTTTGATGATACATGAACGATTTTAACATTTGTAACCGCTAAAACTAATTAAAAAAAAGAGAATAACAATCCACTCAATTCACCATCCAAGAATCACTTTTTATTTTGCCTACTTTCATTAATTCATCATGGTTCCCACAACCCTAGCTAAAGAAATTAGCCGCTCATGTTTTAAAAAATAATAACATAAGATTTATAAGAAGTCATGATGAAATACTTACAATAATACGAAAACATTTGACAAATCCTGAAAGCTAACTAAACTAACAAGCACTTGATGTATTCTCTAATAATTATATGGAATAATATTTTCCACAGTTATAATGATTTAACTCATACGTAATAGTCAATGAATAAATGGTGAATTCAACTTTCACAATTGATTGGACTAATTTTTGACGCAAAAAATGTCCTAAGAGGAGGTATATATTAGAAGGATAAGTCTACATTGCTCCTACTTGGACTGGGATTGAGATTTGCAAGACCTTGCTCGGATGGCACTGCTGTGCGGCACGAGGCTCATCGTGTGGCCTTGCCTTCGCATTGCGGCGCTTGGTACGCCTGCCTACCCTGTGTGACACGGGGTTCCTTGTGATGCCAACCTCCTTTTCAACCTTCGATCTTGTATTTCTCAAGCCTAATTTTGCCACACTTTCTTTTCAAGTTCAAAATGAGTTGAAATTCATTACTTTTCCTCCTGCAAACATCTAATCATGTGTGTTAGCTCTTTTTCACAAATATCATATAAAAACCAACGCAATCACACATAATTTGTTCTTAAAAAATAGATAAATATTGGCAAAATATGAAAAATAAGTGTGTAAATACGCCCAACATCACCACCCCATACTTAAACTATTGTTCGTCCTCGAATAATCTACTACTTCTCCATTCAAGTTCAACCACAAAATGCACCCTACGAATATGTCTACTTACACTCAAGTTCATTAGACAATTCAATCAATCTCCAATAATCCACTCAATATGCATATAAGATCAACATTCAAAGGTCACAAATCGAAAACACTTAGCTTCTAGTACTAACTCAACAAGATTTATTTGGTCCAATATGAATCATATGCAATTAATCAATCAAAGATACACCAAAATCTTACTATTATGTGCCTCTCACTATTTGGAGAGATTCCCTTTCACTCTCATGATATATCACAATTTTGACTTGGGTATAGACATAATTATATCACTCACTCTCCCAAAAAACTCAACATGCATGCAAAGATGACCCATAAGCTTGCCTTTAGTGTAAATGCTCCACTAATATAGAACATCAGACCTATGATCAATTAGGACTTAAGATGATTGTAATGTAGGCTAAGGGACAATTAGGAACTATTTGGCAAAGATAGTGACTAATCTCCCTAAGCACTTTAATAGTTCACAACTCTTTGACTTTTAGCACATTCTTCAATCTTCCTATTTTTCTGTTTATACCATCCTTTTATTTTTAATTTGCAACTTAGGTGACTAGTAGGGAATTTTTGACATGAAGCTCATTCAAATTTTTCGTTTTTTTATTTTTTTATTTTTGATTCATTCATTCTTTTTTTAAAAAAACTTTTTCTTCTTTTTGTTTCCCCACTAACATCACCCTCTTTGTTTTGCATTTTTCACCCTTAGCTTTTCTTCTTTTTCTTCTCTTCACTTGTACCCCTTGTATTCAAAATTTTCTATTAAAGTGCTCTAGGACTTATTTGGATGAAATAAAGGTTAATGTAACAAAAGAGATTAAGCTTGTAATATGGCTATGAAAAGAATAGGCTAAGACTCAAAATGGTTAACTAGGATAATCACATCAAGGTAGATAAAATTGGAATACAAATAGGCTACCAAAGAAGTACCGATATCACTTTCTAGATTCAACATTCTTATTTCGCTTAGCACACACATCTGCAAGTTCTAGACATTAAATTGCAAGCATGGAGTATACAAAGATATCTCACACACACAATTGAACACATGGTTCAATACTGGAAATCAAAATCAATAAACACATATATCCATATTGAATGTCTCACATTATTAAGCCCAATTTTTGAAGCATGGAGCCAAGTTCCAAATGTCTAAGTTTTTCTACCTTTTCATGCATTTTTGAGTGAATCCATACACAGTGTCAATGTTATCGTGAGTGAAGCACCTAGCATTCATAAGGTTTCAAATTCTTGCTCTCCTACAAATTACTAATTTTTCCCTTAATATGGTCATCATCCATCATCCATCATCGGGAACAATCATGACTTTGACTAAAAACAACAATCTAGATACTCTAATCGGTTCTAAGGAACTATCCACCGGAAAAGTACCAAAAAAAATCAGGGGAACCAAAATATAACCAGTATAAAAAAAATCACAAAAACACTACAAGCTAGTAGGAGTCAAAATCATATATCTCAAAAAAAAATCTAGGACCTAAGACCACCATGAATAAATTTAGCAATTAAAGCATATATGAAACAATAAAGGGTGCTAAAACAATAAAGCACAAGTAAAAAAAGGGTGAAAGAAGAACTCCCTGGGCCTAGCTAGTCCTCATCGTATGCGAGGCAAAAGCAGCATCCCTCATCTCTGAGTCATCTCCATCATTAGCATCTGTCACGATCCGAGTCAACACCCTGGACGTGCCACAGTACTTAAGTAACAAGTTACTCCAAGCTAACCCATGGCACAACATATTTCTAACATACTAGAATTTAAATAGAAAACTGAGCGGAAGCTACTGAAATACAAAATAGTCTTTTATGAGAAAAGATAAAGTCTGCCATACACTGGATGTTTGTAAACAATGTTGAAGAAAATATAAGTTGAAACTAATAATACGTTGTCTGAAAGCATCTACTAACTGATTATTTGCTGGGACAAGCTCCCAGCTAACTCTAAGTCTGGAAACTAAACTAATGCTACTAAAATAGAAAGAACATCTCCGATCCTCAGATGAGGACTCACCAATAGAACCCTGTTGAATATCGCTCGGTGAAGCTAACTGCAATGTTGAGGCTGGGTACCTAATCCTATATCATAAAATGATAGAGCATTGAAAGTATGTGTTAGTACATGAAATGTACTAAGTATGCGAGATATCAAATAAAAGAGAAAGGTGCTGATAATACATAAACTGGACTGATATGACATATAAAAACTATGCTTGAATCTTAAGTACTGAGAGAGTATGAATATCATAGAAAGTACTATAAGAACTGATAGTCTGAAATTAATGTCCTAAGCATATCTGAAATCTATAAGACGGGACTGTGGACAATGAATGTATAGTACTGTGGGAGTGCCTGCTAACTAAACCACATGAGCTAGATGTGAAATTCAATATTTACTCCCTATTGATAGGGCCCACCATACCATTCCAGGGCACAGTGACTGGGCTGTGTGATCACTAACTGTAAAACCCATTTGAATTAAATCCTATGGTAGCACGTAGTTCTGGAAACCTGGGTGCGCTGAACCCCGCCCTGCTCGGTGCTAAGTACTTGTTATACCCCATAGAATTCCCGGCACCTAGATGACCTATTCGCACGTTGGTTAATCATGTTTGAAGGTCATACGTGCTAGAGAAAGGCCCGGGAAAAGATCGGACGAGAAACCTGTTGAACCATCGCGGAAGGAGCCGAGGTAGAACCCCTCCGCGATGGCAGCGTGTCACGGAGGTGAAGCCTCCGCATTGGCTCCGTGACACGTTGGCCTTGTCCAGGCCCAAGTATATAAAGACCCACTTCGATTTAAAATCATTAATCACTTATGAAATTTCCAGAAAACAGAGCAAACCATCAGAGAAAGGAAATAGAACGAAGAGGTAATATAATTTTCGTTCGAATACGCTGCTAAAAGTTGTCCCTACACAGCCATTATGCAAAATAAACATACATAGTCCCCACACGGTCAACAACCAAACCAACAACTGGGAATTTGTAGCCTACAAGCCTCTAAGAGTGGAATAATGGTCGGGGATACCCATAAACTGTATATCAAAAGAACAAACCTTATAACTAACAACCCCGGAGTAAAGGAGCTTATTAGACTACTGACTCGGCTGATGACTAGGGAGGTCCTTAATTGCGTCTAACCGTACCCGCAGGCAAGTAATGTAGAGCCCTAAAGATGGGTGTCAGTACAATATGTACCGAATATGTAAGGTAGTAAACGAGAGCGACTAACTAATACTGATAATAAAACTCAAAACAATTCAATAGGAAAGATAAGAGATACCACATGCATGCCCTAAAACTTGTTGTATAACTAACAATAAATAACGCAAACAAGAACCTTACCTGGCCCCCATAAGCCCAGAAGGTACAACCAGCACAGAATAACCTGTCCGGGGCCCATATAAGCCCTAGCGAGCACACTTCAATCTATATATCCCTAACAAGATCAAAAGGAGTCAACAAGTAACTATAGTTAACCTGTCGGTCCCCTTAGTCTGCAACTGAGCCCGCTCGGCTCCTGTAGCTCTGTCTGAGTTCGATGGACTCCTGTAACTGCACAGGCACCAGGATCAACGAGGGTCAGTGATGCCGATACGGCATAAAAATAATAGTCCGGCCATGGAATGGACTGTAATTGTCCCTTGGGCCTCAGCATAGTCCCTTGGGACAACATATAGCTCCTTGGAACGATCCATATAGCCCCGTACACAACGACACTGCTAATAACCCTGAGGTTGGACGAGGAAGGCTATATAGGGCATGGAAGTATATATTTAAGTGTAGGGCGGTGGCCGAGTGTGCCTTGAGCTGGCCAACATGCCAGGGAGGGTGCCGCGCCGCGCCTCCCAGGGTGCTGGCCCTCTTGGCGCGCCGCACTGCCCAATGCACCGAAAGGCTGGCGGGTCGCGCTGGCCCCTCGCGGCCTAGCCTCGCCCAACCCTACTTTTGAGGCTTTTCCCACACGCGTCAGGCTCTCTTTACTTGTCACAAATTCACGCTTACGTCTACTAACTGTTAACATTTTACGAGGTGTAACAATATGTCCCACTGCCTTATCTACACGTGCATATTTAGTCCCTTCCTTGTTTGACTAGAAGTTGATGTCTTTCGCCTCAGTGTACCTGTACCTGTATTGCTATCTCTCGATTGAAACTGGTTCACCTTAGTGTCAACTTTCCACGGACTTGTTTTACTTTGTCAATTTACAAAAACTTTATCAATCACAGTCAATCGTCAATAATAAACAACAGTTATATTCCGCATTTTCAGTATTTATCATAAGTATCGAATTTTTAGAATATTTATTTCATCATTTTTCTTACTTCCGCAATTTCTTGTTTATAGTCTTGTTGGGTGATGGGTGGGCTTACCTACTGGTGGGCGAGGGTAGGTGCCATCAATATCTTAAATTTTGGATCATGACATGTTGTTAGCAAACTGATTTAATTATACCTTTATCCCATAAATAGACCTCTATGTCTGATATGTTTTCTTCTAAAACTTATTTTTTGTTGATATGGAATCCACCTTGAAAATAAAAGCTACCTTACTTATATTTCTTACATATTGTATTTTTTGCTTCATTGGAAGGATATACTTTGTTTGTTCTTGAGCTTTTTTCTATAAAAAAATTAGAACATATATGTATAGCCTAATTTTCACTCGTAATTAATATAATGGGATAAATATTCATAAAAAACTTGGAGTCAAAATCTCAATTGAGAGAAAGAAAGGTGATTTACATTCATTTACCCTTCTAGTTTTTTGGAGGATATATTAGTCATCATACATGTACTTGTGATAACTCGATCGTTTTTAATTTTAGAAGTTTGAATTGTGTTCTGAGACTAGTTTAGGATAGCTAGTTGAAACTTGACTACAAAATTTGATTAAATTCTAATGCTAGTTCAGATAGGTTTGAAATGCATTCCACATAAATAGCATTTTCACAAAACATAAAAGCCCGACCTCTTATTTTGTGCATATGTGGTTAACGTGTCCAAGCGCACACGCAAGTGTACGAGGTCGTCAAGTAATGTAAGAAGGTAAAGTCCAGATATGGTACCCACAGGGACTTGTTAGATTGCTTGTCCATTTTAAACTCTTATTCAAACTATTCAAAAAAAAATACTTCTTGGTGGTTTGTTTATGCTACTAGCTAAACAAATTAATGACTTCCACATGTAAATAGTTGGTTAGTTCTCAGATGATATAAAAGATTCAGGGTCTTGACAATTTTTATAATCCAGTTGAAGTATCAAATTATTATACCTATTTGCTTTCCTGAGTTTCTAGTTACAAGTTGATAATACTTGATTGAGCATTGTCTCTAATAACTCAAAGACTACTTGACTACTCTTATGCCTATATTCCTATGGTCGTAGGAAAATAATGATGTGCATGTAAGATTTCATCTGTATTAATTAAGAAAGGCTAGTGAATATGTTCCTATCCACATTAGTGAATCATTCCCCTTTCTCTATAAGGTTCACAAACAAGCTATCATGATCCAAATGTAGATCCGGACCGAGACGCAAGACAAAAAACCCCAAGAGCTCCAAGTCAACCCATGGCATGAACATAAACATCTATACTCAACATCATAAAGTAGAAGTTCAACATAATCAACATAGCGAAAGTTTGCATACATATATATGGAGCTAAAGCTGAATCAACAATGACAAGTTGCTTTCTACATAACGTCTGAAAAGCCTCTAGCATAACAGATGAGTTGATGGGACAGCACCCCCAACTAGCTCGACAAAGTTTGAAACTAAAATAACATAGCAAAATATAGATGTCTGAACATCCTCGAAGGATGAGGACTCGCCAACATCAGTTGGACAGGTCTGAGAGGGAAGCAGGGGCTAATGGTGCGGCTGAAACTGATCCCTTGAACCTATATCATGAAATGATACAACATAGAGTATGCAGTCAATACTTGAAATGTACTGAGTATGCAAGGTAAGTAAAAATGGACCTGTTAAAATACATAAGAGTTCATAAGAGTAGGACAAAATGATCATAACATAAATATCATAATGTAAACATAAGGGCTCAAGGTTTTCAAAACATTCATAAATCAGTCGTAATCAAAATTTCAGGTGAAAGCTTCATTTAAACATGACTTGAGCCAAAGTAACATAATCATAACCATGCATAAATCATAAGGAACAATGGGAGGACTCATCATAACCGACACCATTATGATAGAACTTACATAATGCCCTAACTATCTCGCTCAAGTGGGCAGAGCCGTCCCAGGCTTGCCAGGCAAAGAACGTGCATTATGTGATATTACGGGGATCCAGTAACATTAACATTTTAGATATATAAACCTACGGTGACACATATTTCTGAGACACCAGTGTAATCCTTTGAACGTCGATCTACTCGATGCTAGACACTGCTCCCAAAAACATGCACATGGATCATATCATAATCATAAATCATTCATAAATTACATAGCCAATTATAACATAACATACTTGATCATACTCTAAATACATGATTGGTCATGAATAAGGGCCCATAAATTACCAAGAGTCATAAATTCATAAATCATAAAATCCATGCATACTTGTAAAATATTGATATACTTTCTATTCATAAATTCATGACGATCATTTAAGAAAATTCATATCATAAATCATAAATCGTAATAGGCTAATTAAAATCAAGATCACAATGAAATCATAACTTGAATTTTAATAAAATATACATAATTGGGCATAATTTAATTTAAAATTTAAAAGCATACATTGATAATCAAAATAGTTATAAAATCTTCCCATAGATCATAAAACATACTTTGATACGTGAAGGGAATTAACCCATAGATAGATCGTAGAGAAGTTCACAAGAATTGGGATAAATTCCATAGATCATGAAACTTGGATTTAGAATTGAAATTCATAGAATTTGAGAAGAAACTAGGGCATGTGAATGAAAGGAACTCCCATTCATAGCCTCACATACCTGGATAAATCGATCACACTCCTACTTGAGAACCCAAAGAGAATTGGAGAGAATTTTGATGAATTTCCTCAAACTTGATCTTCAAGGAAGGCTCGAGGTTACATGCATGGAGTGGGGATACTTAGAATAGGCTTATCCCCCTTAAAACCCTGCTAACTGAGTTTAAAATGACGTAGTTTAGGACCCCAGGGCTTAGGAATAACGAAAATACACTTAATGAAAAACCTGAAAAATCTGCACTAACAATGACCATGACCGGTCCATCAGATCGTTACAAGTTCCCACGAGTTGTCGTTCCTCTCGTTGTCTAATCCCTGATTTTGGTCTCAATTCTCCTACCACGACCAGACAGGATGAGTCGTTACAAGCTCCAACGACTCGACGCTGCCAGTCGTCGTCACCACTGCCCCTATCCTGAGATTCCTTCCAATAAAAACTTACAGCTACTCGTTGTTCCCAACAACGAGTCATCCCATGACTCGTGCAAGCCTTCATTGCCCATGACCATCCTCCTAACAACTCCTCCCAATGATCCATTGCTTCAACCAACGGGTCGTCTTGAGACCCGTTAATTTCCAGCCTACCCTGTAAATTCTCACAACAGGAACTTCTAACAGGTCGTTAGTCCCACCAACGACCGTACAATGAGTCGTTCTGAGTAAAATTTTCAGATTTTTTACTACTTTTTATTTCAAATCTCGTTGTCTAGTCCTAGGAACTTTCGGGGTATTACACAAGTCCTATTCCATCTTATTCCCTCGCAATTCACTTTTTCAAATTTAATTAATGAGTCTTTAGATAGTGCTTAACAATTTTGTTAAATAATCAAACAATTCTGTGCAAGAAGAAATAAATAACTCAATACCGAAAAGCATTAATAAATATAAACAAAAATCAAAATTCAACCTTCATGTTCATGCCAAAACCTTAGAACTATGGTGTTTAGTCACTCGTGATTCCCAAAAATTTAAGGAAATTCATGAGTTTACAAGAAAAGATGATAAAAAGTTAGGAGAAGAAGTAACCCGAAGGGGAAACTCATCGTGCCTTTGCTCTCCTCTCCTATTTCGTCCTATGATGTCCAACCCTAGTGAAATCATCTCAAAATTGTCTTAGGGTTCCTATATATAGTAAATGAAAAATACCCTCTTAGCCCTACTTAAATTCGACTTTTACACTTAAGATAATTCAGCCCGAATAGGCCTGGCGCGCTGCGCCATCCAGTGCGCCAGGGTGTTAGCAAATTTCTTGGATGAAGTTCTACCTGTGACGCATTGCACTACCTATCTCACCACCCTGACAGAAAATTTCTTCTAAAGTTTAGGACTAGGCATGTTGTGTTAGTTATTTCACTAAGCTGATGAAAATTCTTCTGAAGTTATGCAGTAGGCGCACCGCGCCAGCCATTGCACCAGTCTCTGGACTTGTATTTTTCTAAAGTTTGGGCTCTGGTGCACTACGCCTCCCAATGCACCCACTTGGTTTTATTCGGGAACACCTCCAAAGTTTCTCCAAAGCTCCAAACCTTTCATTAGAGCTCATTTCAGGTCGATTTCCACCACATTTACCTATTAAGCACCTACAAAATCACAACATAGGAAGACAAGCATAACCCATAGAAATAATACTCAAGGAGATGACAAAATTACTAAAATGCGAGGAAAATAGAGATTAAAAATATGTACTTTTGCCCTTTCATCAACTCCCCACACTTAGACCCTTCGTCTTTGAGCAAGCGACTTAAGCTCTATACCTTATCCTTACATGAACTACACCAATTGAATAGGTCTGCTCAAGCTACGACCAATATGACCATACAGACATTGCAAGTTTCTAACACAACATGCCTTAACTTTCAAATAAGCTCAAGAACAACCTTTTAAGATGACCTAACCTCAAGAACTGACTCAAGCTCTGTGTACATTGGCTAATAAACATATGTCACCTAATCAAATGATCAAATATTTCACCTATCCTGTGTCAACCATGTGCCTTCACAAATAAGAGAGTTGCCCACCATTTTCTCACAAGAATATGAAAGAATCACATGTATGGGCGTATAAATAAAGAAATTTATGCTCACTCTCACAAAGAACTTCTCATACAACATATGATGAACCATAGACTTTCTCTTACTGTAAATACTCCACTAATATAAGAATGCCAAAGTTAGAATTAAGTAGGACTTAAATGGTTGTAATGTAGGCTATAAGATAGGTAGTAATTATTTGGCTAGAATAGTGACTAACCTCCCTTGGCACTTTAATCTTCACAACTTTTTCAGTTTTAACACACTCACTAGGCAAGTTCTATCCATCAATATAAAAGTATAATATGTATGCAAATTGTCTCACACATACTTAACACATGTTCAACTCAAGACAGGTTCATGTAGACCCTCAATTAGGCAAATAATAGAAATAATTCTATATCTAACCAATACAATCACAAAAAGGTCTAGTAAATAAGCCTAAGTGTCTCAAAAAAGGTCATTCATATTTTTTTTCACAACATGTTTTTAACTTTCAAAATTAATACTTGCATCTTCGATCAATTTAGCACAAACCCCAGCACCTAGCATTCAAATTGGTTACTAATGACTAACTTCCTTCAAGATGGTATTCAACCATCCATCATTGGAAAAAGTCTTTTCTTCTTCTAAAAAATTATAACTACTTCTAAAAATGAAAAATTTACCTGGTTCAAAAGTCTCCCCTTCGGAAAAGAACCGAGGTCATAAGAAAAATCGAAGGGTGGATGAGAAATGTCATTTTCAAAAATTTTCAAACAAAAACTTGATGAAATACTCACCCTTAACCTCAAAGTATCGGAATACATATCCTCACCCCACAAGTAAAGTCATATTCTGTCCTCAGAGCATCTATATAATAAAATAAGACATGGGATGAGAAATACTCCCTGAGGCCTCTAGGGCCTAACTAGCAACATGTCTCTTTGATTCATGGGTCGTATGATCCCACCCTTAAGCTCAAGACATGTTCCTTAGCTTTAATTTTGGGTACTCAGACTTCCCCTTCTTTGCACACAAAGTAAAAAAATAAAAGTGACACTATATAAAAAAAAAATTAAAAAAAAACTACATTATTACAAATTGGGTTATCTCCCAACAAGCAATTGATTTAATATCACGGCACGACGCATCTCTCAGCTCAAGACACTAACCTGTGACCTGAGGTGCACCAAAAACAAGAAACCAAATAAAAACTTGAATAGCTAAATAAAAATTTAAACTAGAAAGACAATCTTTGCCAAGTCTCTGGCAACAGTACCAAAAATTTGATGTGTCCAAGCGCGTATCGTCAAGTAATATAGGACGGTGAAGTCTAGATATCATAACCACAGGGACTTGTTGGATTTCTCGTCCAATTTACACTTTTATTCAAACTATTCAAAAATAAAGATATGCTTCTTGATGATTTGTTTATGCTACTAAATAAATAAATTAATGATGTAAGAAAACACGTAAATGATTGGTTGGTTCTCAGATGATATAAAATATCCAGGGTCTTGGTAATTTTTACAATCCAGTTGAAGTATCAAATTATTATACTTATTCTCTTTCCTGAATTACTGGTTGCAGGTTAATAATACTTAATTGAGCATCATCTCCGATAACTCTAAGACTACTTGGCTACTCCTATGCCTATATTCCATGATCGTAGGAAAAAATAGTGATGTGCATGTATGATTTCATCTGTATCAATTGAGCAAGGCTAATGGATATATTCCTATACAAATTAGCGAATCATTCTCCTTTCCTTATAAAGTTCAAAAATGAGCCCAATTCCTTCTTATTTCCCTCAAAATTCCCTTTTCAAGTTCAATTAAAGAGTTGTAGATAGTGCTTAATTATTTCGTCAAATAATTCAATGCAAGAAGAAATAAAAAACTCAATACCAAAAAGCTTTAATAAATATAAACAAAAATCAACATTCAACCTTCATATTGTAACACCCCAAAAGTTTCTTAGATCAAACCCGAACTTAGAATGAAAAACCAGAAAATTGTTTTGTCTCAGAACGACTTAACCAACGAGTCATTATCAGTAACAACGACCCGCTGACTAAGTCATTGTCAAACCTGCAGCTTTCAATCCTTAGGTTCGATGAGTGGTACAATGACCTGTCGTTAGTAACAACAAGTCATTGTGTTGCCCGTCCTGACAATCCATAATATGATCAAAATCTTCGCCCAAGCAATGAGTCAGATGATGAGTCGCTGTTGGGTATAACGACTCATCGTAGGGAGACGTTAGATGAAATCCATAAAAGATTAAAAATCCCCCCAGTGACAACATTTGGTAAGAACGACTCGTTGTTTCTGATGACAGGTCATACAGTCCATCTGTTGGGGGAATCTAGAAACTATTCAAAAATCTCCCAGTAGCAATGAGTGGAACCAATGACTCATTGTCCCATCTAATGAGTCGTTGTTCCTGTCTGTGGGTCAAAGTCCAGAACCTATTCAGAATGTCCAGTGGTGCCAACGAGTAGTGACAATGACCCGTTGTTCCGATCAATGAGTCGTTGTGTCATCTGTTGTGAGAATCTAGAATAAGGGAATTTCCAGGTTAGAATTGATGACTGGCACCAATGAGTTATGGTCACAAGCAACGACTCGTTGTGAGGCCCATTGGATCTGGACAGTCAGATTTTGAAATGGTTACCCAGGGGCATATTTGTCAAATCCTAAGCTCCTACAATCTAAACTACGTTGTTTCAGGGTACATCTAGAGGGGAATTAAGGGGATTGATCAACATTCTCCTCTCATTCCCTCTCAGACTTACAGAAGCAGTACGTAGAGTTTAGAGTTTTCCTCTCAAGACAGGAACTAGGGCATTCATCTCTTCTCAGAGTTTTCAACCTAATTCTACGGGATTTATTCTTTAGGTATGTGGGACTTCAGCAAGGATTTTCTTTCTCCCTTGTGCCCTAATTATTTTCAGAAAAGCTTTACAAATTTGCATCCCTATAGAATATTAGAAGCTAGGGTTCCAGACAACTTAAGAAGTCCTTAAATTTAGATAATTCTTTTAGCTTACATACTATTCCTAGCTGAAATTTATGTCTTAGTTTTATTTATACCATTTGTTTGCTTAGCTCTAATCCTTAGCATGATTTCGAATAAAACTTGCATGATTTAAGACTTAGATAGGAATGTTGTATTAACATGACATTTTCATTTGAATTATGAATGCTAAAACAGAGGCATGAATGGAAAGTCAATGCTTTTAGTATGTTCAGTCTCAGTGATATAGTCACTACTCAGTCTATTTAGTAGTATCAGTTTATCAACAGGATTTTCATACTTTAGACTATCACGACACTTTCATATAAAGCAGCTCTAACAAGTCTTAGAACATGGTTTCTTTCAGATCCTTAGACTCTCAGAAAACTTCCAAATAAGTAGTTCTTACTTAGTCCTAGGACATTACTTTTGAGCTATCAACCAGTTAGATATAATTAGGTTTTCAGTGGAAGTAGTACTTAGCACCGAGCGGGCCTGGATTCAGCATATTCAAGTTCCCAGAACTATGTGCCACCGTAGGTTATTAACCCAAATGGGTCCCAAACAGTGATCACACAGCTCAGCCACTATACCCTGGCAAGGTACAGTGGGCTCTCTTCGATGGGGTGTATACATCGAACTTCATGTCTAACTCACTTGGTTATATGTCAGTTATAGGTTGTCCCATAGTACATTTCAATCTAGTACAGTCATAGTCCCCAGTCTAGTCCAGTCTTCCAGATTTTTAGGATTTGCTTATGACTTTTAGTTAGCTATTGGTTCTTACAGTATTTTTAGATTTTCAGATTTTTGTTCAGTATTTATATTTTCAGATATTGTCATAGCATGTCATTCAATACAATTTATGTATTATTAGTGTTCTTATATTTAGCTTGTAACTCACATACTCAGTACATTGAAAGTACTGATCACATAATTCTATGAGCTATATCATTTTATGATATAGGCTCAAGTACCCAGCCTCAACACCGCAGCTAGTTCCTTTTGGCAATTCTCCAGCAGCTTTCAGTGGTGAGTAAGATCTGCCGAGGGCCGAAGTTTTCATTTTAGTATATTATTTTCAGTTCAACTTCAAACATTAGAGTTAGCTAGGGGTTTGTCCCAGCAACTCATCAGTTCTTTAGAAGGCTTTTAGACAATATATGTTAGATTCAGCTTGAGTTCCAACGTTTGTTCAGATCTTTATTAATATTTAGTTTTTGGTTATTTCTTTAGTCAGCTTCTTCTTAGTATTATTTTTCAACATGATCAGTCTTATTAGAATTATACTTTACCATGGGTTTTCTTGGGGTCACTTGTGATCCTAAGTACCATATCGCGTCCAGGATGTAGACTCAGGTCGTGACACATGTTCATGCCAAAATACTAGAACTATAGTGTTTATACACTCATGATTCCCAAAAAATTAAGAAAATCCATGAGTTTACAATAGAAAGATGATAAAAAGTTAGGAGAAGAAGTGACCTGAATGAGAAATTCATCTTGCCCTTGCTTTCCTCTCCCGTTTCGTCCCATGATGTCCAACCATAGTGAAAATCATCTCAAAAATGTCTTACAATACCTATATATAGTAAATAAAAAAGACCCTCTTAACCCTACTTAAATTCGGCATTTAGACATAAGAAAATTCAACTCAAATAGGCCTAGCGCATCCCGCCATCCAGTGCACTAGAGTGTTAGCAAATTTGCTGACTGAAGTTCTACTTGTAGCGCGTCGCGCCTCATATCTCACCACCCTGAAAAAGAATTCTTATAAAATTTAGGAACAGGCACAATGTGCCAGCTATTTCACCAAACTAATGAAAATTCTTCTGAAGTTATGGAGTAGGCGCACCGTGCCAGCCATTGCACCAGTCTCTGGACTTTCATTTTTCTGAAGTTTAGACTCTAGTGCACTACGCCTTCGAATGCACCAATATGGTTTTGTCTGGGAACACCTCCAAAGTTTCTCCAAAGCTCCAAACCTTCCATTATAGCTTTTTCCAGGTCAATTTTCATCATATTTACCTATTAAGAACCTCCAAAATTGCAACATAGGAACACAAGCATAATCCATAGACATGATACTCAAGTATATGACAAAAGTACTAGAATGTGAGGAAAATAGAGACTAAAAATATGTACTTTTGGCCTCTCATCAGTGGTCCAAATGTAGACTTGACAACATGCTTAGGTTTGTATCATTATTTGTGATTTATAATAGCTGGTTTCATTTAATTTTGAGTCTAGTTGATATGTTTCAGATAATTAAAAGTGAAATAGATGAGTACAGATTTTTTTGGTGCAACAATTATAAAAATACAATATTCATCCCTATTGTGTTACAAATAAAAATCTGGTGCAAAATCTTCATTATTTTTGGAAATTTTAAGAGCACAACTTGTGGGGAAAAGGTAAAAGACATTAGGGATCAAGAGAAACATTGAGGTAATATTTTCACACCTTTGATCATTATAACATGTTTGAATCATGAATATAACAACAAAATTGTGGGGTCTTGGTGAATTTCTTATTTTAGGGCTAAATTTGGGTGAAAATATCCAATTGACCATCGATTGCCAATCGAAATGATATTTTGATTATAGATTTAGAATACTTGAGTCATGTGCTTTGTGAAAATATGAATTGATTGAATTTCAATCCCATTGATTGAATGGTGATTTTAACGGGTATTAAAGAATGAGTCAAACTTCCATATATGCATCATTTCTCATCAATATTTGACTTTAGAGAATATATTCAAACTCCTCTACGTGATATGCTTGAGAGGGTTCGTGGACGATTAATCAAAAGTTGACCCAAATAGTCAAAGTTTGACTCTGAACAGAATCCTGAAAGACCGAAAATGATTATTCTGAGGTTTTTTTATCATTCTGATCATGATTATAGATAGGTCAAAATCATCTAAACTCTTGTTTTATCAACATTGAAATAGGGAGGCATGTATGGATAGGTTGCCATTTAGGGGATGCTTAACCTTGTTATACTTGATTTTCATTATTTGCGTGCTATGTGGCTCTACCTAGCCTACGTGTTAAAGAAAGTGTACGTTAGGTAAAGAGGTGGACACTGTGAACCATGTGATCTGTACAAGACTTATTCCAGTGTCGATTTGGGGACATACATGGAGTAAAAATAGAGTTTGACACTTGGTATATGAATATGGGATTTGGGAGAAAATGATAAAGTGCAAGTTGACCCAACATCGTCATTCCAATTTAGAAAAAGAGTGTAGGTGGTTCAACATCATTCCTAGCCACTAGTGAATAGAGTACATGTTGGTCCAACACCATTCATTGTTTGTACTGATTGAGTATAGGTTAGTCCAACACCGTTAAAATCGAACTTAGGGTGGTATGGTGTGGAGTAAAAGGCATATGCTATTCATGAATTGATGTTATATGTTGACTGTTATGGTATCTTTTGTACTCTTATTGTCTATATGTTGTTTGTACCTGTATTTTTTTAATTCTTATTTTAGGGAATTAGCTTGGAGCAAATGAAAATATTGGGTTATATAGCTTGTGTATATAGCGTATTCACCCACATTGACATTTGTCACGACCTAAATGGCCGTGATTGGCACCCACACTAACCCTCCGGTGGACGAACCAACAAATCCCGATACTACTCCCAAAATGATACATGCAAAAAGGTAAACACATTATTTAATTATTGAAATAACTTCGCATCATGAATCAATTGCTTAAACCAACATTACGAAGAAAAAGAAATACCCAAGACCTGAAAGTCATTACACAAGACGTCTGTTTACAATTCTAAGAATGTTTAAAAATAAACTAAGAACAAAGAAACATAAGTGTCTGGAAAAGAAGGAAATCTTCAAAATGGGGGAATGAACCGCGTTCCCATCTGCTCACCTTCTCAAAACTCTGAAACTGCTAGATCACATCTGAGGATGTGAAGAATTGTCGGGCTCAAGCTCTGCACTCAGAAAAGAATGCAGGGTAGGGTCAGTACATGACACAGTACTGGTAGGCATCATCATAATAACAGATAATTACATCAATAGAGATATAAAAAGGGATCCTCAGCTTTAACAGATATACAAGCCATTTTATGAATACTAGCTCTACTCAGGAATCAGTCGGCCTGCTCACTGGATTAGGCCTCTCGATGCAGCGGTCATTTGTCCGCTACTGCGGTCTTGCCGCAGTGGAAATGGTTCCGCTGCAGCGGCACTACGTAGGCAGTAGCTCGACGTGCTACACCCTTCTCAATTCATCCATTCCACAGTTCAGTAGATCAATAGTTAACATTTCACATACTTCATAAATCCATCCAACAACTATAATAACACAATAATCACAAAAGCTACTAAGAGCTACAAATCCTCAGTTACTCATAGTGACAACTACTCAATAACCGCACATGGTAACAAAGTCGCATTTAGCATTAAAACCATGTTCAATGTTATCAATTTTCATCATATGCACGATAATTTCGCACATTCTCGTGGCATATTCACATTCACCTCGTGAACATAAATGAAATCACAAATAAATACGTAACAATACAACCAACGGTAGCATGATGGCACACGCCTCCACCATCTCCCCTTAACACTCAACTAAACGAATCATGTACAGACATGCCAGAGGGTCTTATTTATGCCCATCTAGTCATAACCTACAGGGGACTCTAGAAATTCATGTATTGTGCCGGCATGGCACCCACTCCCACTCATACGCTCGTCCGGATGCTCCCCTCAGACACGAGCCACTCAAATAAAGTTATTCGTTCGCCCGGATACTCCCCTCGGGCTCGAGCCTCTCATTTAAGGATATTAAATCTTTTCATTCATCACTCTCATAAAAGGCATGAAAAGTGCATTATTGCAGCATACAGAAAGTTATAATCTACTTCTCAAATAAGCCATCATCAATTAGTAATTCTCTCATTAACGGAATGGGGTCACTTAACTAACCATTCATCATAAGTAAATACATTAACATATATACACAATCTTTTAAACAAGTCATCACAATTCCATATCACATCTTAGTCACGTTCATAAGATAGCTTAACAACAATTTACTCACATATCACGTAAACGTCTGAAGACCAATTGTATATTAACATTGCACGCTATACATGCCATCATATAGGTATATCTCTATAAACCATAACCTACCTCAATTTTGGGAGGTAACAATTCAACTACTTTGCGGGAACCTTGCCTTTTCTTAAAGCCTCGAAATACGTGAAATCTACAACACAAGAGTAATTCGTTAATTACCCTTTAATTTAGAGTCTAATAGATCAAACCCTCCCTTCAATGTGTTTTTTGAAAGTAAAACTCCAATTCTAATCGATTCTAATTCAGTTAGACTGAGCAACCCTTTTTCCCAACACGTGATTCTAGGGGAGAGATCAAAACTTATCAACACCAACCTAACTCATCCCCTAATCACCCTACAATTTAGCCCTAGTTAACAGCCTATGGTTCTTCCTCTCCAAAATTCCCACCATTAGAGGTCTACAAAGCTTCTAGTATCAAAACCACTCACTTTAGAGATAGAGAATTGAAAATCTTACCTTAGATGAAGAGATTACTACTCTGGAAAGTTTTTCTGTCCTATAGACCTCCTGATCGCATTATTGGAAATAATAGGGTGAAAACCCGTAATTCTCACCTAAACCCACTTTCTGATTTCCGTCGTCCACTACAATGGTTACCTTTCTGATACAGCATACCCGCTATAGTGGTCATAGGGCCGCTGCGGCGGTTTAAATAGTTACTCCTCAATTTTCACCACGGTGGGACTCTGGTCGCTACCATGGTCTCGCTGCAGCGGGAATCCCACCGCTACAGCGGTCCCTCGGACTAGTTCTATAGTTAGTTTATTTCACAACCTCCTTATCTCATCCTTAGCTATATTTATGTGTTCTATTCCCTTAACCATCCCGTAACGATGTCCGGATCGTTACATCAGATATGAATTAAAATACCGTTCGTCCTCCAACGGTCTATTCAAAAGTAAGAAGGACACATACCAGATTCTATGAACAATTTGGGGTACTTGAGCGGCATATCATCCTCGATCTCCCAAGCGGGTTCTTCTACTGGACTTTTACTATTGGAATCTCCTTGGACCTCATCTTTCTAACCTCTCTAGCCAATATCACCACAGGCTCCTCCTCAAATGATAGATTCTCATCCAACAGCACAAAGTCCCACTTTGTCACGCCTCGAGCCTACACCTATGGTACTTGAAGCCATAAGTGATCCCAAGTCAACCTTTGGTCTATCATTCACTAGTATTCTGAGTAAACATGCACAGCGGAAATTCTAAATAATAACATCAAAGCATTTTTAAGAAAATTTAAAGACTGAAAATGGAGAGTTAAAATATCTGAACACAAATTTAAAACCAAGTCTGGTCTGAAAGCCATCTAACTAAGGAGTTGCTGGGACAAGCCCCCAGCTAACTCTAAGTCTAACAAAAATAAAACCTCAACTGAAAGAAAGTAAAGCAAGGCCCTCAAATGATGAGGACTCATACTTTAACTGCAGCGAAGGAGGATCTAGATCGCAACGACTAATAATGCTGAGTCTAGGAACCTGTAGATGTATCATGAAACAATATGGTATAAAAGTATGCGTCAGTACTTTGAATGTACTGAGTAAGTGAGAGAAACATGAATAAAATGACAGAACTAGTAACTGAACTGATACAACATGAAATGACCAACTGAAATACTGAAAACTGATACAACTGGTGTATAACTGATATGGTCAAAAATGACCCTGGATGATGGTCACAAACATATCCTATGTCTGAGATACTGAATCTAAGATACTGCACTGAACTGATCTAAACTGAGAAATCTGAGAGTAAACTGAACTGACTAGTGGGAGAGGCTATAACCCAACATATAACTACGTGATCTAGATGTGGAGTCTGATGTACACACCTCGTCGGTAGGACCCAATATACCTTTCCAGGGTATAAAGGCATAGACTGTTAAGATCACTGTCAGAGGGGGGCTATGAGGCCAAGTAAACGTAACCTACGGTGGCGACGTAGTTCTGGAACCTGGGTTTGCTGGAACCCCGGCCCATTCGATGCTAAGTCCTACTCCCACTAGATAATCCTATCATTACTACTACCGGCAAACAGATAGCTCAATACTGGGGCCCAAGACTATGCTGACCCAGGGATACTTTTAGAGAGTTCCCTAAGCGTCTTATAGGACCAGATTTGGAAACTGAGTTCTAATACTGGTCAAAGCTGCTTATCTGGAAGCATCGTAACCGTCTAAAGAACAAACTGATAACTGAACTGTGGTCCTGGGGCTAGTCAGAGCTATAACTGGAATGTCAGACTTCCTAATGGACCAAATAAATGTAATTTGAGTCTGAGTCTGACAACTGAGAGGCACCACTGATACCTCGAGAAAAAAAAGACTATTGTCAAACTGATCAACTGACATTTCTAACTAACACTGAATATTCTAGTACTTTGACTGAACCTGAACTGACAATTCTGAGAAAATATATAGTATATAGACCTTATGATTGAATCTGAATAGCATACAGGTAACTGAGATTTTTTAACACATAAAAGCATTATAAAAGTCCCTAGCTCTGAAAGATGCAACCAATTCTCAAGAATTCAAAGCTTAAGCAGGATTCTTGTTTTTGACTTTTCAACAGTTAGGGATGAATTTCTAAATTGATGGAACAAGCATCATTTTAATTATAAGCTGGTGGAAAATAGCTAAAATTAACATAGGATAGGATTCTACATGAAATAATCCAAGAACCATAGCAATAATTTTGAATTCACAAACTCAGGGCTATGACTGAAAGTGAATAGAGAGAGAGCTTTGGGGGACACAAGGGGAGAACAATCTCCTTGATGAATTCCCACATACCTATAGAAGAAACTCTGGTGAAAATCTCTGAGAAAAACTGAGAGGATTGTCATTTTCCATAGTTTCTGTTCTGCGCTTCCATAGGAACTCTACGCTAAGTTCTTAAGAATGAGAGAGGGAATATGTCTAGAAAACATTGGTTACCCCTTCTAAAACTCCTAAATAAACCCCAAACGATGTAGTTTAGGGACTAGGTAGGTGGAATTTTTACAAAAATAACCCTGAGACTTAAATCTAAAATCTGACCGATAGGAACCAACGGGCCTCAAAATGGGTCGTTGGAATAAACGACGGCTTATTGAATCTGGTCAATTTTTTTTAGGTTCAGAAACTAGGTTCACAAGGGTGACCCACGGTTGGGTACAACAGTCTATTGGAAGTTACTACGGGCCATTGATACCTCCCGTTGGAACTGGTAGGAAAACAAGGCATTGGGGCAACAGGTGATAACAATGACTCGGTGGTAGGATCAATGGGCCATTGTATCCCCTCGTGGTTCACACTGTTGGGTCCTGAAAGCAAATGACGGGTGGTCACAACGGCTCGTTAGAGGCTACCACGGGCCGTTTTTCCCTCCCATTATCTCAGGGAAGGGTCCGGTAGACCCCTGAGTTGGGATTCAACGGATGACAGGATGGCCCGTTGTAAGAATCAATGGGTCTTCCTATGATTCATTATTTCCCTTCGAAGAAAGGCTTCTTCTAACCACGACCACTTACAAAGGTCCGTTGGTTCCACCAACGGTCCATTGTGGGGGTCGTTTGAGACAGAAAATTTTCTAGTTTCCTGTGGTTTTTCATGCAACATTTCAATTTGGTCTAGAAAAGTTTTGGGGTGTTACAATATCTCCCCCTTGGGATCATTCGTCCTCGAATGAAGACCAAAACCTGGAAAAGAGCTGAGATTTCTATAATTGGGGCTATGACTGATTTCTAAAGGAATAAATGACTCCAAACTAACTTAACCGTACTACCTGAGCAGATGCAACTAGAATGCATGCAGAAAATCTAAATAAGGCTGATGAGTACGGAACTGAGTAGAGTACTGAGAAGGAATTTAGTACCTGATTCTGGGTCTAAACTGGAAGGGAACAAGTGAGGGTATCTGGCCATCATGTCTGCTTCTGCTTCCCATGTGGCACCCTCAACTTGCTGATTTCTCCATAGTACCTTGACTGAAGCTATCTCCTTATTCCTCAGCTTACGAACTTGACGGTCAAGGATCTGGACTGGTACCTCCTCATATGACAGACTATCTTTTATCTCCACACTGTCCAATGGCACTACTAAAATTGGATCACCAATGCACTTCTTCAGAAATGACACATGGAAAACTAGGTGTACTGCTGCTAGTTCTGAAGGTAAGTCTAGCTCATAGGCCACCTTACCAATCTGCCTCAAAACCTTATAGGGTCCCACATATCATGGACTGAGCGTTCCCTTTTTCCCAAATCTCATCACCGCTTTCATGGGTGAAATCTTTAGGTATACCCAGTCATCAACTGCAAACTCTAACTCTCTTCTGCGCACATCGGCAAAAGATTTTTGACGGCTCTGAGCTGTTTTCAACCTTTCTCGAATGAGCTAAACTTTCTGCATTACCTCATGTACTATGTCTGGACCTATCAGGGTAGTTTCACCAACTTCAAATCACCCTATAGGAGATCTACACCTTCTACCATACAATGCTTCAAATGGGGCCATCTGGATGCTGGAATGGTAACTGTTGTTGTACGCAAACTCGATAAGAGGCAAATGGTCATCCCAATTACCCTTAAAATCAATTGCGCACACTCTTAGCATATCTTCCAAGGTCTGAATGGTCTGATCAGCTTGCCCATCGATCTGTGAATGAATAAATAGTGCTGAGTTTGACCTGAGTTCCTAGTCCCTTCTGAAAGGACTTCCAAAAGTGTGAGGTGAACTGTGTTCCCCTGTCTGAAATGATTGCCAAGGGAACCCCATGGAGTCTGACTAGCTCTCGGATGTAAATTTTGGCATAATCCTCAGCTGAGTCTGTGGTTTTAACTGGGAGAAAGTGAGCTGATTTAGTCATTCAATCTACTACCACCCAAATTAAGTCATGTTGTCGTCGGGTCCGGGGTAGACCTGTAATGAAGTCCATATTTACTTCTTCCCACTTCCAAGTGGGTATACTAATATCTTGATTCATGCCTCCCGGCCTCTGGTGTTCTACCTTGACTTGCTGGCAGTTCGGGCACTGTGCTACAAATTCAGCTATATCCCTTTTCATGCCGTTCCACCAGTAAATATCCCGCAGGTCACGGTACATTTTAGTTGCACCAGGGTGAATAGAGTATCTTGATCTGTGGGCCTCGCCAGTATCTGCTGTCTCAACTTACCAACATGCGGCACACACAACCTGCCCTGGTAACGGAGCACCCCATCTCCCCTTGGGAGAAAGCTTCTATCTCTTTTCTGATGACTGCTTCCTTAAGTTTAAGTAAAATGGGATCCTCATCCTGTCTGGATTTGACTTCAACTACCAAAGATGAATCTAACCCGCTTTGCATTACCACGCCACCTTCAGCTGAATCCACCAACTACACCCCTAACTGGGCTAGCCTGTGAACCTCTTTCGCTAACTCCATCTTGTCTTCCTCAATGTGAGATACACTTCCCATAGACCGTCTACTTAAGGTGTCAGCCACCACATTGGACTTACTCGGCTGATACAACACACACATGTCATAATCCTTTAGCAGCTCCAACCACCGTCTCTGACGCAGATTTAGGTCCTTCTGGCTGAACACATACTAAAGGCTCTTGTGATCCGTGAACACATCCACATGAGCCTCATACAAGTAATTCCTCCATATTTTTAACGCGAATACCACCGCTGCCAACTCCAAGTCATGAGTTGGATAATTCGTTTCATGAACTTTGAGCTGTCTGGAGGCATAGGCTATCACTTTGCCCTACTGCATCAGAACGCAATCGAGTCCAACTCTGGAGGCGTCACAATAAACAACCAACCCATTTGATCCTTCCGGCAAGGTTAACACTGGAGAGGTAATGAGTCGAGTCTTCAACTCCTGGAAACTCTTCTCACACTCGTCCAACCACTGGAATTTCACCTTCTTCTGGGTTAACTTGGTCAGAGGAGATTCCATGGAGGAGAAACCTTCCACAAACCGTCGGTAATAACCTGCTAAGCCTAGGAAACTCCTAATTTCAGTAGGAGAGGTAGGTCTGTGCCAATCCTTTACTGTTGTTATCTTATGAGGATCTACTTATATCCCCTCACCTGAGCCACATGTCCCAAGAAAGTCAAAAAATTCAACCAGAATTCACACTTGCTGAACTTGGCGAATAACTAGCAATCCTTGAGGGTCTGTAATGCCAACCTTAGGTAATTGGCATGCTCTTCCTCATTTCTAGAGTACACCAAAATGTCATCGATAAATACAATGACGAACATATCTAGGTACTGCTTGAAGACCCTATTCATCTCATCCATGAAGGTTGTTAGGGTGTTCGTTAACCCAAAGAACATCACCACAAACTCGTAGTGACCATACCGAGTTCTGAATGTTGTTTTCGGTATGTCACACTCCCTAACCCTTAGATGATGATACCCTGACCTGAGATCATTCTTGGAGAAACAGCTGGCTCCTTGAAGTTGGTCAAACAGATCACCAATTTTGGGCGGAGGGTACTTGTTCTTAAATGTGACCTTGGTCAGCTGACGGTAATCTATGCACATTCTGAGAGTACCATCTTTCTTACGTACGAATAGCACTGGAGCACCCCAGGGAGAGATGTTGGGTTTGATAAAACCTTATCAAGAAGATCCTTTAACTGCTCCTTCAGCTTTCTAAGCTCAGCTGGAGCCATTCTATAAGGAGGGATGGAGATGGGCTAAGTTTCTGGGAGGATTTCTATTCTGAAGTCTATTTCCCGTTCAAGGGGAACTCCGGGAAGATCTTTAGGAAATACGTCTGGGAACTCACTGACAACTGAAACTAATTGAATGGTTAGGGTCTCATAGTTGAAATCTTTGACCCGAACCAGATGATATAGACATCCTTTGGAAATGAGTTTTTGGGCCTTAAAATAGGAAATAAACCTACCCTTAGGCGCTGAATTGTTGCTCGTCCATTCTAATACTGGCTCATTTGGAAACTGGAACTTGACAACTCTAGTTCTGCAATCAACTGAGGTATAGCAGGAGTGCAACCAATTCATGCCGAGAATAAGGTCGAAGTCGACCATGTCTAGCTCTACGAGATCAGCTGGAATTACTTTATTCAAGACTAAGACTGGGCAGTTCCTATACAACCGGCTAGCTCTAACTGACTTGCCAACTAGGGTAGAGACTAAGAAGGGTTCTGATAAGACATCTGGACTGATGATGAACTGGACTACTATATATGGAGTCACACACGAAAGAGTGGCTCCTAGATCTAGGACGGAATACACGTCTAGGCGAAAGAGACATAACATACCAGTAACTACGTCAGGTGAGCTTTCCTGATCCTGACGAGAAGATAGAGCATAGAAATGTCTGGCGTTGACCGTCATCTGTACCTGATGAGTTGGCCTGCTGAGCTGGTCAGCCCGCTGGAGCTGCTAAGGTAGTGGATTGAGATCTTCCCCGTCCTGTTGACGGGCATTCTTTAATTCAATGCTCGAGCTGTCCACAATCGAAATAGCCCTCCCTGTCCTGTAGACACTCTCCAGGATGATTCTTTTTGCACTTGGGGCAAACTGGATACCTGTTCCCTGCATTGTGAGCCTGAGACTAAGCGCCAGATGACCCACCCCTCCGATCATGACGGGACCGAAAGGTTGGGTCGCTGGCTGAACTAGGTGTTGGGGCTCTCTACTATTGCTGTTGTTGCTGCGAGCAGTTACCACTGCCAGATCTCTGATGGCTGAAATCAGAATGGCCAGTTCTTTCCCTCTTGTTCTTTCTCTCCATATCCTTTAGCTTTTCGACCTCAATTTGTTGGGCATAAACAATCAGGCTATAAAGGTCTATGTCCTTGATCAGCATGGTGCTCTTGCACTCCTTGAGGACCAGATTAGATACCCCATTAACGAATATCAGCATGCGAGCCCTTGTCTCAGCTACCATCTCTGGAGCATACTTTGATAACCTGGTAAACTCCAGAGCATACTCTTCCACTATCCTGTTTCCCTGTCGCAAGTTCATAAACTCATCCATCTTAGCCTCTCTTAATTCCCGAGGGAAAAAACTATCCAGGAAAGCTATGTGGAACTCCTCCCACTCCATCGATCCTGCTTCCGCTAGCCGCCTGTCCTTCTACTGCTCATACCAAACCTGGATACCCCTTTAAGATGGTAGGCAGCCAGGTCGGCACTCTCGGAGGAGCTGACACCCATAATACGGGTAATCTTCCTGACCTCATCTACAAACTCTTGGGGGTCCTCCCCTACTTTAGATCCCTGAAATGATGGAGGGTTCATACGGGTGAAGTCCCGCACCCTTGAAACTGCTGCAGACCTGTTCGTGTTCACTGGCACAACTTGTTGATTCACCTTGTTTGTCACGGTTTGAGCAAGTAACTGAATGGCCGCTCTAAACTCTGTGGTAGAAACTGAATCATCTTGAGGAGCTGCTAGGGTTGGTGGGGCAGGTCTATTGGCATTACCGGCCCTTCTTCCGTTACCGCGTCTGAGAGGCGTGATTCACTGAAACGAAATAGAGCACGAGTTAGAAGAATGTTTTTGAAATTTAATTTTCACGCACGATAAATTGTATGAACAAAAGACAGGTTTCCTAATAACATCTTGCACTCTCCTCATCACAAGTATGGCGCGCTTCACACTCATGAAAAGGACTCTACTCGATGCAGCTTTCAGACTTTTCAAGGATACTCTAAACCTAGTGCTCTGATACAAAGTTTGTCACACCCCGAGCCTACACCCTGGATGTAACACGGTATTTGAAGCCACAAGTGACCCCAAGTCAACCCTTGGTCTATCATCCACTAGTATTTTGAGTAAACATGCACAGTGGAAATTCTAAATAATAACATCAAAGCATTTTTAAGAAAATTTAAAGACTGAAAATGGAGAGCTAAATTATCTGAAACCAAGTCTGGTCTGAAAGCCATCTAACTAAGGAGTTGTTGGGACAAGACCCCAGCTAACTCTAAGTCTAAAAAAAATAAAATCTCAACTGAAATAAAGTAAAGCAAGGCCCTCAAATGATGAGGACTCATACTTCAACTGCAGCGGAGGAGGATTTAGATTGGAACGACTAACTGATCTTGGGCATAATTGCGTGCCCAAGTGCTATTTTATAACTTAGTTTAGTCTTGCTTGTCTATTTATGCACTTGCATTGTCATGTGGTTTTATGTAAATTTGGATATGTACTAACCAACATGATTAGTCCTTGTTTTTGTAGGTTAAAAATGCATTTGAGGAACTAATTTATGATGGGTGAAGTGGAGGAATGGAATCGGAAGAAAAACACAAAAGTCGGCAATAAAACATGCAAAACAGCCCACCTGCGTGACAACATCGTGCCACGCCAGGCACAGCTGCATGACAGGGGCCATGTCACGGCTGCAAACGCGCTACACAAGCAGCGTGCCACGCTGCCATCGCGGCAAGATGCTGCCGAAGATCAATTTTTATGCTAATTCCAGAATGCTGCCGCGATATAGTGCGACCACCTCCGTGCCACGGAGCCATTTCATGACGGGCAAAAATTGTACATTCCCTATTTACTATAAATAGGACCCTTAGCTTCTAAAATCAGGGGGTCACGAAATATTTTCTGAAAATCATAAAGGAGCAAAGGGATAAGTGAAGAACTCCCCTAGGGTTCACTAAATTTACCTTCTCTTTTATCTATTCTTGTAAGTACATCACTTTACTTATGTTTTTAAGTATTTGTACGAACATGAGTGGATAAAACCCTTCCTCTAGGGTTGAGGCTACATGATATGATTGTAATTGCATGAATTAGTTTTTGTTTTAGTTTTTAATTGTTGTTTTGTCTTACATTCTACATTATGGTTGTTTTTACGCTTGATCACCATGAAAACAAATGCGTTAAGCTTAGGCAAAAGCTCGAAAGAGCAGCCCTAGGCAAGAACAAGAGAATGTAGGGAGCAAGTTCTTATCTTTCGATATGATTCGCAGTTAGGATAGAAATTATACCTAATTTGCCTTGCTTGGTTGATAAAACGGGATGATAGCGAGACACCGGCTTAGAATTTTCACTCCACCACTCATAGAAGTAGTTGTGAAGCTAAGCTGAGTTAAATGTTTAGAGGTACGAAGGTCCATAATCAAGAGCATAAACCCCATAAACCACATCCATGTAGTTGAATTGCCCACGAACTAGAATGTCACATCCCCGCTCAACGATGTAGTTGTGAGGCTAGTTTATCGTGTTTAGAGGCTCGAGAGACCATGAACATCGCATTTTTTACTATGTGAGACAACAATTGAAAATTTCATACTTGAACCATTACAAAGGGTAGCATTGCATGATTATCCGGCCTTGGCTCTAGTTGCTTCTTATATTATTTCAGAGTATTTCTGTGACCACCCCTAGATTTAAATAGAATTTATCGAAAACTTTTATAATCAACACTTGTGAAAGTTAATATCACACTTGAACTTGATAATTAGCTGAATCGGTCCAGTCCCTGTGGGTTCGACATCTGGCTCTTAAAAAGGGCCATTGTATTACTTGTAAGACCACGTACGCTTGCGTGTGTGCTTGGGCGCAGTCACAACACTAACGATGCTAAGTATGGGAACCTGTAGCTGTATCATGAAATAATACGGCATAAAAGTATGCGTCAGTACTTTGAATGTACTGAGTAAGTGAGAGAAACATGAATAAAATGACAAAAATAGTAACTAAATCGATACGACATGAAATGACAAACTGAAATACTGAAAATTGATACAACTGGTGTAGAACTAATATGGTCAAAAATGACCCTGGATGATGGTCATAAACATGTCCTAAGTCTAAGATACTGAATCTGAGATACTACACTGAACTGATCTGAACTGAGAAATCTGAGAGTAAACTGAACTGACTAGTGGGAGAGGCTATAACCCGACATATAACCATGTGAGCTAGACGTGGAGTCTGATGTACACACCCCGTCGGTAGGACCCAATATACCTTGCCAGGGTATAAAGGCATGGACTGTGAAGATCACTATCAGAGGGGGGCCATGAGGCCAAGTAAATGTAACCTACGGTGGCAGTGTAGTTCTGGAACCTGGGTTTGCTGGAACCCCGGCCCATTCAATGCTAAGTCCTACTCCCACTAGATAATCCTATTACTACTACTACCGACAAACAGATAGCTCAATACTGGGGCCCAAGACTATGTTGACCCAGGGATACTGTTAGAGAGTTCCTTGAGCGTCTTATAGGACCAGATTTGGAAACTGAGTTCTAACACTGGTCAAAGATCCTTATCTAGAAGCATCGTAACCGTCTAAAGAACTAACTGATAACTAAACTGGGGTCTTGGGGCTGATCAGATCTATAAATGGAATGTCATGACCACCTAATAGACCAAATAACTATAATTTGAGTCTGAGTCTGATAACTGAGAGGCACCACGGACACCTCGGGAAAAAAAAGACTATAGTCAAATTGATCAGTTGACATTTCTGACTAACATTGAATTCTCGTACTTCGACTGAAGTTGAACTGACAATTCTGAGAAAATATATAATATATAGACCTTCTGACTGAATCTAATAGCATACAAGTAACTGAGTTTTTTTAACACATACAATCATTATAAAAGTCCCTAGCTCTTAAAGATGCAACTAATTCTCTAGAATTCAAAGCTTAAGCAGGATTCTAATTTCTGACTTTTCAACAGTTAGGGCTGAATTTCTAAATTGATGGAACAAGAATCATTTTAATTACAAGATAGTGGAAAATAGCTACAATTAACATAGGATAGGATTCTACATGAAATAATCCATGAACCATAGCAATAATTTCAAATTCACAAACTCAGGGCTATAACTGAAAGTGAACAGAGAGAGAGCTTTGGGGGACACAAGGGGAGAACAATCTCCTTGCTAAATTCCCACATACCTATGGAAGAAACTCTGGTGAAAATCTCTAAGAAAAACTGAGAGGATTATCGTTTTCCCTAGTTTCTATTTTGCGCTTCCATAGGAACTCTACGCTCTATTCTTGAGAATGAGAGAGGGAATATGTGTAGAAACCGTTGGTTACCCCTTCTAAAACCCCTGAATGAACCCCAAATGACGTAGTTTAGGGACTAGGTAGGTGAAATTCTTACAAAAATAACCCTGAGATTTAAAACTGAAATCTGGCCGACAGGAACCGACAGGCCTCAGAACGGGTCGTTGGAATAAACGACGGCCCATTGAATCTGAACGTGGTTTCTGGGTTCAAAAACTAGGTTCACAAGGGTGACCCATGGTTAGGTACAACGGTCCATTGGAAGTTACTACAAGCCATTGATACCTCCCGTTGCAACTGGTAGGAAAACAAGGCATGGGGGCAACGGGTGATAACAACGACTCATTGGTAGAACCAACGGGCCATTTTATCCCCTCGTAGTTCACACTGTTGGGTCCTGGAAGTAGACGACGGGTGGTCACAATGGCTCATTGGAGGATATCACGGGTCGTTGTTCCCTCCCATTGTCTCAGGGAAGGGTGTGGTAGACCCTTGAGTTAGGGTTCAATGGATGACATGATGGCCCGTTGTTAGAATCAACGAGTCGTCCTATGATTCATTGTTTCCCTTCGAAGAAAGGCTGCTTCTAACCACGACCATATACAATGGTCCGTTGGTTCCACCAACGGTCTATTGTGGGGGTCGTCAGAAAATTTTCTGGTTTTTTGTGGTTTTTCATGCAAAGCCTGAATTTGGTCTAGGAAAGTTTCAGGGTGTTACACACTTGATGATATACGTTCCATCCCCAAGGTACTTTTCAGCATGTACACATGAAATGTCGGATGCACTCCAGAAAATCCTGGCGGCAATGCCAGCTCATAAGCCACTTCCCCCACACATCGGAGTATTTCAAATTGCCTAATATACCTCGGGCTGAGCTTTCCCCGCTAACTGAACCTCATCACCCCATTCATGGGGGACACCTTGAGAAACACTTGCTCCCTCTCCATGAACTCCATGTCCCTGACTTTCTTGTTCGCGAATTGCTTCTGCATACTCTGAGCAGCTACTAGACAATCCTGAATTATTCAAACCTTCTCAAGGACTCCTTTAGCAAATCCGTCCCCTAAGGCCTCACCTCAAACACATTAAACCACCTAATTAGAGACCTGCACTTTCTCCCATACAAGGCTTCAAAAGGTTCCACAGCTCGAGTGGTTGCTATTGTTATAGGTGAACTCTGCTAAGGGTAAGAACTTGTCCCAATGACCTCCAAAGTCTATCACACACGCCTAGAGCATGTCCTCCAACACTTGAATAGTGCACTATGATTGTCCGTCTGTCTGAGGATGGCATGTTATGCTCAAGTCCAACCTCGTACCCAACTTGACATGTAAAGTCCTCTAAAAATGGGAAGTGAACTGAGTGCCCCTGTCCAAATAACCTTCTTCACGTATATCTTAGCAAATTTCTCCATGTTGTAGGTCACCTAGACCGGCAAGAAATGACCAGACTAGGTCAACCTATCCACTATGATCCAAATTGAGTCAAACTTCCCTAAAGTCTTGGGAAGACCAACCAGAAAGTCCATGGCTATCCTCTCCCATTTCCACTCGGGGATAGGCATTCGCTGAAGTACCCCTTCAGGATTTTTGTACTCATACTTCACCTATTGATAATTTAAATACTGATCCACATAGTCCACAATGTCTCGCTTCATTCTACCCTACCAATAATGTTATTCTAGACCATGGTACATCTTCATGACTCCGAGCTAAATGGAGTACCTCAAGTTGTGATCTTCTGCCAAGAGAGTTTTAATTAGTTCACCAACTCAGAGAACACACACCCGCCCCTTTATTCTCAAGACCCCTGCATCATCTAACACTGCTTCCTTAGCCTCCCCGCCCCCATACTTTATCTCTGATCTTTCCTAGCTTCTCGTCTTCAAACTATCTAGTTTTGATTTGCTCTAACAGTAAGGATTTAGCATCCAGGTTGACTAACATTCCACCGGTTTCGGTCAGCGACAATCTCACTAAGTTGTTTGCTAAGGTATGGACTTCCCTGGCCATCAGTCATTAAGTAGCCTCTAAGCAAGCCAGACTGCCCATGCTCATCGTCTTCCTGCTCAACACGTCTGCCACCACATTGGCCTTTCTTGGGTGGTACAAGATGGTGATATCATAATCCTTAAGAAACTCCATCCATCTCCTCTGCCTCTAATTGAGATCTTTTTAGGAGAATACATACCGTAAGGTGTGATGATCCGTGAACATCTCACATTACGGATAATGCCTCTAAATTTTCAATGCTAACACCACCGTTCCTAACTCCATATCATGTGCGGGGTAGTTCCTTTCATGCACCTTCAACTGTCTTGAGGTATACGCAATAACCTGTCCTTCCTGCATCAACACAGCACCCAATCCAGACCGTGAGGCATCACAATACACAACAAAATCATTACCTTCCATGAGTAACACTAGAATAGGTACGGTGGTTAATAGAGTCTTGACTTTCTGAAAGCTCGCTTCACATTCCTCTGACCACTGGAAGGGCACATCCTTTTGTGTCAACCTGGTCAATGCCGAAGTGATAGAGGTGGATCCCTTCACGAACCGACAATAGTAACTGGACAGCCCTACAAAACTCTGGATTTCTGTCACACTAGCTGGCCTTGCCCAGTTTTGGACCACCTCCACCTTCTGTGGATCAACTCGGATTCCCTCCTTGGAAACCATTTGCCCCATAAAGGACACTGATTCCAACCAAAACTCGCACTTGGTAAATTTGGCATACAACTGCTTCTCCTTCAGCAACCCCACCACAGCCCTTAAATGATTTTCCTACTCCTGCTTGGTCTTAGAATACATCAAGATATCATCAATAAACACAATAACAAAGGAATCTAGGTAGGGTTTGAAAATACCATTCATCAGGCTTATGAATGCAGTTGGAGCATTAGTGAGTCCAAATGACATGACCAGAAACTCATAATGCCCATACCTCCGAAAGGCTGTCTTGGGAATATCTTCAGCCCAAATTTTAAACTGGTGATAACCTGACATCAAATCAATCTTTGAAAATGCAGCCGCTCCCTATAACTGGTCAAACAGATCATCTATTCGAGGGAGAGGGTACTTATTTCGAATAGTTACCTTGTTCAACTGGCGGTAGGCGATGCACATCCCCGTACTACCATCCTTGTTCTTTACAAACAAACCTGGGGCACCCCATGGTGTTGAAACCCAATTTTGGCTCTCCACATTTTTTATTAACTATTTTAAGCTCGTGAAATTCTTACATGGAATAAAAATATTTAAATTATTTAAGATATTTTTTAAAATTATTTTGGATATTATATTGACATTTTCATCTAAATAAATAAATAAATAAATATGTATATATATGTTATTTATTTCAATTTTCAATATTTGAAAATATTTTTTTAAAAAAATAATATATATGTATGTGTGTGTCTATATAATATATATATATATATATATATATATATATATATATATGTTATTATATTTTTCATGTAAAAAATTAGTACTTTATTTGAGTATGTAGTTTAAATTATCAATTTTAAGTCAATTATTATTTAAATACTAAATTAAACCATTTTTGCGAATAAATATTTTATTTTATTTAAGTTCGGAAGCTTAGTTAAATTAATCAATTAATAACACATCTTGATTTTTATTTATGTTTCAAGAATGAGATTATTTTAATATTTAATTGATTTTAAATTTTTTTTTATTCATTAATATTATTTTATTAAGAAAATAGCTAAAATTGAAATAAATTGGTCTTGCTTTAAATTGAAATTCTAGTCACAAATTGAGCCAAGAATATGCATATTTTCTCAATCCTTGTTACTTATTATTAGCCAATCCATGTGTGCTACGTAGGCAATCACATGGATTGTGCTTCTTTCTTTTAATCTCAACCATTCAATATTAATCAAGCGGCCTCTATTTAATCTCTCTCTATCTATCTATCTATCTATCTCTATTTATATGTGTGTGTGTGTGTGTGTGTGTTTATTTATTTATTTTTCAGATTTTATATATATTACTTAATTGTTTTTTTATTTGTTAATTTTGCTATTTTAATCCTAACCGTCTGATCTTAGATCAGACGGTCCAGATCAAATAAACATACTCGACAGACCCCCACCCCCTTCCCCTTTGTCTCTTTCCCCATCCCTGCGAGCTTCTCCCTGACCCCCTCCCTTGCAATGTTTACCCCTAAAATCCGCCGGAATTAGCGTTGCCCGTCCTATTGGCGTGAAGAAGAAGAGAAGTTGTCTCCTTCAACAGTTAGCAGGTAAGGCACTCCTCCTTTTCTCAACTCTTTTTTTAGAATTTTCCTCCTACGTCTCAAGATTCCATCCATCAAGTCTGGAGGATTCAAAATTTTGAATCCTCACCTTCTTCTTATTTCCCCCCTAAACTTCTCCTATAAATGGGAGACTTTTTAACACTGTGAGAGGGGTTGAAGAACAGAGATACAGAGAGGAGAGACTGAGAGGTGAAGAACAGAGATACAGAGAGAGAGAGAGAAAATATAGAAAGACAGGGAGAGAATAGAGAGTTATAGACAGAGGAGACATATAGGAAGGTAGACAAAAATAGAAGAACAGAGAGACTGATATAGGAGAAGAGATATAATTGATTCATGCTAAATAGGAACAAATAGAGAGATGCACCGAGAGACAAAAACAAAAACACAGTGAGAAACAAAAATAAAACTCACTGAGAACTGGCAGCAATACATCCCGCACATTGGAAAACGAAAAAATTAAGAAAAAAGAAAAAGCAGCAAGAATTAAAAAAAGCAGTAGAACATATACACAAACACATTACTTCTTTTAACTTTGTGTTCCTTTGTTTTCTGCGAACTTTCGTGCCCTCTTTGTTTGTCCGCATTTGGAGTCGGAATTGCTAGCCTAACGCTCAACCTTGGTAGCCTCAATTGTTGTTATTACACCCCATATGTTTCTATCATTTAGTCGGCCTATCCACATGTTGGTTGAGAGTTTTGGAGTGTCATATGTACGAGGAAAGGGCCCGGAGAAAGGCCGAACGAGTGCAAAGTCGGGATTTCGCGGGAAGAGGCCGAACCAAGCTGCCCAGAGGGGCAAAGTGGCACGGAGCTGCCCCTCCGTGTTAGCCAATATGGCACGGAGCAGAATTAGCGCGTTGGGCAGCATGCCACGTTGCCTTGTCTGTTGCCTCAAGTATATATAGGCCTCACCCTTAGATTTCATGTTATTTACTCATATAACTTCGACCAGCAGAGGTAAGGACGTACGAAAACATTTAATTTTCACCCGATTACACCACTAAACGCCGTCCAAATCCGAATTAACTTCAGGTATCGAAGTATAAGGCTGTAGGGAGCATTTCTACGAAGTTAGTTTCGTGAAATTCGCCCGGCGAATCGTCGTCCCGCCGAACCAAAGTTGTTGGAATTTCTCCAAACTAGTGTCAATATGATCCCAGGCTTAAAGTAATCATTTCTCCCTTCTAGGCTTTTGAGAAATAATGAAGTTTCGACCGTGTTTCATAAAGTTGGAATATAGTTAATATTTATTTATAAAGTTTTCCTTTTTATCGAATTTAGTGTTAAAACTAGTCCTATCTTTCCAGTAACACGATTTCAGTTGGGAAGAGCTATTGAATACTAATTGGAACCTATCAGTTAATCAAAAATCGGCAACCAAGGTATGTTAAGGCATTTTCTTTTGGCAAGTTAGTTTCTTCAGCATAATAGTCCAGTATGAATTCCAGTAAAGCATGTCAAGAGTATGTTATCATGTTTAGTTGTTGTTGTCAGTTGAGACTCGTAAACTGTGTTGTTTTGGGCTGGATTATACCTGTATAGCTTCCTGACCACCCCATGGTTAATAGTTGTGTCGCTGCCCGCCAGGGGCGAGGATACGTCGCTCTACGAAGCGGCATGCCGTCCTCAAGGGACGAAGATGGGGATCCAGATCCTCATATTGTCGTGGTTGGCCTTATACATACCCCTGCCGAGCATTTACACCGGGGATGTAGATATCAGGAGTCCTCCGGACTTAGACACAGCTACAGTCAGGGGCCGAGCCGGCCCAGTTGCAGACCCAGGGGATCGGCAGGACGCTTATAGCTGGTAGTTGACTCAGTATAACCTAGATAGGGGTATATAGATTTAGGTGTACTCGCTAGGGCTAATGGGGGCCCAGGTGGGTTATTTTCTTGTTGATTGTACCTTCCAGCCTATGGGGGCCAGGTAAGGTTTATGCTTGCTTTAGTTACCGATAGTTAGATAGTAAGATGCCTCGCTTGTCAGGTATGAACCCTATCCTCCTTATTACAGTTATGTTTAGCCCTGATTTCTTTACTTCAGTCATCTTCAGTCCGTTTTCTTTACTTCATTCATTGTCAGTTCTATTTCTTACTTTCATTTATTCAAAGTTACTGCTTTACATACTCAGTACCTGTGGTACTGACGCCCTCTTCTGGGGCGCTGCATTACTTGCCTGCAGGTACAGATAAATGAGGAGCAGGTCCCTCGTAGTCCCAGTCAACCATACAGGGTCGTCAGCTCCCTTCTTCTGGAGCTTGTGTGATAGAGGTTTACTTCTTTTGTTTGTACAGTATGCGTAGGTCGGGGCCCTGTCCCGACGATCTTATTACTCCTAGAGGCTTGCAGATTGCATTACTTCCTTGTGGTTAGATGATATCGGCCGTGTGGGGCCCATATGTGTTTTAGATTATGTGTGTTGGCTGTGTGGGGCCCTGTTTAGCTGTTGATTGATGGCCTTGTCGGTCATAGCTCAGTTTAGCATCTGATTTCGCTTTCCAGTTATAACTAGATATCATGGTGGCCTTTTCGGCCCGCATAGGACTACCTATGTTTGTTTGTCTCTGGTTAGCTATTTATTTTTACAGGTGGCTATAGGCCTTGTCGGCCGGGGGTTGTATTTACAGCCGCTATATAGCCCGTTGTCTTCTTGATTCTAGAGTTAGAGTCAACCCTGCACCAGAGGTTCTTAGGCTCAGTCAGCTCAGCAGTTCAGGTCATAGTAGGGCACCAGGTGCCAGTCATGCCTCTCAAGGTGGGGCGTGACAAACTTGGTATCAGAGCAGGTCGTATCCCAGGGAGTCTGCCAGCCGTGCTCAGCAGAGTTTTGTCTATGGATGTGTTGTGCACCACATACTATAGGCAGGAGGCTGCAAGGTATGATAGGATGGTTACTCTTTCTTCTTATTCAGTCGTGCTATAGAGCGGTGCAGTATAGGGTTGAGCCCCTAAGCTCATTATACTCTTTTGTTTATAGAGAAATGTCAGACCAGCGACACCCTACGACAAGCTAGACGTTAGATATAGCAGCAAGAGAGGGCACCAACAGGGTTTCTCAGCCTCGGTAAGAATCGGCCCGATCTAAGGACGATACAGAGATCTTGACCTCCCCAGCAATGTCCACCACGTCAGGAGCCGCTTGGGATGGCCGGTGTGACGGCACCGCCTCCGGCAGTTTCTATACCCGTACCATCCGGCCAGGAGGTCAGGAGCGCGGTGGTTATGCTAACAAAGATGATGGATGCTCAGCGCCATCCAGTGCCACCTACAGTTGCAAAATCTTTAGGAGGGCCTAGTAGTTCGAGGGTCTGAGAGTTCCTAGCACTAAGTCCACCGCAATTCATAGGGACAGTTTGGACCGAGGACCCTCAGGACTTCTTAAACCAGATGCAATGGATTTTCAGGGTGATGCATGCTACACCCACAGAGTCGGTTGACTTGGTGGTATTCCGGCTACGGGACATCGCCGTACTATGGTATGAGAGTTGGGAGAGGTCCCGAGGGAGAGATGTTTCCCCTCCAACCTGGCCCAGCTTCTCAGAGGCTTTCTTGGATCATTACCTACCGCAGGAGATTCGACAGGCCCAGGTTGATCAGTTCCTACACTTGGAGCAGGGGTCGATGAGTGTTCGGGAATATGTCATGCGGTTTGATTCCTTGGCTCGATATGCGCCAGCTTTTGTGGACACAATGCCATCCAGGGTACACCGCTTTATTATGGGGCTGAACCTAGAATATGTTGAGACCTGCATCACAGCCACACTGCGAGAGGATATGGATATCGCCTGCGTGTAGGCTTTTGCTCAGAATATTGAGGGTATTAGATAGCGGCAACAGGAGATTAGGAGGACAAGTTAGGAGTAGCACCGTAGGGACAGACCAGGTGAATTACAGGAGGAGTCCCGGGGAGGACCTAGGCCACGGTTATCAGATAGGCCGCCTAGACCCCCGCCTCCACCGCAGCGGCAGAGGAGCAGGTCTAGTCACCGAGGGCAGCCAGAGCCCGGCGAAGGTTCACAAGCAATAGGTTTACAGCAGTAGAGGGGAGTAGAGCAGAGTGGGTTTAATATACCACTTTGCCCTATTTGCAGTCGATGCCACTCTGGAGCATGCAGGTATGGTTCCACAGCATGCTACATTTGTGGACAGGAGGGTCACCAGATGAGGAATTGTCCAGCTAGGGGTCAGGGTGACCGAGATCGACAGGATAGGTCCTCGGTAGGATCACGAGCTCCAGCATCCCCGACAGGGCGTAGGCCCTCAGTTTCAGCAGGCAGAGGCCGAGGCATATCAGGGGCCTCCAGTTCAGGTGCCGGCCCAAACCGTACTTATGCACTACAGGGGTGATAGGAGTCAGAGTTATCACCAGATGTTGTGACAGGTATGTTGAACATTTGCTCTCATCCTGCTTATGTGTTAATAAATCTGGGATCCACCTTGTCCTGTGTTACACCGTTAGTGACTTGGAAGTTTAGTATTATTCCGGAATTGCTTCGGTGACCTTTCTCAGTGTCTACACCCGTTGGTGACTCTATTATAGCCAGAAGGGTCTATCGGGGGTGTACAGTAGAGGTTGTCGGTCGTCAGACTACGGCAGACTTGATAGAACTAGAAATGGTTGATTTTGATGCTATTATGGGTATGAATTGGCTAGCTCCATGTTATGCCAATGGCGAATGTTGGACCAAGATTGTCCGATTCCACTTTCCAGGGGAGGCAGTATGGGAGTGGAAAGGTAGTACAGCCACGCCAAAAGGTAGGTTTATTTCCTATCTTCAGGCGAGAAAATTGATAGCAAAAGGGTGCATTTATCATATTGTCAGAATTCAGGATGTTCGGGCAGAGCCTCCGACCCTTCAGTCTATTCTAGTGGTTAATGAATTTCCTGACGTATTTCCAGATGAGCTTCCTGGTATTCTCCCAGAAAGGGAAATTGATTTTGTAATTGATCTATTACCAGGCACTCAGCCTATATCTATTCCTCCATATCGGATGGCTCCTGCTGAACTCAGAGAACTAAAGGAACAATTGAAGGATTTGCTAGACAAGGGCTTTATCAGGCCGAGTATCTCACCATGGGGTGCCTGTTCTTCTCGTGAGGAAGAAGGACGGCTTCCTCTGTATGTGTATAGATTATCGGCAACTGAATAAAGTCACTATTAAGAATAAGTATCCGCTTCCCAGAATAGACGATTTGTTTGATCAGCTACAAGGAGCGAGGTATTTTTCAAAGATTGACTTAAGATCAGGATATCATAAGGTCCGGGTTCGTGAAAGAGATATTCCAAAGACTTTCTTCAGGACCAGATATGGCCACTTTGAATTTCTAGTCATGTCCTTCGGACTGACAAATGCCCCAGCAGTGTTTATGGACCTGATGAACAACATTTTCAGACCATACCTGGACTTGTTTGTGATAGTATTTATCGATGATATTCTGGTGTATTCCCGCTCAGAGGCAGATCACCAGGATCATCTACGGACAGTGCTCCAAATTCTCAGAGATCGCCAGCTATATGCAAAATTCTCTAAATGTGAATTTTGGCTGAATTCAGTAGCCTTCTTGGGCCATATTGTGTCAGATGCTGGTATACAGGTAGATACGCAGAAGATAGAGGCAGTGAAAACATGGCCTAGACCTACCACTCCGACCGAGGTACATAGTTTCCTGGAGTTATCCGTGGTGATTCATGCCTTGAAAACATGGAGACACTACCTGTATGGCGTCCATGTAGATATTTTCACTGATCACAAAAGCCTGCAGTATATTTTCACCTAGAAAGAGTTGAATCTGCGGCAGCGTCGCTGGTTGGAGTTGTTAAAGGATTATGATGTGAATATTTTATATCACTCAGGAAGGGCTAATGTTGTAGCGGATTCCCTTAGCCGCAAATCCATAGGAAGCCTCGCATATTTATAGCCCGAGCGGCAGGAATTGGCCCCAGAATTGCATCAGCTAGCCAATTTAGTCGTTCGTATAGTAGAATCAGGAGACAATGGAGTGGTAATTCAGAATACCGCAGTGTCATCATTGGTTGTGGAAGTGAAAGAATGGCAGTATGAAGATCCTATCCTGGTTCATCTCAGAAATAGGGTCCAGCAAGGGGAAGTGACAGATTTCCAGGTAACTGAGGACAGAGTTTTGAGATATAGGGATCGCCTCTGCATTCCAGACGTGGCAGGGCTTCGCCAGCAAATTATGGGTGAGGTACACTATGCCCGTTACTCTCTCCATCCAGGTTCGACAAAAATGTACCATGACGTAAAAGAGATTTACTGGTGGCCAGGAATGAAAAAGGGGATAGAAGAATTCGTAGCTCAATGTCCCAATTGCCAATAGGTGTAAGCTGAACATCAGAAACCAGGCGGACTGACACAAGATATAGTGGTGCATTTATTGAAATGGGAGGCAGTTAATATGGATTTTGTAGTAGGGTTACCTCGTACCAGATGCAAACATGATTCTATCTGGGTAATTGTTGACAGGTTGACGAAATCAGCTCACTTTCTTCCAGTAAGGGCTACCTTTTCAGCCAAAGATTATGCTGAGCTGTATATTAGAGAAATAGTCCGATTTCATGGTGTTCCATCGTCAATTATCTCTGACAGAGGGGCACAGTTTAGAGCTAAAATTTTGGCAATCTTTTTAGAGGGTCTTGGGGATGCAGGTTAACCTGAGCACAACCTTCCATCCTCAGACAGACGGGCAGGCAGAACGTATAATCCAGACGCTCGAGGATATGTTACGGGCGTGTGTGCTAGATTTTGGAGGCAGCTGGGATGAACATCTACCGCTTATTGAATTTGCCTATAATAACAATTATCATTCAGCAATTCAGATGGCGCCTTATAAAGAGTTATATGGGCGGAAGTGCAGGTCTCCAGCTGATTGGTTTGAGGTAGGAGAATCGGCATTGATTGGACTAGATATTATTCATCAGTCAGAAGAGAAACTAAAGCTTATCAGGGAACGTCTGTTGACTGCTCAGAGCCGCCAGAAATCTTATGATGATGTACGGCGAAAAAACCTAGAATTTAATGTGGGTGACTGGGTATTCCTGAAGGTTTCACCGATGAAGGGTGTGATGAGATTTGGTAAGAAAGGCAAGCTCAGCCCGAGGTTTATTACGCCTTATCAGATTCGCCGAAGGATAGGCCAGGTGGCCTATGAATTGGATTTACCCCCAGAATTAGAATCCGTTCACCCAGTTTTTCATGTATCACTGCTGAGGAAGTGCATAGGAGATCCCTACTGAGTTGTCCCAGTCAAAGGCGTCCAAATCTCTGAGGAGTTAGCGTATGAAGAAGCCCCAGTAGCCATACTAGATCGGCAGATCAGCAGATTAAGAACTAAAGATGTTGCTTCCATTAAGTGTTATGGTGAAATAAGAACCGAGAGGAGATGACCTAAGAAGCAAAAGATGATATGAAAACCAAATATCCTCAGTTATTTCAGACTTAGTCAGATTGTGCAGCTAGAGGTACGTTGTTGTTGTTCTTTCATAAGTTGCATTATATACATATGTGTGGAGTAGTTGACTTTAGTCTATTGTGAAATGAATGCTATAGTATTGTGTGAAGTACCTGTATTGGACTTTTCTGCATTTTAGGGTTTTCGGATAGTCAATATTACAGGGGATACTCTGCCAAAATTTTTCTAGATTAAGTAATTGCAAGGTTAAGGTTCTTGTAAGTAGAAGTTAACATTCGAGGACGAATGTTCTTAAGGGGGGAAGGATGTTACACCCCGCAAGTTTCTAGCATTTAGTCGGCCTGTTCACATGTTGGTTGAGAGTTTTGGAGTGCCATATGTACGAGGAAAGGGCCCGGGGAAAGGCCGAACAAGTGCAAAGTCGGGATTTCACGGGAGGAGGCCGAACCAAGCTGCCCAGAGGGGAAAAGTGGCACGGAGCAGAATTAGCGCGTTGGGCAGCATGCCACGTTGCCTTGTCTGCTGCCTCAAGTATATATAGGTCTCACCCTTAGATTTCATGTTATTTACTCATATAACTTCGATGCAGAGGTAAGGACGCCGGAAAACATTTAATTTTCATCCAATTACGCTGCTAAACGCCGTACAAATCCAAATTAACTTCGGGTATCGAAGTATAAGGCTGCAGGGAGCATTTCTACAGAGTTAGTTTCATGAAATTCGCCCGGCGAATCATCGTCCTGTCGAGCCAAATTTGTTGGAATTTCTCCAAACTAGTGTCAATACGATCCCAAGCTTAAAGTAAGCATTTCTCCCTTCTAGGCTTTCGAGAAATAATGAAGTTTCGACCGTGTTTCGTAAAGTTGGAATATAGTTAATATTTATTTATAAAGTTTTCCCTTTTGCCGAATTTAGTGTTAAAACTAGTCCTATCTTTCCAGTAACACGATTTCAGTTGGGAAGAGCTATTGAATACTAATTAGAACTTATCAGTTAATCAGAAACCGGCAATCGAGGTATGTTAAGGCATTTTCTTTCGGCAAGTTAGTTTCTTCAGCACAATAGTCCAGTATAAATCCCAGTAAAGCATGTCAGGAGTATATTATCATGTTTAGTTGATGTTGTGAGTTGAGACTTGTAAATTGTATTGTTTTGGGCTGGATTATACCTGTATAGTTTTCGTGACCACCCCAGGGTTAATAACTGTGTCGTCGCTCGCCAGGGGAGAGGATACATCGCTCTACGGAGCGGCATGCCGTCCGCAAGGGATGAAGATGGGGATCCATATCCTCATATTGCCGTGGTTGGCCTTATACACACCCCGGCCGAGCGTTTACGCCCGGGGTGTAGATATCAGGAGTCCTCCGAACTCAGACACAGCTACAGTCAGGGGCCGAGCGGGCCCAGTTGCAGACCCAGGGGATCGGCAGGACGCTTATAGCTGGTAGTTGACTCAGTATAACCTGGATAGAGGTATATAGATTGAGGTGTACTCACTAGGGCTAATGGGAGCCCAGGTGGGTTATTTTGTGCTGATTGTACCTTCTGGCCTATGGGGGCCAAGTAAGGTTTATGATTGCTTTAGTTACTGATAGTTAGATAGTAAGACGCCTCACTTGTCAGGTATGACCCCTACCCTCCTTATTACAGTTATGTTTAGCCCTGATTTATTTACTTCAGTCATCTTCAGTCCATTTTCTTTACTTCATTCATTGTTAGTTCTATTTCCTACTTTCGGTTATTTAAAGTTACTGCTTTACATACTCAGTACCTGTGGTACTGACGCCCTCTTCTGGGGCACTGCATTACTTGCCTGCAGGTATAGATAGACGAGTAGCAGGTCCCTCGTAGTCCAAGTCAGCTATACAGGGTCGGCAGCTCCCTTTTTCCGGAGCTTGTGTGATAGAGGTTTACTTCTTTTGTTTGTACAGTATGGGTAGGTCGGGGCCCTGTCCCGACCATCTTATTACTCCTAGAGGCTGTCAAATTGCATCACTTCCCTGTGGTTAGATGATATTGATCATGTGGGGCCCATATGTGTTTTAGATTATGTGTGTTGGCCGTGTGGGGCCCGGTTTAGCTGTTTGGTCATAGCTCAGTTTAGCATCTGATTTCTCTTTCCAGTTATAACTAGATATCATGGTGGCCTTATCGGCCCGCATAAGACTCCCTATGTTTGTTTGTCTCTGGTTAGCTATTTATTTTTATAAGTGGCTATAGGCCTTGTCGGCCGGGGGTTGTATTTACAGCTGCTATATAGCCCGTTGTTTTCTTGATTCTAGAGTTAGAGTCAGCCCTGCATCAGAGGTGCTTAGGCTCAGTCAGCTCAGCAATTTAGGTCCTAGTAGGGCACTAGGTGCCAGTCATGCCTCCCAAGGTGGGGCATTACAGTTGCACAACATCCGGTAATGCTTCTTTCTACTATCTTTTAGTGTATTTTATGATTACCGTGTAAAATAGTCCTATGCGGTAATCAGAAAATACAACCTGAATGTGTGTTGTAATGGCCCGCACAACATCCGCATTCTGACATGATAATCATAAAATACAACCTCATTAATAACACCCACTTCTCACTCCTCATAACTATTTTTTTTCCTCTTTAGAAAAATGGACTTGAGTCGAACGTCACGGATAATGATTAATCGGACCTCTATGATTAACCCGGTAAAGGAGTTTGCATGCAACAAATCAACAAGACAAAAGCAAAGGCTCAAAAAGCATGTACAAGAAATCATCAACGTAAAGAAAACACTAAATAATCTCGAAATTCAATGAAGATTCATAAGGTCCCTCTACCACTCCTTCATGAATATCCCATACATTTTGTTTTAGTAGGAAATCAATGTCCAAACACTTTCTTCTGAACCATCTGTTATGTTTAACAAACCTGAAACAGACAAGAATGATAGAGAAAAGGTTCCTACAACGATATCCTCCGCTTGATATACGCTTCTAACTGAAAATCCAGAACTACGTCTCGACTTGATTTCCCATAGTGGGTTACGTAGGCAATAGAAAAGCCAAAAGCATCATCTTATTATTTTGTAACTATGCATGACCTGATTTCCCTCGGCAGGATACGTAGGTAACCTATTTAAGGTTCGGTCATTTTTTTCTTTGACAAAAAGAAATTAGAATTAGATTTTTGATACGCGAGACGCCAAGTCTAAAAAAAATATGGCATATTCAGTCAAAGCATCTGAGACGTTCCAAGGAGATCATCAAGGAGGTTGCTCCTAATGACTGGGGCAAAGATTTGGAAAACGCTTCAAAAATCGGCAAAAAAGAAGAAGAAGAAAAAGAAGCAAGGAGATGCTTCAATCCAAAGCCATGACGTTTAACTAGCTCAACTTCTCACATCCTATTCGTATCTGTCCACAACTTAGGCTATCCACTCTAGCTTAGGCATTTTTTTCATCTAGCAGAGATTATTTTTTTAATCAATTATTACTTTTTCAAGCATTCATTTTATGCATATATATTTTTTTTTTAAAAATACTAACATTTACCTTGCATTTTTCAGAAGTGTTATCTTTACCATTGAGGTTGGCTTGTGCAAAACAACGCAATTGGTCACGAATCTATGTTAAGGACGAAGTAACAATGACAAACCATTTCTCCACAGTCAACACTGATTTACGTTCTTTGCAAGCACGAGAAGACAACTCCAAGGAAAAGGTGATATGAAGAAGCGTGTGGATCAATATGGAAAACACTCTCAATCACTTAAACTCAAGTTTCAGTCCCAACTCAATCCAAAATATTTCCTTCAGCATTTCGCCTCACCCTAATCTCATAACCTGTGGGATTCCTCCACATGTGATGGTAGAATATACTAGCAACCCAAACAATTCTAGAGTCATGAATATCCAACCAGCTACCATTACTACATCAGTCGCAAAACGCCAACAAAATATGCTAGTTTTACGCCCATACAGAAGAATGGGGAAAGAAATCCAAACAGCAAGAGAGATCCCCATTCAAAGGAGGATTGCTGAAGAAGAGATGCCTCAAGAAACATTCAGAGTCTAAGCTATGAAGACTTATGCATATGCCCAGACCTCATACTCCCGCCAGGATTTAAGTTGCCAAAATTCAACACTTTTGATGAAAAAAGGAACCCCATTACTCATTTGAAAAATTATTGTGGAAGGTTGATCGAGATCGGACAAGATGAAGGTATACGGATGAGGCTATTCGTTCAAAGCATGTCTGGATTAGCACTTGAATGGTATGCCAGACAAGACTTCAACGAGTGGAAAACCTGAGAAGATATAGCCCAAGACTTTGTGAGACAATACGAGTTCAACATTGGACCTAATCCAATACTACTCGACTTGATCGTTATGAAGAAAATGTCACAAGAATCTTTTTCAGAATATGCCTTAAGATGGAGGCTTGAAGCTTCAAGAATACGTCCACCATTGCCCGAAAAGGAGCTAATCTCAACCTTCATCAGGATCCAAGAAGGATTATATCTTGAGAAGTTGCTCGGAGCTTGCCCACATAGTTTTTCTGAACTGATTTAACATGCTAAGGCAATTGAAGATAGCATTCAAGCAAGAAAGATCATTGATGATCCAAACTCTTTGCACCTGTCTCAAGAGATGCCATCTAGTTCTCGTCAGTCAAAGAAAAGGAAATCCCATGAATACACCCAACTGAGGGAACTTTTATCCGACATATTTTCTAGATTACGCGCGACTGGAGTGATACAACCAAGAAAGGAGAAAGTAGTTGACCTAATGCATCCGCAATTTGACCCTTCTAAGTGTTGTGCCTTTCACTCTAATGCTCAAGGCCATGACATAGAGGAATGTGTGGCCCTAAAGCATAAGGTTCAGAACTTGATCGACGCCAACAAGCTGCAAGAATATCAGTTGAAGAAACGGAACACTCCAATCATTAGCAATAAGGAAAAACAACCAAGTGTTGACAAGTTCCCGCAAAAGAGATGTCGCTTCAAAAAATGAACAAAACAAGCCTCTGAAGACTAGCTTATCGTAGTTATCAACCTTACCATTCTCCACCCACCCAGCCCTTTATCATACTGTACTTGTACTCCTTGTATGGAACTACGTTACGACCTGATTTCTTGCATCAACAAGATACGTAGGCGGCCCACATCAAGTGCGGTCTCTTTATTGAAAAACAATCCTTCTATTCTAAAAGCTTGAACTACGTTCTGAACTGATTCCTATTCGGGGATACGTAGACAGCCTGAATAGGGTTCGATCACATCAAACAAAAATTTCTTTCAATATGCGTTCTGACTTAACTCTTGCACATGGATAACCTATACGAGGAAAATCTACAAAACATCCTATTCATTCTTTACCAGAAACAGAAGATTCTCCCATCTCAATCAAAACAAGAAGAGATTTTGAACATCTTTCAATGACCAAGATCAAAGCCTTATCCCACTAGATGATATTATTCTCGCTCTCAAATTATGAATTTTTCGTAAGGAATAAGAGAAAGATTCAAAGACATGGTTATGTTGTGATGTACAAGTCAGTCTCCACCTTTAAACTAAATATTTTTCTTTGAGATCAGGAATCAAAAGCCTCGATGGAACAACACCGCATCAATAATAGGGACGATCTTTGATCAAAGGAGTCACCTGGCCCTCATGGCCTTATCATCACAAGCCAAATGACTAAATCTTATGCCTCTCTTTGTTTCATCATTTACATCTACTAACTATGGGATATTAAGAAATTTCTTTGAATTTTGCAGAATTGCATCACTGACAATTAGAGGACAATCAACTGCACTTCCAACAAAGAGATCGATACACTAACACTCGATCCAAATAGAGAACAAAGTAATAGTATCAAAGTATTTACCTGCCTGTACAAAGAGACCCAAGGTCTTCTACCTGTACAAAAGGACAAACAGGAAACTGAGTAAGAGGCAATTCTCCCATACAATACAAGGCAATCGGCCTATACAACACATAAGGCAATTTGCCTATACCACAACATAAGGCAATATGCCTGAACAATATAAGGCAATTTCACCTAGACAATAGAACACCAGGTAGTCCGCCTGTTTAATAGGACTTGAGGCAGTCCTCCTTTATAATAGGACACGAGGCAGTCCGCTTGTATAATAGGACACGAGGGATTTCGCCTGAATGATAGAACACCAGGTTGTCCGCTTGAATAATAGGACATGAGGCAGCCCTCCTGTATAACAGGTCACAAGGGAGTCCGCTTATATAATAGGACATGAGGAAGTCTGCTTGTATAATAGGGCACAAGGTAGTCCGCCTGTATAATAGGACATACGATACAATCTTTACATTACAGTTGCCTTGCCAATCGGAGGCCCTTTACATTACAATTGCCCCGCCAGTCGGAGGCTCTTTATAATACAATTGCCCTGTCAGTTGGAGGCCCTTTACATTTACAATCGCCCTGCCAGTTAGAGGCACTTTCTACATTACAGTTATCCCACCAAAATAGAGGATTTCTACTTTACATTTACTCCTTCAGCTGGAGGCTACACTACAAGTTGTTTCGCCAAGCGAAACATACATCACAGCTACTCCACATATCAGAGATCTTTCATTTACAACAGTTTCGAAGGGCGACTCCACAAATCAAAACTTCAATACCTGTTTGGCTACACTCTCTACTCTTTTATATTATTATTATTATTATTATTATTATTATTATTATTATTATTATTATTATCATTATTATTATTATTATTATTATTATTATTATTATTATTATTATTATTATTATTATTATTATTATTATCTGTTTACAACTTTGACTGGAGCAAGTATCTTCGCAATTTTCACCCTTTTTAGGTCAACACATTACAATGTGGAACTATCTCTAAGCAGCGATTGAGGCATCGCTTAGTAAGGAATACCAAACTCACAAGCTAGAGTTAAAGACTAGCACTCCGACTTCAATTCTCATAATCAATCATCTGTGCTTCCAAAGTTAGTGTACATCTATTCTTAGATTCTCAATTCTCTCTTTTCCTTTTGCGCCTCCCAGAGTCAGCATGACACGACACTGAAAAAATTTCAAGGGTCTAACCGCATCTAATTCAGTGTGGTATTGAAAGGCGTGAGGTGCACCTAGTAGAGTCCCTCTTATGGTTGTGTTGCGCACCATATTTATAATCAGGAGGCTATGAAAGTGCGCCTCATTCTAGAAATTTCCATCGTTCGGAAATTCATCTACCGTAATTCCATAAAGTCTTTCCTAACTCCGTAATGATACTAGTGTCAATCATAAATCTGACACTAGGGCAAACTTCTAAGGATCTCCTCAACATCCACCATAATCCTTTATTGCTGAACTACATTCGGCCTGATTCCCATCTTTTCTAGGAATATGTAGGTAGCTCAAATACGAGCACGATTGTACTCACTCTATTCGTGTCAAAAATTTTTCTACCTCCCGCTCACAAAAGAACCTAGTGTCATCATAATTCAACACTGGGGCAAATTTTGAAAGTCGGTCAATTTGCGACGAGTTTCACTTCTTGAACTACAGATGACCTAATTTCTCGTGAACCTGAGATATGTAGGCAGCTCGGAAACTAGAGCTCAATCATAATTTCTCAAATTTTAATTTATTTTTGCTAAAAAGACGTATCGGTGGTCGGCCAAAATTGGATACCTCATCAATATCTTCGCCGAAAGATTCTTGCATCATCCTTGATCGAAGAGGGGCAAGCTGTTGACACCCAATTTTGGCTCTCCACACTTTTGATTAACTATTTTTTAAGCTCCTGAAATTCTTAAATGGAATAAAAATATTTAAATTGCTTAAGATATTTTTTAAAATTATTTTGGATATTATATTGACATTTTCATCAAAATAAATAAATAAATAAATATGTATATATATATGTTATTTATTTCGATTTTCAATATTTTAAAATATTTTTAAAAAAAATAATATATATGTATGTGTGTCTATATATATGTGTGTGTGTGTGTGTGTGTGTGTTATTATATTTTTCATGTTAAAAATTATTACTTTCTTTGAGTATGTAGTTTAAATTATTAATTGTAAGTCAATTATAATTTAAATACTAAATTAATCCATTTTCGCGAGTAAATATTTTATTTTATTTAAGTTCGGAAGTTTAGTTAAATTAATCGATTAATAACGCATCTTGATTTTTATTTATGTTTCAAGAATGAGATGATTTTAATATTTAATTGATTTCAAATTTTTTTTATCAATTAATGCTATTTTATTAAGAAAATGGCTAAAATTGAAATAAATTGATTTTGTTTTAAATTGCAATTCTAGTCACAAATTGAGCCAAGAATATGCATATTTTCTCAATCCTTGTTACTTACTATTAGCCAATCCATGTGTGCCACGTAGGCAATCAATGGATTGTGCTTCTTTCTTTTAATCTCAACCGTTCAATCTTGATCAAGCGGCCTCTATTTAATCTCTCTCTCTATATATATATATATGTGTGTGTCTGTGTGTGTGTGTGTGTCTGTGTGTCTGTGTGTTTATTTATTTATTTTTCAGATTTTATATCCTTTCACACTCATCCAAACCCCACCCCACTAAACATACTCGACAGACTCCCACCCCTTTCCCCTTCGTCTCTTTCCCTATCCCTGCGAGCTTCTCCCTGACCCTCTCCCTTGCAATGTTTACCCCTAAAATCCGCCGGAATTAGCACTGCCCGTCCTATTGGCGTGAGGAAGGAGAGAAACTGTCTCCTTCAACGGTTAGCAGGTAAGGCACTTCTCCCTTTGTCAACTCTTTTTTCAGAATTTTCCTCCTACTTCTCAAGCTTTCGTCCCATTTCTGGAGGATTCAAAATTTTGAATCCTCGCCTTCTTCTTATTTTCCCCCTTAACTTCGCCTATAAATGGGAGACTTTTTCACACTTTGAGAGGGGGTGAAGAACAGAGATACAAAGAGGAGAGACTGAAAGGTGAAGAACAGAGATATATAGAGAGAGATAGAAAATATAGAAAGACAGGGAGAGAACAGAGAGTTATAGACAAAGGAGACATATAGGAAGGTAGAAAGAAATAGAAGAATAGAGAGACTGATATAGGAGAAAAGATATAATTGATTCATGCTAAATAGGAACAAATAGAGAGATGCAACGAGAGACAGAAACAAAAACACAGTGAGAAACCAAAAAAAACTCAGTGAGAACTGGCAGCAATACATCCCACACACTGGAAAAATAAAAAAATAAAGAAAAAAGGAAAAGCAGCGAGAATTAGAAAAAAAGCAGTAGAACATATATACAAACACATTACTTCTTTTAACTTTGTGTTCCTTTGTTTTTTGCGAACTTTCGTGCTCTCTTTGTTTGTTCGCATTTGGAGTCGGAATTGCTAGCCTAACGCTCAACCTTGGCGGCCTCAATTGTTGCACAACATCCGGTAATACTTCTTTTTGTTATCTTTTATTGCATTCTAATTAGTGTCGGGTAATTTTATGTGTTTGGAGTAGCTGGCTATTTTGATATGGTGATTGGGAGTACAAGGAATTTGAAACATAACTATTTCTAGTAGTTTCAATTTATCTATATTTTTATTATATGCTTGTAGAATTATCTTTTTTCACAACCTTGAATTAGTTCTAAATAACTTTATGAAGTGTGAAGCTTTTAAATGTAGGTTGGCTGCCCATTTTTGAGGTTATTGTAACTTTGATTCAATTGTTTGAATGTAATTCATAACCTAACTATAATGATGAACTAGAATAAGAATTAATGAAGGTAGCTGCTATTTTTTTTAATCAAAAATATCTTATTTTATTTGAAAGTGTGTTGCCCTTCTTTAAAGTGTTCTTATGATTCACGCTATTAAAATACCCATGGGTTCACTTTTGTTATGTATTAAGTATTTGTCTATGTTGAAATGATTCATTAGTCAAAATGGTAATAAGGGATATGAGTTATTTATTGTTAGAGTGTTGTCTCTCTATTTCATGTTTTGTTGCACACTTGGGGTTTCAATAAGTATACCCAAATATGACTTAAAGAGATATTTTTATTTGTTTGGGACGTGTCTTATAGTATGCCTGCTATTTTGATTGACTCTTGGGGAAATAGAAGTAACTAGAGAGATTTTATTTGCCTAAGAATTATTAGCTCCCTTCTTTGATTTTCTTCAATTGCTATATAAACTACTTCTATAGTTTTTTGGGCTTGATATTATTAGTTTTTGCCTCTTTCATTTAACTACTTTAATGAGTTTAGCTGAGCAAGTTTGGAATTCTAATATTAATTTAATGCGGATGTATATTTCTTTTAATTTTTGTGAAGTTCAAAACTATTCAAAATCTTTATGTCCAAGTATGTAAAGTGTTGCAAGGGATCACGTTTATTCATTTCTTTTCAAATATTTTCCGTACTCTTGATTCTTTTTAAATATATTTAAAAGATTGAGCAATTTTAAGATGTTCAAATATTTTGTATAAATAGGATGGATGTGTTTAGTACCTAAAGTTAATACGTGCCCTTAGTCATAAATTAATTGGCCTGAAAATAATTTTAACTTGGTGTCATAGGCACTGTTTGCTCTATTTTCAAATTTTTTATCTTGCATTATTTAAAAATTGTTGTACTTCCTAATTTCTCTTAAATATGCATTAACTATTGACCTCAAAAAAATATGAAATCAGTTGTATTAGAATAGCTATTCAAATGAGGTAAAGCCCTTGTATTAAAAATAAGTAGAATTGATTATAATGAGCTTATATATTTTTATAGGATTTAATGATAACTCTCTAATCATTTTCCTTTTTTTTCTTTTTCATGGAGTCAACCGGAGAGCTGGAGTTTTCATTTGAAACTCGATTTAGCCCGTAGGCCAATAGCCAATAGGATTCCCTCGCAGCACTCAAAGTCAAGTACTAGGAGTTAGATTCTTTTAAGAATCAAATACTTCCTAGTTTCCTTCCATAACATTTCTTTCTATATATTTTTATCCGCTAACTTTATGTGTGTTTTGCGTATATATATGAATTTGTAGGCTTGTTAGTAAATAACTTATCCATCTCTCTTTTAATAGTGCCAAGATCTTTTGCAAAGAATATTTCACAGGTTGATTTTTCTGAAGGAATAAACAGATGACCCCCTCTTTTTTCGAAAAATATGAAAAAATACTTTTTAATTATTAATCACTATTTTAGGCAACTAACTAATAATAAAAGAGGCAACAAATGATTTTTCAAAGTCCAATTGAATTAAGCTTAGTATTGGGCCCAAATAATTTAAAACTGTCAAATCTTTTTTTTTTTCAAAATGGGCTGCAGGCCCAATCATTTATTTTTGTATAATCTATTTATTTCATTAAAAGGGTTGCAAGCCCAATTTCTTTATACTAAACCTTTGCAGAAAATTTAGGCCCATGAACTTGGCTCCTTTCAAAGTTTTCTTCAAAAAGGCACAAGTATGAGGTATATGCATATATTATTTTACAAATATATTTTGCATATTATTATACTATAATTTCTTTCTTCATATGCTATTAGTTATATATTAAATTTTATATTTTACATACTACATATTATTTTACCCGTGCATACATACATACATAAATACATACATACTTTTAATTATTTTCTACTCATATAACTACCCTTATTCATAAATATTTACATATTGCATATAACTATTTTAATTATATACATATCATGGACTAATTTTCCTAATATATAACTTATCTCCATATACATATAAACTACACACTATTATTTTATACACATATACACAAAAAATATTTATAAGATATTTATTACTCCCATATAATTATACATATATATACTTCACCCTATATATTATTTTATACAGTGTACATACATTACATGTGGATTATTTTACCACCACGTTATACATGTTACTATTCCCACTATATTACAAGTATATCATTTTCGTATAACATATGTATATTGTTTATATTTTATACATGTCTCATGCATTTTGAAATCAAAAATTTAATATTATTTTATTACATTTTCCTCGCTTTATTCAAACTACTACGTATTAATATATTATTAATATATGCACATCCTATACATCACTCTCGTATATCATATGTATATCATATGTATATTTTGTATATCTTATACATTTTTAAAAAAAAATTGTTTTCAAATCATTTTACTCTCTTTTTCACTACTTTTAACCTCCCTTTAGCAAGAAATAATTGAAATAAATAATCCCCTAGCATGTCTTAGACTAAATTTAAGGACTATCTTCAGATAGGCTTCGAGGGGTGCCTAACACCTTCCCCTTGGAGTAAATAAGACCCTTACCTAGAATTTCAACGGTTTATCGCAGTCCAAAACAGAGTTTACATTTTTTAAATGGTTTCCTAATGTTTTTACTAAAACTTAGGTGGCGACTCTAACCATTTTAAAATCAGGTAGGAGAGTCAGACGTTGCAAACTGTATTTTGACCAGTTCAAAATGAGGGCGCAACACACGGTGATACACTCAATCTAATGAATCCTTTACTGAGCAACTCCTGCAACTGTTCCTTGAGTTCTGTCAACTCAGCTGTTATGATTCGATATGGAGGAATAGAAATAGGTTGGGTTCCTGGTTCCAAGTCTATACAAAAATCTATGTCACGGTCCGGTGGCATGTCGGGCAAATCTGCAGGGAACACCTCTAAGAACTCACAAACAACCGAGACCGACTCTATGGAAGGACCCTCTGGACTAGTCTCCCGAACATGCACCAAATACGTTGAACAACCCCTCTCTATCAACTTATGGGAACGAATATAAGAAATAAGATTCTTAGGAGTTGGGCTACAATTCCCTTTCAACTCCAACCTAGACGACCCTGGACCCGATATAGTGACAATCTTAGCATAGCAATCTAGAATGGCGTGGTAAGGGGACAACTAACTCATTCCTAATATTATATCAAAATCAACCATGTCTAAGATCACTAGGTCCGCCGGAGTGTCAATTCCCATGAATTCAACAATGCAGTCACGAACAACCCTATCAATTAACACAGAAGTCCCAACAGGAGTAGACACATGGATAGGAGTATTAAGCACATCACACACAAGGTCACGATCCAAAGCAAAATAAGTAGACACATAAGAAAATGTAGAGCCCGAGTCAAATAACAGAATAGCCATTCTATCAGCCACAAAGATCATACCTGTGATAACAGTGTCTGAAGCCTCTGCTTTCGGTCTACCAGGAAAAGCATAGAAATGAGCCTAGTTACCAGCCTGAGAACCGCCCGATTGGACTGTGCCACCCCTCTACCTGCCTGGGTTTGTCCCCTATCTTGCTGAACACCACTTCGTCCCAGCTGTAGACGATTTGGATTGAATGCACAACCTCCCCTCCCAGCTGAGGCAGAGCTCGAGGAGCTGGGTGAGGAATAATCTATCCGCCCTATCTGAACCTGGGGCACCATCTGAGGATGTGGTCATACTCACCACACTCATGGCATACCTTCTCAATAACCGGTCTCTGAGCTGGAACAGAAGAAATAGGACGAGCCCCAAAATTAGAACGAACCATCTAAGTACCCCCAACTACACCTGATAGTCATAGAGATGCCCCTGGTGGACCTCCGGCTGACACCTGCATGGCAGACTGAATAGGGAACCCAGAGAAACCCTGTGGTGCTGGATCCTTCACATAAGAACCACTGAAAGAGACAACTCTCCAAGTCTTCTTCTCGGCATTTCTAGCATAACCCTCCTGCCTCACCCCTTCAACTGACTTCACGTACTCTACCACCTCTTGAAAAGTCTTACCTAAAGAAACCATCTGCGGAGCTGGTACCTAGAGACTCACATTCAGACCTTTAAAAAATCACCTAATCCTCTCCTCCTCAGTGGACAATAAGGGTAGAGCATATCTGGACGAAGAGTGAAATCGAGTCTCGTATGCAGTCCCCTGCTCAATGGTGGTGAACTCATCCCGTCTCCTATCCCTCAAAGTGCGGGGAATATATTTCTCTAGGAATGTAGAGTAGAATTGGGTCCACGTCAACGGTAGTGACCCTGCTGGTCTGCACTCCATGAAAGTCCTCCACCAGAACTTTGCATCACCCATCAGCTGGAAGGTGACGAACTCAACACCATACTTTTCTACCGCTCCCATCTTATGGAGCCTTTTGTGACAATCTATGATGAATTCATAGGCGTCTTCTGCCTCTGTGCCGTAGAAGGTGGGAGGCTTCATTTTGGTGAACCTCCAAAATAAGTCGTGCTCTTTCTCTGTCATCACTGCTCAAGCCACTGGCCTCGGAAACACCACCGCCTCCGATATGTCATCAATCTGCGGGGCCACAACAGCTACATTCTGAATTCATGGCTACTGTCCTGCTGGAGTCACTGGCGCTGTCCCGGTGCCCACAAGGCCGCTCAAAAAGTTGAGGACCTGAGCTAGGACCTCTGAGAATGCTGGCACACGAGGAGCTTCTCCCTGCATCGGGACCTCGACCTCAACTGCCACCCACTCCTGTACTGCTGTGGAACGAGAGATGAAGACCTCTCCCTAACTAGAGCAGGAGCACGGGGCCCTCCTCTAGCCGCAGCGGGTCTCCGGCCACGACCTCTTCCCCTTCCTCTACTGCAAACTGGGGCCGCCACTATTAGCTCAGGTGTTGTGTCTCTATTACCATTTGCGCGCGTTCTCACCATCTGAGAAGGAAAGAAGAAAAGTTGTTAGATACCAATTTGGATCACCAAATACCAATTGGAATCAAGTAATCGCACGAAGCGAGAGAAGGAAGGAGTTTTCCTGAAGTCTTGAAACCTCTGGAAGATAAATTACGGATGTCTCCGCACCGATCTACGAGACTCTACTAGACTCATCTTAGTGCAATGAGATCAACGAATCCAGAGCGCTGATACCAACTTTATCACGACCCAAATGGTCGTGATTGGCACCCACACTAACCCTCCGATGGGCGAACCAATGAATCCTAATACTACCCCCAAAATGAGACAAGAAAAAAGGTAAATGCATTCTTTAATTATTGAGATAACTCCGCATCATGAATCAATCACTTAAACCAACATTACAAAGAAAAAGAAATACAAAAGACTTGAAATTCATTGCACAAGACGTCTAAATACAACTCTAAGAATGTTTAAAAATAAACTAAGAACAAAGAAACATAAGTGTTCGTAAGAGAAGGACATCTTCAAAATAGGAGAGTGAACTGTGCTCCCATCTGCTCACTTTCTCGAAACTTCGAAACTGCTAGTTCACAAGTGAGGATGTGAAGAACTGCCGGGCACAAATTCTGCACTCAGAAAAGAATGCAGGGTTAGGGTCAGTACATGACACGTCCTGGTAGGCATCATCAGCCGACCTTACATAATAACAGATAATTACAACAATAGAGATATAAAAAGGGATCCTCAGCTTTACACAGATATACAAGCCATTTTATGAACACTAGATCTACTCTAGAATCAGTTGGCTTGCTCACTCGATTAGGCTCTCGCTGCAGCGGTCACTTGTCCGCTACAATGATCTCGCCGTAGCGAAAATGATTCCGCTGCAGCGGCACTGCATAGGCAGTAGCTCGACGTGCTGCACCCTTCTCAGTTCATCCATTCCATAGTTCATTAGATCAATAGTTAATATTTCATAAACTTCATAAATCCATCCAATAACCATAATAACACAATAATCACAATACCTAATAAGACCTATAAATCCTCAGTTACTCATAGCGACAACTAGCCAATAACCGCATATGGTAACATGTCGCACTTAGCTTTAACATCATGTTCATTGCTATCAATCTTCATCATATCCACGATAATTTCACACATCCTCGTGGAACGTTCACATTCACCTTATGAACATAAATGAAATCACAAACAAATACATAACAACACAACCAAGGGTAGCATGATGGCACATGCCTTCGCCATCTCTCCTTAACACTTAACCAAACGAATAATGTACACACATGCCAGAGGCCTTATCTATCCCCATCCAATTATGATTTGTAGTGGACTCTATAAATCCATGTACTATACCGGTGTGGCTCCGTTCCCACTCATACGCTCGTCAGGATGCTCCCCTTGGGCACGAGCCACTCAAATAAAGTTATTCGCTCGCCCAGATACTCCCCTCGGGCTCGAGCCTCTCATTTAAAGATATTAAATCTTTTCATTCATCACTCTCATAAAAGGCATGACAAGTGCATTATTGCAGCATACAGAAAGTTACAATCTACTTCTCAAATAAGCCATCATCAATTAACAATTCTCTCATTAACGGAGTGGAGCCACTTTACTAACCATTCATCACAAGTAAATACATTAACATATATACACAATCTTTTAAGCAAGTTATCACAATTTAATATCACATCTTAGTCATGCTCATAAGATAGCTTACCAACAATTGACTCACATATCATGTAAACGTCCAAGACCAATCGTATATCAACATTGCATGCTATACATGCCATTATATAGGTCTATCTCTATAAATCGTAACCTACCTCTATTTGGAAGGTAACAATTCAATTACTCCGTGGGAGCCTTGCCTTTCCTCAAAGCCTCAGAATGCGTGAAATCTACAACACAAGAGTAATTCGTTAATTACTTTTCAATTTAGAGACTAACAGATCAAACCCTTCCCTTCGGGTGTTTTTCAAAAGTATAACCCCAAATCTACGCGGTTCTAATTTAATTTCCCGAGCAACCCTTGTTCTCAACAAGTGATTCTAGGGAAGAGATCAAAACTTATCAACACCAACCCGACTCATCCCTTAATCACCCTATAATTTAGTCCTAGTTAACAGCCTAGGGTTCTTCCTCTCCAAAATTCCCACCATTAGAGGTCTACAAAGCTTCTAGGATCAAAATCACTCACTTTAGAGATAGAGAATTGAAAATCTTATCTTGGATGAAGAGATTACTGCTCTAGAAAGTTTTTCCGTCCTCTAGACCTCCTGATCGCATTTTGGAAAATAATAGGGTGAAAACCCTGTAATACCCACTTAAACTCACTTTCTGATTTTTATTGTCCGCTACAGTAGACCCGCTACAGCGGTCATAGGGCCGCTGCAGAGGTCCAAATGGTTACTCCTCAATTTTCACCACCGCGGGACTCTAACCACTACCACGGTCTCGCTACAGCGGGAACCCCCCCGCTGCAGTGGTCCCTCAGAGCAGTAGCTACCCAAAATTGCACAGTTCTATACTTATTTTATTTCCAACCTCCCTATCTCATCCTTATCTAGATTTCTCTATTCTATACCCTTAACCATCCCGTAACGACGTTCGGATCGTTACAACATTTTCTTCTAAATACTATTGTTGCTTCTCCATCAAGACACCGTGAATGCTTAACATCTTGTTGTATTAATACCTCAGTATCTAATGAGGTATGCTACCACTAATTCGTGGGCCCGCCAGTTATCTTTATTCAACATTATGTATCATGTCTAGTAGATATTGTATTATCCAACATTTTTAGATTTTATATTTCATATTAGATGTTTCATGACTCTGGTTTACGTATATAGAGTATGTTAGAGCCAATGGGGCATATTGTGTATGTTAGACTTATATTGTGTTAGAGCTTGTGGGGTGTCAAAAGGGTAATTTGGATCGTGATAGTACTGGTGGAAGGTATTAGGTACTTATGAATATTTGGGTTACATGCAAATCGGCTCGAATGCAAATATTGATTTATGAATTAATGTGTCCATCCCTACTTATACGATAATCCTTCGCGCTAATAGAAAATGATCATTTGTAATAAGAAGGTCACCCATGTATGTTGGGAAAAATAAGCACTAATAAAGGTGCACGACAGGTACTATTGACACCCAATTTCGCCCCTCCGTACTTAAAAATCAACTTCTTCGAGCTTCTTAATAGTTAAATTGCACAAAGTATATTTTTTACACTTTTCTCATTTTTAAATTTATTGATAAATTATCCTTATGATAGAATTTTTATCATTTTATTCTCATTATTTTAGTTTTTAATAATTTATTAATAATTATGTTTATTTTAGAATTTTTATTTCATTTATTGTCATCTTTTTAATTTTTTACTATTTATTGATAGTTATCTTTGATCTCATAAACTTTTAGGATTTTTTATTACTTTATTGTCATGGTATATTTTTCAATAATCGTTAATTTTTCATAGTCATTTGCATATATATAACATAAACACTATGATTTTTTATTTTTATGACAAAATATATTTATTTATTTATATGTATTTTTTATACTTGCGTTAATTTTATTTTTACACTGTCCATAAATTCAAAAAGTCCAAATAATTAATTACCAGTATAAAATAAATTTCATCAAATCAAAGGTCAAGTCATCTTTTAAAGAGGTGGTTTTTCATTTGATTCGTGGATCCCCTTTTTTTTTCCTTTTTGACTTATTTTCCCCCACGCTATCTCTCTCCTCTTTTATTTTCCTATCACCTCATGCCCCTCTCCTATAGTTTATTCATAAAACATGAGGAAAAGACTTAGATGGTCCTTTAAGAATAGGTGAAAGGAATATTTTTATCCCCCATATATATAGGATGAAATATAAAATATTCCTTAAGTATTTAAAAGTGGATAACTTTAGTCTTTGTATATAACAGAGACTCTATATTAACGTTAACTTGCACAAAGTTAATGATAGTACAATACACCGTAACAGATACAAAATGGAGAAAAGTCTTTATTTTTAAACTTGTCCATCATCTATGTGAGAATTAAAAAATTTCTAATTTATTCTCTTCTAGCGCCAAAATATTCTTCTAAAGCCAAAAATTTAGTTTTTGGTATTCTTTACTCTATAGTAATGTTCATCAGAAGGAATAACGAAATAGAAGTAAACCCTTGTTACAATGAGGATTTGATTTATATTATTTTTTCAATATTTCATTAATTTTTGAAAATCTTTATTTTTACCATTATATTATGGAATAGTACACAAAATACCCATTAAAATAAATTAATTACTCTGATTTGTCCCTTTTCATACTAATTTCATTAACAACCATTTGGGGAAAAATATTTACTCAAAATGCACTTCATTTTGCTGCACATTGGATAGTTCTCCTTCTTTTTTTTTTTTTTGTCATTATATTTATTGTCTTTGTCCTTTCATTTATTATTTTTGTCCATTTATTTATTGCTTTGTCCTTTTCTTATTTATTATTTTTATCCTTTTTATATTTTTTATCATTTATTAGAAATATTATTTGATAACATTTTTATAATTTGATCCTTATTTTTTATTTTTTTTTCTTTTCTTTATTTTTAACTATTTTTTCTCTTGATTCTTTTTGCTCCTTTTTTTGTTAGCTTGTCTTTTTTAAAACTTTTTTTGTCTCTTGCTATATTTGTCTTTTTTAAAAAATAAAAAATAAAATAAAAAATAAGAAAATGAACTAATTATTGTATATTAATAAAAATAAAAAAATATAACTAGACTACAATAAAAAATTAAAAAAATATTAAAGTCCACTGATTTATTTATTAAAATATAAAGTGATAAAAAAAATATTTTTATAATTTTTTTTTGCTTTTGCAAATGAAAACAGGCCTTATATCTAAAATATGACTCTATTTTTTGTAATTATTTTTATAAAAATTAACTAATTGGTGAAACCGATATAAAAATTAAAATATCAAAATTAAGCGTAAATTCTACGATACCATATCAGCATATGATATATACCATGTGAGTATTACAGAGGATTGAGAAGTGTCTCACTGATGGATCGAAACAGACCTAAATGATACCATGCCAATATATAGATATACTATGTTGGTATCATGGAAAGCTAAGAAGTTTCTCATTGAAGGACAAAAGCATACCTCGATGATACCATGTCAATATATAGATATATTGTGATGGTATCATGGAGAACTAAGGAGTTTCATTGAAGGATTGAAGCAGACTTCGATGATACCATATCAGTATATAAGTATTGTAATGGTATCATTGAGGACTGAAGTAGATCTTAATAATACCATGACATTATATAGATATATTATGATGGCATCATAGAGAACTAAGGATTTTTTCACTAAAAGATTGAAGCAGACCTTAATGATACCATGAAAGTAAATAGATATATTCTGATGGCATCATTGAGAACTAAGAATTTTTTCACTAAAAGATTGAAGCAGACCTTAATGATACCACGAAAGTATATAGATATATTGTGATGACATCATTGAGGATTGAGAATTTTCTCACTAAAAGATAGATGCAGACCTTAATGATCCATGTTAGTATATAGTTATTATGATGGTATCATGGATGACTGAAGAATGTCTCATTAAAGGACTGAAGTATTCCTCCATGATACCATGACAGTATATAGATATATTGTGATGACATCATTGAGGACTGAGAATTTTCTCACTAAAAGACAGAAGCAGACCTTAATGATTCTATTAGTATATAGATATACTATGATGGTATCATGGTTGACTGAAGAGTGTCTCATTGAAAGACTGAAGTATTCCTCCATGATACCATGTCAGTACATAGATATACTGTGATGGTATCCTAGATGACTAAGGAGTGTCTCGTTGAAGTAGTGAAACAATCCTCCATAATACCATGCTATTAAATAAATATACTAGTATAGTATCATGGAGGACTAAAGAGTGTTCACTGGAGGACTAAAGGAGACCTCAATGATACCATGACAGTATATAAATATATTGTGATGGTATCATTGAGGACTAGGGATTTCTCACTGGAAGACTAAAGAGTGTCTCATTAAAGAACTGAAGTAGTCCTCCATGATACCATGTCAGTATATAGATATATTGTGATGGCATCATTGAGGACTGCGGATTTTCTTACAAAAGGACTGAAGCTAACCTTAATGATTCCATGCTAGTATATAGATATACTATGATGGTATCATGGAGAACTGAAGAGTGTCTTATTGAAGGACTGAAACAGTCCTCCATGATACCATGCCAGTATATAGATATACTATGATGGTATTATGGAGTACTAAATAGTGCTTTATTGGAAGACTGAAGTAGTCCTCCATGATACCATGCCAGTATATAGATATACTGTGATGGTATCTTGGAGTACTAAAGAGTGCTTCATTGGAAGACTGAAGTAGTACTCCATGATACCATGTAGTATATAGATATACTATGATGGTATAATGGAGTACTAAAGAGTGTTCACTAGAGACTAGAGGATACCTCAATGAAATAAAAAAAAATTAATAAGCAAAATTAAAAAAAAGACAAAAAAATGAAATTAGATTATGAAAAAAAAAAAAGAATTAGATAAAATTTTCAAAAAAAAAGATGAGAAAAGAAAAGAAAAACAGAAAAAAAGGAACTAAATTTGAGAGTGAAATTTGATTATGGCGAAAAAAAATAGGAATAATATAATTTGAGAAAATAAATTAATAAAATAAGAGAAAAATATAAAGAATAAAGAAAAACGAGAAAAAAGGAGTAGAAAAATAAAAATTAAATAATGAAAAAAAGAGAGTCAAATTTGAGCATGAAATTAGATTATGGTAAAAAAAAATAATAATGATTTATAAAAAAAATTCTTTTTAAAAAATATTTTTTTATTAATTTTAATTTTAATAAATAAGCAGTGATTTTAGTATTTTTTGTAAATTATTTTTTATTGTAATTAAATTATTTAATTTTTTTTACATTTTTATTAGTCTAAATATAGCTACTGTATCTATTTTTTTTAGTTAAAAAAGTAAAATAAAAAAATAAAAAGAAAAAACTAAAAAATAGTAATAAAAACTTAAATTAATTTAAAAATGAATAAATTAAAAAAAGAGATAGAAAAGAAATAAAGTAATACCATGATAGTGATAGGTAAGAGACAAAAAAAGAAAAAGGTGCAGTGCTGGCATCAGCATGACGTCAACCCGAAAAAGAATAAAAAAATGGTTATTTTGTATAATTATTTTGGGGGGCATCAAAATAAAGGTGCATTATCATGTAAATACTTTACTTTTTATGGGCAACTAGGTAAGTTCCCTTATATTATTGCTTTGTATTCGAGAAGACGACAGACTATTTTATTCATGATTTTGGAGACTTTTTCTATTATTTGACTTCAACATAGAAAAACTCAACATTATCGGGTTATAAGCTGCTTTTATATTTTATATCTATTTGCATTAGATTATTTAGTATAGGACTTTTGTTTATTAGATTTACGTTAATTGATCCTATTCTTTATTTTAGATAATTTTAGTTTGAGATTCTTATAAAATGTGCTCTTTTTTTTATCGACAGACCATATATTGACCCAGAAGGTTTCACCATCAAAGTATATCACAAGAGTTTGATAAAGCATCAACCAACTAAACACTATGTTGGAGGTATCGTGAAATATTTTGACAATGTGATGCCAACAGATCTTAACATGACGGGGCTAAGGAAGATGCCAGACTTTTGTGGTTACATCGACAACTCAGTGATATTTTGGCACAAAGGCATGAAGTTTGGTAACATATTGAGCCTAATATCTACTAAAGTAGAAGCTCGCTCAATAGCTAAATCCATTTCTAAAGATAATGTAGTTGAGATATGCTTTGAGCATCTGGACTCTTACTTTAAAATGCCGAAAATGGAATATGATTACAAAAAGGTAAAACAATCAACACTTCAAAAATGCAACATACTTGTCAAGTTACCAAGAAATTTGATGAACCAAAAAACTCATCTGGTTGTGATGAGTTCGAAGATTCTGAAAATAAAATTTCAGATTTCAACACAGTAAGTGCTAAACGTGGTTCAGGAAAATAAAGTTTTGAAGATAGTAGTAAGCTTGTTAGTGTCGAGGTTCGAATAGTCTGTTAAATGAAGAAGGAAATCCAGATTATGTGAATTCTTTTGATACATTGAGCTAGGATAGTGATTTTGACGAGAGTTTTGATTTCCTAAGCATAATCCTAAAATAGATGGGATGAATCTAGTACTTTCTCTTGAATATACTTTTGAAAACAAAAAAGAATTTAAAAGTGTTGTGGAGACTCAGAAATAAATAAAGGAAGATATATCCATTGGCGCAAAAATGACAAAATGAGAATGAGAGCTGAATGCATACATTCAAATTGTGAATGAAAAATTATGGCGTCAAGAATGCACAGGGAGAAAGTATTTCAAATAAAACTTATAATCCAGTGCATAGTTGTAAAAATTGGCATCATCGGAATAAGACGATCACATCTTCCTTCATTGCAAGGAGATATCTTGATGAAATTAGTTCGAATAGAAATTGAAAAGCATCTAAATTTAGAAATACCATTAGTCGGCAACTGAAAGCTCATGTTAGTACAAATCAAACTAAAAAGGCTAAAGGAAAGGTCATTTCATAATTAGTGGCGATATCAAAGATTAATTTTCTATGTTGTGGGACTACTACAATGAGCTTGAGAAGACAAATCCTAGTAATTCTATTTTTTTAAAATTAACAGAAAATGAAATTCCTAACAAGACACAGAGATTTCAGAGAATATACATATGTTTTGGTGCCTGTAAGGAGGGATTCAAGACAGGTTGTAGAAAGCTTGTGGGGGTAGATGATTATTGGTTAAAGGTTCGATTTATGAAACTCAATTGTTAGCTGTGGTTGGACTTGATGCTAATAATAATATATTTTCAATTGCATATGCAATTGTAGAAAAGGAATCACGCGAGATATGGTCATGGTTTTTGAACTACTTAGCTTTTGATTTGGAGATTGATGATCATGGTGGTTGGACCTTCATTTCAAATAAGCAAAAATGTCTTTAATAACGTGTTGTCATTCGTTAGCCATAGGTTTTGTGTTCGACACATTTATAGCAATTTTAGAAAGGCCGGATTTAGCGGTTTCTTCTTGAGGAGTGCACTTTGGGCTGCTGCGAAAGCTACAGAGAAGTTCTTTAATAATACCATATTTTAATTTTTCAATTTAGATGTAGAAGCAGCTTCTTGGTTAAATGATAAAACACCTACTGAATAGTCACGATCACATTTCACTCCAGATGCTAAGAGTGATATCTTATTGAATAACATGTGTGAATATTTTAATAGCATGATACTTGAGGCACGAGAAAATCCTATTATAACATTGTTGGAGAAATTAAGATCTCTATTGATGACTTGGATGCAAGCTAATAGGGATAAAGGAGAAAGATGGATTTTAGGTGATTGTTGCCCTAGGATCAAGAATATTTTGCACAAAAATGAGTTGGCTGCTGCTGCATTTATTCCTCGAAAATCAAATCAATGGAACTATAAAATCTTCGGAGCAACCAAAGATGATAATTGGGTAGTATACCTCTACAATTGACAATGTAGTTGTAAGAAATGGACTATAATCGGATACTCTTGCAAGCATTTCATTTCAGCAATTTGGGCTAAAAATGATGAAATTATTAACTATGTGGATGATTGTCATAAGGTGGAAACATATAGGAGGATTTATGAACGTGCTATTCTTTCAATTAATGGATTGCAATTGTGGCCTAAATCCAATGAAATTCCTCTGTTGCCTCCTTTGATTGTGAAACAAAAGAGGGGAAGAAAGCAAAACTTGAGGAAAAAAGAATTTTGTGAAGTTGGAGCAAGCAGAACAAGAATGAGAAGGAAATAAAAATCTGTTGATTGTAGCATTTGTCATAAGCCTGGTCATAACAAGAGAACTCGCAAGTTTAACTATGTGGAGAGAGAATCTAATGTTAATGAGTCAATTTTTTTTTGGGAATCAGCTACATCATCAGCTCCTGAAAAATTACCGTTAAGAGCAACATATATAATATTTGAATTGAAGGTCCATTTCACACTATAAAGTTTAAATTATATTTCTCTGTTTTTATATGTTAGAAGAGGAGAGGTGGGACAACAAGTTGATACATGAAATTATTTTTCGTGCATTTTAAATGGTAGAGCTCAAGTTATTTTTGTTTAGCCAAAGTTTTTTTTGTCGAATTTAAATTATTTTTGCTGAATCACTACTAATTTATGCTAAACTGATGTTATTTTGCTGAACTAAAACTGTTTTTTGCTGAATTGAAGTTGTTTTTACGGAATTGCTGTTGAATTTGCTGATTGGAAGCTATTCTTCTACTGAATTACTGTTGTTTTTGCTGAGTCGCTGTTGTTTGTTGCTGAATCGCTGTTGTTTTATTGCTGAATTAATATTGTATTTGCTAAACTGAAGCTGTTTTTGGCTTTGCTGCTGTTTTTGTTGAATTGATGTTGTATTCGCTAATCCAGAGCTATTTTCTTGCTGAATCGTTGCTGAATTAATGTTGTATTTGTTGAATTGAAGTTGTTTTTGCTGAATTGCTATTGTATATGCTGATTCAAAGCTGGTTTTTTTAAATAGATTACTGTTGTTGTTTGCTGAAAGCTGTTGTTTTTTGCCAAATTGATGAAGTATTTACTGAATCGAAGCTGTTTTTGCTGAATTTAAACTTTTTTTCCTGAGTCGCTATTGTTTTTGCTGAACTAATGAAGTATTTGCTGAATGAAATATGTTTTTGCTGAATTATTGCTGTATTTTTTAAACTGAAGTTATTTTTGTTTGAACTGAAGCATTATTTTTCTTTTTCCTAATTGGAACTACTTTTAGCGAACCAAATTTCTTTTTTTTGGGCTGAATTGGAGCTGCATTTTGGTGAAGTGAAGTTGTTCTTGAACTAGCATTATTTGTTTGGTAAATATTCAAATTATTTTTTTTCAGAATTGATCTACAGCTGGTTTATTCATAAAGATATTTTCTCATTTTTTACAAAGATATTCAAGCTATAATATAGAACTAATGCTACAATTGGTGACACTATTTTTTTCAATATGTGTATATGGACGAATTTTTCATTTGTAGAACTCACCATTGTAGATGATAGGACTCTTCATATTGTAACGCAGCAAATAAATTAGCTTGACATGAAACGGAGCAACCATAAAATCTGACATGAAAAATAAGGGCAATATAATAAGAGTATTAGTTACATAGACAAATTCAAGATTTTCACCAGTAGTACTCTCAATGAAACTAATAAGAATTAATGGACCAATATTTTAGCTTTGAAAGAGACAACAGAAATCATATATACCTCATTGGCTTGCACATCTAATTTTATCACATAACTCCCAGCTCAATATTGCTGATAAATAAAAGTGAATTATGTCAAAGGAAAGATATGTGCATAGGTATTGTTATTTTCTCATACATTGATATTGTTGGATTTTATTAATTCACTTCTGACTAATACTATAACATACTAACATAAAATAAAAGCAAATAAATTTAATGAAAGGACTTAAAATAAATGATCAATCATTCTTATGTATATACCAGAAAAGATTTGTATATATAGCATGTTTAAGAATCTATCGGAGTAATTACATAATAAATTGCTGAAAATGCTTCCTAGACAAGCAAAACTAATTGACTGATTCTCGTGTGTTTGATCTATGTCGTTTCAGTCTAGAGGTATATTATGCCATGGATGATCCAGCATAAACGCAGCTACAAAAGTATAAGAGGATAATAATGGCTCAAAGGTGATATTCAAATCCTCGTCGTCGCACATATCATGTAACATCACACCTAAATTCTTTTTGATCAATGGATCTAATTCGGGTATTGAATTTCTCTACATATAGTCCCTGCATCATATACTCCTTGTCTCATCATAACTAGTTGATTCAAGTGTAGATTCTTGAAAATTCAAGAAAGTCGTAGTTTCATGTTCCAAGTTATTTGTCACGCCCCGAGCCTACACCCTGGACATAACATGGTACTTGAAGTCACATGTGACCCCAAGTCAACCCTTGGTCTATCATTCACTAGCATTTTGAGTAAACATGCACAACGGAACTTTGAAACAATATCATAAAGCATTTATGAAAAACGAATCCGAGGATATAAAGTTTAAAACATTTTGAATAATACTGATAAATTTGAAAACCATATATGTCTGAAAGCCATCTAACTGAGGAGTTTCTAGGACAAGCCCCCAGCTAACTCCAAGTCTAACTGAAATTAATAAATGACTTAAATGAAGAAATAATGCCCTCGGATGATGAGGACTCACACTTCACAGCTGAGGTGGAGAATCTGATCTGCGGCAACTACCGGAGCTGAATCTGAGAACCTGCAGCTATATCATGAAACGATATAACATAAAAGTATGCGTCAGAACTTTGAATGTACTGAGTAAGTGGGAGAAACACAACTGAATATAAAGTCTGAACTAAAATGACACGCAATGACCAACATGTAAGTTGAACTAAACTACTGGTATAATCTGAAATGCTCAAGATGACCATGTCTGATGGTCAAGGACATGCCCTAAGTCTGAAACATTGAAATATGAGATACTGGACTGAACTGAGCTGCTTATTCTGAAACTGGACTGGACTGACTAGTGGGAGAGTCTATAACCGACATATAACCATGTGAGCTAGACGTGGAGTTCAATGTATACACCCCACCAGTAGGACCCAATATACCTTGCCAGGGTATAAAGGCATGAACTGGACGATCACAAAAGTCTAGGGCTAAACAGGCCAATAATTTGCACTGACAACGTAGTTCTGGAAACCTAGGTGCGCTGGAACCCTGGACCACTCGGTGCTAAGTTCTACTCCCACTGGAAAACCTAAATTGATCTACTGCTGATAACTCAAAACTGGGGTCCAAGACTAGTCAGGGACGTATAACTGCATGTACTCTGAGAGTCTTATCGAACCAGATTCTGAAACTGGGTTCTTGATTGGTCAGAGCTTCTTATTTGGAAGCGTCGTAACCGTTTAAGAAAAAGCTGTAACTGAATGGGGGTCCTAGGGCTAGTTAGAGCTGTATGCTAGAATGTCATGACCGCCTAACGGACCAAAACTATAATCTGAGTCTGATTCTGATAACTGAGAGGCACCACTAACACCTCGAAATAAGACTGAAGTCAAACTGATCAGTTGACAATTTTCTGAAAGATTCTGAAGAGACTTTACATTCTAACTAGTCTGAACTACTAGCAGCTAATAGAGAACTCAACTTATCCCAACAATACGGGAATTTCATAATATAGCACAATTTCAAGAATTCTAGGAATTTCAGTCAACAGGGCTAAAGTCATTCTCATTAATGAAATATTTACTCATCATATATATATGTATAGGAAATTCTAGAAAGTTCAGCCCAAAGGATTCTACCCTCACTAGAGGAACTTTAATAAACAAAATCATAACTCGAAAGTTAGGGCTTAGATTCAGCTTTGTATAAACACTGATAATTTGATAAGGAATTTATGGGGATCATATCAACAATATACATGAACAACATTCTAAGTGGAATCAACGAACATAAACATGAATCCTTTTCATACTCGAAAACTCAAGGCTTAAACTGATAGAGAAAACTGAGGAGGATTTTTTTGGGGACACAAGAGAAGAACAATCCCCTTGATAAAACCCCATATACCTGAGTTAAGGTTTATTGAAGAAAGAGACTTGAACTGCTGCAATAGAGGAAAACCCTACGCTTGGTTGAGAGTCTCTTGAGAGAATCTTCGATGATTTTTCTGAGAAATAACGTGAGAATGAGGGAAGGAACCGTCCCAACCCTCTAATAAGTATGAATTTATGTTCAAAACGACGTGGTTTAGAGCTTGGGAGGGTAGGAAATTACTAAACAGACCTTAGAAATTCGCTGGGAAAAACTGTCAGGTGTCCCTAACGAGTCGTGGCATCTGAAAATGACTTATGGTCATGCCCATCAGGTACACTGCCTGGAATCTCCAGTCGGTGAACATGAGTGACTTAACGAGTCATGGTCACTGGACACGACTCGTGGTCACACAACTGTCGACCATACTGTCTCACCCCCTGGAAAAATAATACAAGGCTAGTAACGGTTCACTCAATGAGTCCTTTCCACTGATGACGACTCGTGGTGACCACCCATCAAGAGCACTGCCAACCTCTCAAGTTTCTGGATTCTGGCCTGATAACATATGACTCAACGAGTCGTGGAACCTGACCACGACTCATGAGGTCGCCCGTTGGGAACACTAACTTTTATTAGGCATCCTTCTCATGGTTGACCTAACGAGTTGTTGTGTCCCTTAATGACTCGTTGAGTGGGTCGTTCTGCAACATTTCTGCAGTTTTTCAGATTTTTTGATTTAAGTCTCGGAATTAGATTTTTAGTTTTCGGGGCATTACAATATCTTCCCCTTGTAAATATTCGTCCTCGAATGTTAGAAAACACACAGGATCCATAAAAATAGCAATCAAAGTTTCCAAATATTGCTCATTTAACTCCAAAACTGTCAGAATAACTACCTTCGATTCAAAAATACAAACTGAACTGAATTACTTTTCACACATACATTCATAATAGAAAAGAGACTTGAACAGCTGAATTGAGTTATGAAAACTAAATTGAGTTCTTGGGTAAAAACTAATTTCTCAAGCTGTGCTGGAGCCGGTAGGGAACAAGTTCGGGTATTTGGCCATCATATCTGCTTTGGCCTCCCACGTAGCTCCCTCGACCTGCTGATTCCTCCATAAGACCTTGACTGAAGCTATTTCCTTGTTTCTCAGCTTACGCACCTGATGGTCAAGGATCTGGACTGGAACTTCCTCATATGAGATGCTATCTTTTATTTCCACACTGCCCAATGGCACCACTAAGGTTGGGTCTCCGATGCACTTCTTCAAAAGTGACACATGGAAGACTGGACTGCTAACACCGAAGGTAGTTCTAGCTCATATGCCACATTGCCAATACGCCTCAGAATTCTATAAGGTCCCACAAACCTGGGAGTCAGCTTGCCTTTCTTCCCGAATCTCATCACCCCTTTCATGGGTGATATTTTCAGATAAACCCAATCATCAACTGCGAACTCCAACTCTCTTCTCCACACATCTGCATAAGATTTTTGACGGCTCTGAGCTATTTTCAATCTTTCCAGGATTAGCTAAACTTTCTGCATTGCCTCATGAACTAAGTCTGGCCCTATTAGTATAGCTTCACCAACCTCAAACCATCCTATAGGAGATCTACAACTACCATACAACGCCTTGAAAGAGGCCATCTGAATACTAGAGTGATAGTTGTTGTTGAATGCAAACTCGATAGAGGAAAATGATCATCCCAACTGCCTTTAAATTCGATTGCGCACGCTCTTAGTATATCTTCTAGAGTTTGAATAGTACGCTCAGCTTGCCCATCTATCTGCGGGTTAAAAGTTGTACTGAGCTTGATTTGAGTGCCAAGTCCCTTCTGAAAAGACTTCCAGAAATGGGAGTTGAACTGGGTATCCCTGTCTGAAATAATGGCCAATGGCACCCATTGAAGTCTAACTAGCTCCCGAATATAAAGTTTAGCATAGTCCTCAGCTGAATCTACGGTTTTGACTGGGAGGAAGTAAGATGACTTAGTCATCCTATCTACTACCACCCAGATTGAATCATGTTGTCAACAAGTCCGAGGTAGGACTGTAATGAAGTCCATATTTACTTTTTCCCACTTCCAAGTGGGTATGCTAATATCCTGAGTCATACCTCCTAGTCTCTGGTGTTCTACTTTGACTTGCTGGCAGTTTGGGCACTTAGCTACAAATTCAGCGATATCCCTTTTCATGTCGTTCCACCAATAGATATCCCATAAATACCGATGTATTTTGGTAGCACCAGGATGAATAGAATATCTCGAGCTGTGTGCCTCAGCCAGTATTTTCTGTCTCAACTCACCGATATTTGGTACACACAATCAACCCTGGTAACGGAGTACACCATCTCCCCCTTTGGAGAAAGCTTATATTTCTTTTCTGAGTACTGCCTCCTTAAGCTTAAGCAAAATGGGATCATCTTGCCTAGACTTAAGGAAGAATCTGACCCGCTCTGCAAAATCACTCCACCCTCAGCTGAATCCACCAACTGTACTCCCAACCGAGCTAGTCTATGGATGTCCTTTACCATTTCCTTCTTTCCCTTTTCAACATGAGCTACATTTTCCTTGGACAACCTGCTTAGTGCATCCGCCACCATATTGGCTTTACCTAGGTGGTACAACACACTCATGCTGTACCACCTTCAGTAACTCCAACCACCTTCTCTGACGAAGATTTAGGTCCTTCTGACTGAACACATACTGAAGGCTATTGTGATCTGTGAACACATCCACGTGAGCCCAGTACAAGTAGTGTCTCCATATTTTCAACGCGAATACCACCATTGCCAACTCCAAGTCATGAGTTGGATAATTCTTCTCATGGACCTTGAGTTGTCTGGAGGCGTAGGCTATCACTTTGCCTCACTGCATCAATACGCAACCGAGTCCGACTCTGGAAGCATCACAATAAATAACTAACCCCTCTGCTCCTTCCGGTAAGGTTAAAACTGGAGCGGTAGTGAGTCGAGTCTTCAACTCCTGGAAACTCTCCTCACACTCATCCGACCAATGAAATTTCATCTTCTTCTGAGTTAACTAAGTCAGAGGTGAGGCTATAGAAGAGAAACCTTCCACAAACCATTGGTAGTAACCGGCTAGACCCAAAAACCTCTTGATTTCTATTGGAAAGGTAGGTCTAGGCCAACTTTCACTGCTGTTATTTTATGAGGATCTACCTGTATTCCCTCACCTAAGATCACATGACCCAGGAAATTCACGGACTTCAACCAAAATTCACACTTGCTGAACTTGGCGAATAACTGGCAATCTCTGAGGGTCTGTAATGCTAACCTTAGGTGATTAGCATGCTCTTCCTTGTTCTTGGAGTACACCAGAATATCGTCGATAAATACAATGATGAACATATCTAGGTACTGCTTGAATACTCGGTTCATCAAGTCCATAAAGGCTGTTGGGGCGTTCGTCAGCCCGAAATACATCACTACAAACTCGTAATGAGCATACCGAGTTTTGAATGCTATTTTCAGTATGTCACACTCTCTGACCCTTAGCTGATGATACCCCGACCTAAGATCTATTTTCGAGAAACAACTGGCTCCCTGAAGCTGGTCGAACAGGTCATCAATTCTAGGCAGAGGGTACTTGTTCTTAACTGTAACCTTGTTCAGCTGACGATAATCTATGCACATTCTGAGGGTACCGTCTTTCTTACGCACGAATAGCACTGGAGCACCCCAGGGAGAGATGCTGGGTCTGATAAAACCATTGTCATGAAGATCTTTTAGTTGCTCCTTCAACTCCTTGAGCTCAGCTGGAGCCATTCTGTAAGGAGGGATGGAGATGGGCTGAGTATCTGGGAGGAGATTTATTCCGAAGTCTATTTCCAATTCAGGGGGAACTCCAAAAAGATCCTCAGGAAATACATCTGGGAACTCGCTGACAATTGGAACTGACTGAATGGTTGGGGTCTCAGAGTTGGAATCCTTGACCCGAACCAGATGATATAGACATTCTTTGGAAATGAGTTTCTGGGCCTTAAGGTAGGAAATAAACCTACCCTTAGGCACTGAACTGCTGCCCAACCATTCTAAAACTAGTTCATTAAGAAACTGGAACTTGACAACTCTAGTTCTGCATTCAACTGAGGCATAGAAGGAGTGTAACCAATCCATGCCGAGGATAAGGTCGAAGTCGACCATGTCTAGCTCTACGAGATCAATTGGAATTACTTTGTTCAAGACTGAGACTGGGTAATTTCTATACACCCGGCTGGCTCTAACTGACTCGCCAACTGGGGTGGTGACTGAAAATGGTTCTGAGAGGACCTCTGGACTTATATTGAATTGAATCGCTATATAAGGAGTCACGAAAGAAAGAGTAGCTCCTAGATCTAAGAGGGAATACACGTCTATATGGAAGAGACGTAACATACCAGTAACTACGTCAGGTGAGCTTTCCTGATCCTGACGAGAAGATAGAGCATAGAAGCAAATCTGGCGCTGATTGCCATCTGTACCTGATGAGTTGGCCTGTTGAGCTGGTCGGCCTGTTGGAGCTACTGAGGTAGTGGATTGTGATTGTTCGGTGCTGTGGTGACTACACACAAGTGCACGTGGTCGAACAAGTAGTAAAGTGGCTTAAGTAAAGCCAAGTATCGATCCCACAGGGACTGAGCTACGGTACTAATTAAGTTAAGTGTTAATGAACTATATCTTTAAGAATGCAGACAACCAAATAAATAATATTTTGAGAGTTTGAGTTTACTGATTAATAAGAATCTAAGGCAAAATTATAAAGTGAGTCTGAACAATAGTAATGAGCAAGCTGAGGTTAAAACGAACATGCATGGAATTAATTTATCAATACAATTCAGTTAATCTTTCCTTCGGTTTCTAGTCAAGAATTATTGCCTATGGGTCGGAACTTTCGACTCCTATCCAACTTAAGAATCATGAGCCTTAATCTACATTTCTGTGATAAAAAAATTTCATGTTCTAGCCATACATTCCCGATTCCTTAATTGACTAATAAGACTTAAGATATATTTCTATTCTGAATGTAAATCAATTCTCAATTTTCTAAACTAAGAAGAGATCATATCCTACCAATTCACATCTTTCCAATTTCTTTCCTTTTCAAAATCAAAATCGGATTTTTTAGATATACATTAACATTGGCCAAACATTAATGCAGTAAGAACAAGAATTGATAGAACAACCATTGAAGAAAAGATGAAAACTGAAATGATTAACAATTACATTCCACTACAATTGTTCTTAACCTCAGCAAGAAGTGAATTTAGCCACTCATTTGTGAATTACACATCATCAAATAAGTAGAATTCATACAAACAATTGAGATAAAAGAGAAAGAGATAGAGAATAACCCTAGAATTTTCGTCCCCTCAACTGCCTGTAACCCACGTTCTTGCTTAACAAAGTCAAAATGTTTGAAATAAAACCTAAGTGTGCTATTTATACTGTTGAGAATTTTTCCCGAAATAACAAGCAACATGGCACAGAGTGTATCGCGGAGCACTCCCTCCGTGCCACGGAGGTATCGTGGACCCTCACTAGAATTAGGCTCCCAAGCAATTTCACCTCAACGTGCCACGGCCTGCATCGCGGAGCCTGACCAACGTGCCACGGAGGTAACGCGAACCTCCACTGGAAATTGCCAAATTTAATTCACCCGAGGCAGAATACCTCCGCGATGGCAGTGTGACACGGCTCCATCGCGGAGCCCTTATATTTGCTGCTCTTCCTTGTCCTTTTTCACTCCTTGTTTCCAAGTACATTCCTGATTTTACCAACATGTATGTTAGCTTCCCAAAATTCTATTTTACCGGCAAAACAACACTAATCATGTTGGTTAGTATAAATTCACATTTAACTACAAATCACATGAAAATGTACACAATAATGATAGACAAACAAGTCGAAATGAAGCATTTGAATATCACTTGGGCATGAAATTCTTCCGAAGATCACTTACCCCACACTTAAAACCTTGTTCGTCCTCGAACAATATTCTCACATCTCATGCAAGTGACACTCATGCATAGCTACTTTGGCTCAACAATTCAAGCTACGGCTATACCGATTATTTAATATAGCAAATCATCAAGAAAACATGCATGGTCTCATCAATACAATGAAGTACATCACATTAAGATCTCCTAAGCTCAAGAATCAATTCTCGATCTTGGCAAACTCGTGCAAATCAACTGATCAAGACAACCGACACGAAATTTAATCTCTCGTCAAGCACGTGCCCTCACAACACAAGAGAAATACCCCATTTGCTATCATATGATTTCCAAAGCACTACATGTAGGGGTATATGAATACAATTTCGCTCTCTCTCCCAAAGAATTCACATGCATCATGTCATGAACCATAGGCTTGCCTCTAGTGTATTACTCCACTAATATAAGGACGAGTGATGTAAGATCACGTAGGACTTAACAGGTTGTAATGTAAGCTAAGGAACTAGCAAATACTGGGCTAACCAATAATAGCAACTAGCTTCCTTAAATGCTTTTCAATACATCCCACCATCATTACGATCATTTTTTTCTTCCTTCATCCTCCCATTCTTGAAGAATTTTTTTCTTTTCTTTGTTTTTGTTCCCATTTCTTTAAGCACACTCGACTTACTAGCAAAGATTAGTCATACATCTTTATTTTATTTAATTTCAGCAAGTGCACCTTTGACCTTTTATTTAACTTTCACCACTTCCGCTTTTCCTTCCTTTTCACAATTCTCACTCCTTTACACTGTGGGAAAATTATTTTTTTCTTGAGCGCTTAAGAGTTTTGGATCAAATTCACGGCTAATGAAAAAAAAAAGGGATTAAGCTCGGGTTGTACCTCTTCAAAGAAAGAAAAAAAATAGGCTACAGGCTCAATGGGGCTAACTGGGATGCACATTCAAGGTAGGTATGATAACGGAGAAACTTTCAGTTTATTCAAAGAAACGCCTACATCCTTTCCTACAATACACATCCTTCATTTCATTTAGTACACACACCAGGAAAGTTCTAGACACTTCACAATAGCATGGAATAATCGAACCCTAACCTCCCACTCATTGCACATGCTCAACTCAAGACATATTCACAGACTCTTCAATCAACTAATTACAAGAATTCACTATTAAGCCTCGATCACACCAAATCGAACTCTATGGCATAGGTATCTCAACATGTTTACACATTTGCATGCTTTCATACGAATCACCTTTGCAACTTAATATCATGTACAACACGTAACAAGAATTCCGAACCATGAAGTAGCGACACGATCACTGTCTACGACTTCAGTTCAATGGAACTATTGTTGGTAAAAGCATCAAAAACAAAGGCCGAGAAACCCTACATAAAAGAAATTAATCAAAAAAATTTAAAAATTTCAATAATTTCGATAGAAAACAAAAATATTTACACAACAACCATTCAACAACAGCTCAACACAACACACAACAACTTAACATTCATTACAATACCAACTTAATTACAGACACATCACACAAAGTCACAGGGTCACATTTTTCACAGGCACAACAACACATAACATAAACATAAACAAAAACAAAAACGAAACAGCTGGCACCTAACTACTCCCACCCCACACTTAAATCGAACACTGTCCCCAGTGTTCACATAATTTCAACATATCACAAAGGTAGGTGGTGAAACTCCCTGATCAATCGAAGTATTCAACTTCTTCATCAGGTGTCATTGCCTCGTCTCCCATATCAGAATCGCCCCCGCTGTCCTCATCTGACTCAACATCTGAGTCCTTCCGGTGTGTCTCCTCATCGGTGGGGACATCATCATCTACGGGCTCCACAAATTCGGGCCCCACTCTGCATAGAGCTCGGGCATTCTCTCCGAATGGGTAATCCAGCTCAAGCTGCCACAACTCATCCTCTGTTGCCGGCCTCCCGCCAATGCACAACTACAACATCTGCATCCCGTACATGCAGGCCATATACTGATCATCCCGAGCATGTCGCTCGGCTAGTGTGAGCACCGGCCCATGAGTAGTGTCAGGTACCTTGGTTTTGGTGTCATCCAAGGCACGCCTGTCAATCTGTGGGATGTAATCCAGGGCCTCATCCTCGATATCATGGCCCCTCAGGAACGTGGTAAGCAAACCACCGAACCCGTATCTGTGCCCTTGATGTAGTCGAGCTCTCTTCATGGCGAAGATGATCACCGCCCCAACGTTTATCTCAAGCCCCTTCATCAGGGCATACACCAAGCACACTCGATCTCGGGTGATATCTATCATGTGCACCCCCGGGATCAAGCATGAGCACACAATTTTAAGCCAGATCCTAGCTTCCCTGTTCATCTGAGAGTAGGGCAGTGTCTGATGGTAGCCCCTCTCCTTGTGCCTACCCCACCGTGCTATTGAATGGGCTCCACATAGAGTGCGTCTGATGTCCGCATAAGGTGGAGTGATGTTCAACTGCCGAAGGACATGGGCGTCTGTGTCCCGCGCCCCTAAGATCGCATTTAGGTGATGGGGCTCAAAAGTGACAACCTACCCCCTGATTTTGACGGTGTGACTGCGGAGGGTCGGGTTCCAGTTGGCATAGAACTCTCAGATGAGATGGAGATTGCACTCCCTGGGCTCTTCGAAGATGAAGTTAAGCCCAGCGGTGTCAATCCGGTTTACAATCCGCGGGAATTCCTGTGCCAGCGGTTCCCGTGCTATATGCTCTTCCGGAAAGTATTTGGTTTCTTTATGTTTTGCATACCACTTCTTCCCTTCATCAGTAACCCATCGGGTTCCGTATTATCGGCGTTGGCTCTCAGAACCGCTGGTGCTGCTGGAATTGTTGTTCCCAATCTTATCCTTTTCCTACTGGCGCCCGATGTGGATGCACCCTTTCCCTTGTCTTGCCTGCCTGACATTGTTCCTGTACAATCAAATAGACAGTCCCAATGTTATTCAAGTCACAATTAGCTTCAACTAAGGTTGGGTTTAATTAGGTCACCCCACACTTAGTCTTTAGCCACAATCAAAACAATTCGACAAGACATTCATGATTTTCCTCATTCTTAACATTCAACCGGCTTAGTGCATTCATATAAATCGATGGAACAATTACTATGTACTACTCAGACTTCGTACAATGAATAAAATTACCGCCATCGATTCACTTTCAACATCATAACACTTAGTCAAATTTTTGTTCTCAACAACCTATGCAAGTCACCAATTTCATTCTCCCGAAAATCCCTTGTCTACTTAGCATATTCAACATTAATCACAACATCATTCAATTCACCCAACATGCACAACCCAATTTTGTTCAACATTTCAAACAATTTTAATCTTCTTCCTATTCAATTTCCAACCCTAGCTACCCATTTTTGTAAAAATTCAATAAAACATGCATTCATCGAGTTCATATACTCACAACGATACTATGAACATCAATCAATCATAACTTAACTGAATTCAAGCTTAATTCTCACTTAGGGCAAGGTTCAATCACTACACATGTTCAAGAATCGAAAATTTAAGCAAAAATGAGGTAAAGTTCAAGAACATACCTTTAATCTGATGAAATTGAAGAAAACTCGAAGAAAATCGATGCCTAGGTCCGTGTCACGTTGGGGGAGAAGGGAATTTGGGGTGTTGGTCGCGGAGGGAAGGGAAAATAAGGAAAGAAATGAGGGAATTCGGGGTTTTAAAGTGATATTTCGCGCGGGTTACCCGGCGACCCGGTGTGACCCGACGCGAAATAACACTCAACGTGTCACGGAGGGTAACGCGGAGCACCCCCTCCGTGACATGGAGCCATCGCGCCAGTGTTCTGGATTTTTAAAAAAAATCCGGAACACTCTTCAACGTGTCACGAAGGGTAACGCGGAGCACCCCCTACGTGATACGGAGCCATCGCGTAGGCTCACTGTAATGTGTCACTTTTTATTTTTCTCACCTCGATTTTTTCCTTTGTGTTTCTTTGCATTTTTGCCCTCCGTTCCACCTAAAAATCACTTCACCGCAAGAAATTGGTTAGCATTCACAGGTTTCAACACAAAACAAATTATTTATTTATTTATTTATTTTGATTTTTTTCTATTCTTTTTCTCTTTTTTTTTCAAATAGTTCTACTCTTCTATTACAATAATTTCACGGGTTGCCTTGATTTACCGTCGCGGCTCGACGTCATTCATTGCTCAATCATCCTCTAGAGTGATGGACGTCATCTCTCGAATAACGTCCTCACCCCAATAATGCTTACATCGCTGCCCATTTATTAAGAACGTGGCACTTCTATCTTCTTGCCACAATTCTACTGCCCCGTGTAGGGTCATTCTTACCACCTCAAACGGCTCTGACCATTTGGACCGCAATTTTCCTGGAAAAAGCCTCAATCTTGAATTGAATAGCAATACTTTCTGCCTCGGCTCAAAGATCCGATGCACCATATGCTTATCGTGCCACCTCTTTGTTTTCTCTTTGTAGCACTTGGCACTTTCATAGGCATGCCAACGAAACTCATCAAGTTCGCTGAGTTGCATCATCCTCTTCTTACCCGCTAGCTCTAGATCCATGTTCAATTTCCTCACAGCCCAGAAAGCTCGGTGTTCTAGCTCCACAGGCAGATGACACGCCTTTCCATAGACCAATCTGTACGGAGAAGTCCCAATTGGTGTCTTATACGCAGTTCTATAAGCCCACAACGCATCGTCGAGTTTGCTTGACCAATCACTACGTTGTGCATTCACTATTTTCTGTAGAATCTGCTTTACTTCTCTGTTCGACACCTCTACTTGCCCACTAGTTTGGGGATGATATGATGTTGCTACCTTGTTGCGCACCCCATACTTAGCTAGCAAATTCTTGAAACTTGCATTTACAAAATGAGCCCCTCCATCACTGATAATGGCTCGGGGTGTCTTGAACCTGGTGAAAATGTGCTTTTTCATAAATTTTGTTACCACCTTGTTGTCATTCCTGGGGCAAGCTGTTGCTTTAACCCACTTTGATACATAATCAACGGCTACCAAGATGTAACGATTACCAAATGAAGGTGGGAACGGGCCCATGAAATCTATACCCCATACATCAAAGATCTCCACTTCTAATATCTACTGCAGCGACATTTCTTGCCTTCTACCAATTGTGCCTGTTCTTTGATATCTATCACACATTTTTACGTGTGCTATAGAATCTCTAAACAGTGTAGGCCAAAAGAAACCTGACTGTAGCACCTTGTGCGCTGTCCGCTCGCCTCCGTGGTGCCCTCCATACAATGAAGAGTGACAACTCCTCAATACTTCTGCAATCTGGCTCTCCGAAATGCATCTTCTCATCACCTGATCCGGTCCCTGCTTAAATAAGTACGGCTCATCCCAAATATAATACCTGCAATCATGCCTCAACTTCTTTCTCTATTGAGTCGTAGCCTCCGGTGGATAAACTCCACTCACTAGAAAATTCACAATGTCTGCATACCATGGGATTTCAGCTTCCCTTATTGCCAAGAGCTGCTCATCCGGGAACTCTTCTTTGATGCTGTCACCTTCCTTCACGTGTGACCGGCTTTCCAATTGCGATAGGTGATCTGCCACTTGATTCTCGCTCCCCTTTCTGTCCCGAATCTTTAGGTCAAACTCTTGTAACAACAAGATCCATCCAATCAGCCTGGGCTTTGCATCCTTCTTGTTAAACAGATACCGAATCGCTGCATGATTGGTATACACCACTACTCTAGAACCCACCAAATAGGACCTGAATTTATCAAACGCGAACACCAATGCTAGCATCTCCTTTTCAGTGACTGTATAATTGACTTGGGCTGCATCCAGTGTTTTGCTTGCATAATGAATAGAATGAAAAATTTTGTTCCTCCGCTGCCCCAATACAGCTCCTACAGCCACATCGCTTGTATCACACATTAGTTCAAACGGTTGTTCCCAATTCAGAGAAATGAGGATAGGTGCTTCTATCAACTTCTGTTTCAACTCCTCGAATGCTTTGACACAATCCTCATCAAACTCAAACTTCGCCTCTTTTTCTAGCAACCTGCATATTGGTCTAGAAATTTTAGAGAAGTTCTTGATGAACCGTCTGTAGAACCCTGCATGTCTGAGAAAACTGCGAACACCCTTCACTGACATAGGTGGTGGTAGCTTTTCAATAACCTCGATCTTTGCACGATCAACTTCCAACCCCTTGCAAGACACTTTATGGCCAAGGACGATACCCTCCTTGACTAAGAAATGACATTTCTCCCAGTTGAGTACAAGGTTGGATTCTTCACAATGAGCTAGCACCCTGTCAAGATTCTGCAAACAAGTAGCAAACGAATTATTGAAAATAGAAAAATCATCCATAAATACCTCGATGAAATCTTCCACCATATCGTGGAAGATCGCTATCATGCATCTCTGGCATGTGGCGGGTGCATTGCATAAACCAAATGGCATCCGCCGGAAAGCATATGTCCCATAAGGACATGTGAAAGTAGTCTTCTCCTGGTCCTCCGGTGCTATGGCTATCTGGTTATAGCCAGAATAGCCATTAAGAAAACAATAATATTCTTGACCTGCCAATCTGTCCAATATCTAATCAATAAACGGGATAGGATAGTGATCTTTTCTTGTGGCCTCATTGAGCTTTCTGTAGTCCATGCAAATCCGCCAGCATGTGATTGTGCGTGTGGAGATCAACTCATTTTTCTCATTGGTGACCACGGTCATCCCTCCTTTCTTTGGGACACACTGAACGGGGCTGACCCATTCACTGTCTGAAATAGGATAGACCACACCTGCATCAATCCACTTAATCACTTCCTTCCTAACCACATCCTTCATCATCGGATTCAACCTCCGCTGATGTTGTACAGTTGGCTTTGCTCCTTCCTCCATGAAAATTCTGTGTGTGCAAAAAGCTGGATTGATACCCCGAATGTCTGGCATTTGCCAGCCCATTGCTTTCTTTCTCCTCTTGAGAACCACCAATGCATCTTTTACCTGTGCCTCCGTCAATTCTGCGGAGATGATGACTGGCAAGGTGTCATCTTCCCCCCAAAAGACGAATTTCAGTTGTGGAGGCAATGTCTTCAACTCCAGTTTTGGTGCTTCCTCAATAGATGGTTTTGGCAATGGTTCCAGGGACCTCATCAATGGCTGAAAGTCTTGCTTCCTGAGATACCATTTTGATTCATTTAGCATTTGCACCATCTCATAAGTATCTCTATCTCCGAATTGATCGGAGCTCATGAACGCTCTCTCCAATGGATCTCGAGAATCAACAATCTAAAGAATTTCTTCTTGGTTTAGCACATTGATTGCTGAAAGCTCCTCATAGATGGCCGGAAGCTTCATGGCCTTATACACATCAAATACCTCCACTTTGTCATGCGCTCGCATGGTTAGCTGGCCTGCAGCTACATCAATCAAAGCTCTCCCGGTTGCCAAGAAAGGACGTCCCACAATAAATGGGACTTCCGCATCCGGCTCAAAATCCAAGACAATAAAATCTACCGGGAATATGAGGGAGCTCACTTGCACTAGCACGTCCTCCACAATGCCATTTGGTCTGGCCAACGAATGGTCTGCTAACTATAAGATCACTGTAGTTGGTCTAGGACTGCCCAGCCCCAACTTCTTGAACACCGATGTCGGCATCACGTTTATGCTCGCTCCCAAATCACATAGTCCGCGAGCTCGGATACTTTGCCTGATTGTGATCTGAATTGTAAAGCTCCCAGGGTCCTTAAGCTTTGTTGGCAACCTGTTCTGAATCTGGGAAGTGCACTCCTCAATAAGCGCCACCGCAGCATACTCCGTCAATCTTCTTTTGTTGGCTACGATGTCCTTGATATACTTTGCATATTTAGGCACTCCCTACAAAATATCAACCAAAGGTAAATTAATGTGTACCTGTTTAAGCACCTCCATGAACTTTTTAAAACAAGCTTCCTCCTTGTGTTTCTTTAATCTTTGATGGAACGGGGGTGGTGGTCTTTCTGCTTCAGCTGCCTTCTCCTTCCCCCTCTCATTATCATGTTCCCTATCTTTCTCCACTGCTCCTGATTGCTGAGGTGGTCTTTCTGGTTCCACCTCCTTGAGTTGTAATCCACTTCTTGTGGTCACTGCATTGACCTGCTTGGGATTCGGGTCAGTGTCACTCGGTAGTCCTCATCTGGGCCTGGTGTTTTGAGCTCCAGCTAGTTGTCCAAACTGGTACTCCAACGCCTTTGTAGCTAACTGGTTGTTTTTTAAGTCTGCCGCTAATTTCACATAATCAGCCTGCATTTGAGCTTGGTTAGCTATCATTGTTTTGAACATTTCCTCAATGCTGATGGGTGGTGGAGGGGGTGCATTGTTTCCTCTGTATTGAGACTAATAATTCTGCTGCCCCCCTTGATTTCTCTGCGCACCCTGATTCGAACTTTGCCCTTGATGGATGTTACTACCCTAAGAGAAATTTGGATGATTCCTCCAATTTGAGTTATAATTATTTCCATACTACTGGTGATTATTTCTCTGGACGTTCCCAACAAAGTTCACTAAATCTGGATTTGCACCACAACACTCAGCTGAGTGTTCATTACTACCACATACTTCACACCAAACCTGCTGCACTACGTTAACTGGGGCTTGTGGTTGATTCAAGCTCATATTGCGGAAGTGGGTGTTGAGTTGATTTTGTAATGCAACTATCTGTGCAACGATAACTGTAAAACCATCCCCCTTAAAGACTCCTGCCGCTTTCCATGTTCCTCCTCGAGTCCATATTCCACTCTGGATTTCCCTGTGAAATACGATTTAACAAAGTATACAGCTCCTCATAAGTCTTTTCTATGCTTGTCCCCCAGCTGCTGAGTCTAGCAACATTTTTGTGTGGGGTTCCAAACCCTCTATGAAAGTATGCACCAACACATCATTGGACTGGTGAGGGTGAGGAAAATCCCTTAACAATGATTTTTGAACCTTTCCCAAGCTTGATACAGATTCTCCCCCTCTCTTTGTTTAAAAATTAGAATCTGACTTCTAAGTCTTGTTGTTTTCCCGGATGGAAAGAATCTTATCAAAAATTTTCTTGCAAGATCATCCCAAGTGGTGATAGAGTTAGGTGGTTCAGCTTTCAACCACCTCTTTGCTTCCCCCAATAATGAAAATGGGAATAATGTAAGCCTTACGTAATCGTATGATACTCCAGCGGGGATGTAAGTGTCACTTATCTCCAAAAAGTTTTGGAGATGTTGTTGTGGATCTTCATGAGGGAGACCTGTGAATTGCCCACTGGTGTGAAACAATTGCACCATGTTCTGTTTAACCTCAAACCTCCCTCCTGGCTCTGGTCTACGAATACTTGATGTAACATTATTAGCATGTGGGATTGCCACTTCGCGAACCGGCCTAGCTGTCATTTCCTCGGGCACTAACACTGCCCTCACAAGTGGTGGATTCTGTTATTGCTCCAGGATTTTCTGTCTGAGCAACTGTAGCTTTTTCTCTAGAGCTTCCCTTCTTTGACGATGAAATTGTCTTTCCGGCTCTATATATGACTCCACCAACTCCTTGTCTCTTGCCAGCGTTCAGAAGAATTCAATATCTACAAGAGAAAGGTTAAGACCAAGTTGTCAGCACTTATATAGAATTTGTGAACTAACACTAAGAAAATAAATTTACCAATTGCCAGTCCCCGGAAACGGCGCCAAAAACTTGTTCGGTGCTGTGGTGAATACACGCAAGTGCACGTGGTCGAACAAGTAGTAAAGTGGCTTAAGTAAAGCCAAGTATCGATCCCACAGGGACTGAGCTACGGTACTAATTAACTTAAGTGTTAATGAACTATATCTTTAAGAATGCAGATAACCAAATAAATAAGATTTTGAGAGTTTGAGTTTACTAATTAATAAGAATCTAAGGCAAAATTAAAAAGTAAGTCTGAACAATAGTAATGAGCAAGATGAGGTTAAAACGAACATGCAGGGAATTAATTTATCAATACAATTCAGTTAATCTTTCCTTCGGTTGCTAGTCAAGAATTATTGCCTATGGATCAGAACTTTCAACTCCTATCCAACTTAAGAATCATGAGCCTTAATCTACATTTCTGTGATAAAAGAATTTCATGTTCTAGCCATACATTCCCAATTCCTTAATTGACTAATAAGACTTTAAGATATACTTCTATTCTGAATGTAAATCAATTCTCAATTTTCCAAACTAAGAAGAGATCATATCCTACCAATTCACATCTTTCCAATTTCTTTCCTTTTCAAAATCAAAATCGGATTTTTTAGATATACATTAACATTGGCCAAACATTAATGCAGTAAGAACAAGAATTGATAGAACAATCATTGAAGAAAAGATGAAAACTGAAATGATTAACAATTACATTCCACTACAATTGTTCTTAACCTCAGCAAGAAGTGAATTTAGCCACTCATTTGTGAATTACACATCATCAAATAAGTAGAATTCATACAAACAATTGAGATAAAAGAGAAAGAGATAGAGAATAACCCTAGAATTTTCGTCCCCTCAACTGCCTGTAACCCACGTTCTTGCTCAACCAAGTCAGAATGTTTGAAATAAAACCTAAGTGTGCTATTTATACTGTTGAGAATTTTTTCCGGAATAACAAGCAACGTGGCACGGAGTGTATCGCGGAGCACTCCCTCCGTGCCGCGGAGCACTCCCTCCGTGCCGCGGAGCACTCCCTCACTGGAATTAGGCTCCCAGGCAATTTCACCTCAACGTGCCACGGCCTGCATCGCGGAGCCTGGCCAACGTGCCACGGAGGTAGCGCGAACCTCCACTGGAAATTGCCAAATTTAATTCACCCAAGGCAGAATACCTCCGCGATGGCAGCGTGACACGGCTCCATCGCGGAGCCCTTATTTTTGCTTCTCTTCCTTGTCCTTTTCCACTCCTTGTTTCCAAGTCCATTCCCAATTTTACCAACATGTATCTTAGCTTCCCAAAATTCCATTTTACCTGCAAAACAACACTAATCATGTTGGTTAGTATAAATTCACATTTTACTATAAATCACATGAGAATGTACACAATAATGATAGACAAACAAGTCGAAATGAAGCATTTGAATATCACTTGGGCATGAAATTCTGCACTAGATCAGTGATCTCCCTTGCCCTGCTGATGGGCACTCCCTAAGCCTGTGTCCAAGCTGTCCACACCCAAAGCAGCCCTCTCGTCCCTGAAGGCATTCTCCTGGGTGATTCCTACCACACTTGGGACAAGCTGGATACTTGTTCCCTGTACTGTGGGCCTGAGACTGAATGCCAGATGACCTACCCCTCCGATCCTGGCAGGACAAAAAGGTTGGGCACTGGATGAGCTAGGTGCTGGGGCTCTCTGCTGTTGTTGTTGCTGGGGTTGTTACTGTGGGCGGCTACTACTACTAGATCTCTAGTGGCCAAAATCTGAATGACTAATTCTTGCCTACTTGTTCTTACGTTCCATATCTTTGAGCTTCTCTGCCTCAATCCGCTGGGCATACACAATTAAGCTAGAGAGGTCCATATCCTTGATTAGCATTGCCGTCCTGCACTCTTTAAGGACTAGATTAGATACTCCATTTACGAACTTCAGCATCCGAGCCCTTGGCTCGGACACCATCTCTGGAGCATACTTTGATAGTCTAGTAAACTCCAGAGCATACTCTTCCACTGTCCGGTTGCCCTGCCGTAGGTTCAGAAACTCTGCCATCTTAGCCTCCCTCAGCTCCCGAGGGAAAAACCTATCTAGGAAAGCTGTGTGGAACTCCTCCACTCCACCGGTCTTGCTCCCACTGGTCGCCCCTCCTTCCACTGCTTATACCAAACCTGGGCTACCCCTTTAAGCTGATAGGCAGCCAGGTCAGCACTCTCGGAGGAGCTGACACCTATAATACGGGTAATCTTCCAAGCCTCATCTGAAAAATCTTGGGGGTCCTCCCCCACATTAGATCCTTGAAATAATGGAGGGTTCATACGAGTGAAGTCCCGCACCTTTGCCGCTTCTGCAGACCCGTTCGGGTTCACCGGCACAACCTGTTGATTCACCTGATTGGTCACTGTCTGAGCTAGTAACTGAATGGCCGATCGTAACTCTGCGGGAGAAACTAAATAATCTTATGTAGCTACCGAGGCTGGTGGGGCAGGTCTGTTGGTATTACTGGCCCTTCTTCCGTTACCACGTCTGGGAGGCATGGTTCACTAAAACGAAACAGAGCACGAGTTAGAAGGGAATTCTAGAATTGAACTTTAACGCACGATAAAGAATACGAACAAAAGAGAGTTTTCCTAGTAACATCTCGTAGCCTCCTCATCATAAGTGTGGCGCGCTTCATACCCATGAAAAGGACTCTACTCGATATAGCTTTCAAACATTCTGAGGATACTCTAAACCTAGGGCTCTGATACCAAGTTTGTCATGCCCCGAGCCTACACCTTGGACATAACACTGTACTTGAAGTCACATGTGACCCCAAGTCAACCCTTGGTCTATCATTCACTAGCATTCTGAGTAAACATGCACAGCGATACTTTGAAACAATATCATAAAGCGTTTATAAAAAAATGAATTTGAGGACATAAAGTTTAAAACATTTTGAATAACACTGATAAATCTGAAAACCATATCTGTCTGAAAGCCATATAACTGAGGAGTTGCTGGGACAAGCCCCCAACTAACTCAAAGTCTAACTGAAACTAATAAATGACTGAAAGGAAGAAATAATGCCCTCGGATGATGAGGACTCACACTTCACACTGAGGTGAATCTGATCTGCAGCAACTACCGGAGCTGAGTTTGAGAACTTGTAGCTATATCATGAAACGATACAGCATGAAAGTATGCGTCAGTACTTTGAATGTACTGAGTAAGTGGAAGAAACACAACTGAATATAAATTCTGAACTGAAATGACACGCAATGACCAACAGATAAGCTGAACTAAACTACTGGTATAATCTGAAATGGTCAAGATGACTCTGTCTGATGGTCAAGGACATGCCCTAAGTCTGAAATACTGAAATCTGAGATACTGGACTAAACTGAGTTGCTTATTCTGAAATTGGATTGGACTGACTAGTGGGAGAGTCTATAACCGACATATAACCATGTGAGCTAGATGTGGAGTTCGATGTATACACCCCACCGGTAGGACCCAATATACCTTGCCAGGGTATAAAGGCATGAACTGGGTGATCACAAAAGTCTGGGGCTAAACAGGCCAATAATTTGTAACCTACACTGAAAACGTAGTTCTGGAAATCTGGGTGCGTTGGAACCCTGACCCACTCAGTGCTAAGTTCTACTCCTAATGGAAAACCTAAACTGATCTACTGAGCTGATAGCTCAAAACTGGGGTCCAAGACTAGTCAGGGACGTATAATTGTATGTACCCTGAGAGTCTAATCGAACTAGATTTTGAAACTGGGTTCTTGACTGGTTAGAGCTACTTATTTGGAAGCGTCGTAACCGTATAAGAACAAGTTGTAACTGAATGGGGGTCCTAGGGCTGGTCAAAGCTGCATGCTAGAATTTCATGACCGCCTAACGGACCAAAACTATAATCTGAGTCTGATTCTTACTGAGATGCACTACTAACACCTCGAAATAAGACTGAAGTCAAACTGATCAGTTGACAATTTTCTAAAAGATTCTGAAGAGACTTTACGTTCTAACTAGTCTGAACTACTAGCAGCTAATAGAGAACTCAATTTATCCCAACAATACAAAAATTTTATAATATAGCACAATTTCAAGAATTTTAGAAATTTCAGTCAACATGGCTAAAGTCATTCTCATTAATGAAATATTTACTCATCATATATATATATAGGATGTTCTAGAAAGTTTAGCCCAAAGCATTCTACCCTCACTAGAGGAAGTTTAATAAACAAAATCATAACTCGAAAGTTAGGGCATAGATTCAGCTTTGTATAAACACTGACAATTTGATAAGAAATTTATGGGGATCATATCAACAATATACGTGAATGAAATTCTAAGCGGAATCAATGAACATAAACATGAATCCTTTTCATACTGGAAAACTCAGGGCTTAAACTGATAGAGGAAACTGAGGAGGATTTTGGGGACACAAGGGAAGAACAATCCCCTTGCTAAAACCCCATATACCTGAGTTAAGGTTTCTTGAAGAAAGAGACTTGAACTGCTGCAATGGAGGAAAATCCTACGCTTGGTTGAGAGTTTCTTGAGAGAACCTTCAATGATTTTTTTGAGAAATAACATGAGAATGAGGGAAGGAACTGTCCCAACCCTCTAATAACTCTAAATTTACATTCAAAATGACGTGGTTTAGAGCTTGGGAGGGTAGAAAACTACTAAACAACCCTTAGACATTTGCTGGGAAAAACTGTCAGGTGTCCCTAACGGGTGACCTAACGAGTCGTGGCCTCTGAAAACCACTCGTAGTCATGCCCATCAAGTACACTGCTTAGAATCTCCAGTGGGTGACCACGAGTGACTTAATGAGTCGTGGTCACTGGACACGACTCGTGGTAATTGGACACGACTCATGGTCACTGGACACGATTTATGGTCACTAGCCTTCGATCACACTGTCTCACCTACTGAGAAAATAATACAAGGATGGTACGGGTCATTCAACGATTCGTTCCCACTGATGATGACTCGTGGTGACCACCCATCAAGAACACTGCCAACTTCTCAAGTTTCTGGATTCTGGCCTGACAACGAGTGACTCAATGAGTCGTGGGACCTGACCACGACTCGTGAGGTCGCCCGTTGGGAACATTGACTTTTCTTAGGCATCCTTCTCATGGTTTATCTAACGAGTCGTTGGGTCCCTTAACGACTCGTTGAGTGGGTCTTCTGCAATTATTTTGCAGTTTTTCAGATTTTTTTATTCAAGTCCTGAAATTAGATTTTGAGTTTCTGGGGAATTACATTATCGCCATTATCCAACAATATATTAGTCCTCTTCTTGATGGCACAGAGTACATAGTCTCTGCAATCATGTTTAAATTTCTCAAGAATAGCAGTAGAGCGCTCGTACTCCTTCATCAACCAATGCACATCTCGCTTTTTCATTCATATAGTAAATTTATATACTCCATCTCACTTTTTTATTCTTTAGCTATCTTGTTTGTCTGCTTCTTTTTTCGCATCGACATGCTTTCAACTCTATTAATTTGTATCTTGTTGATAACATGAGTCTTTGCCTCTCCTTTTTTTTAAAGAATTTTCAAGTGTTCTTCAAAAGGCAATTTACAAAACAATTGAATAATCAATGCTTTCTCTCTGTTGCTTCAACTGACCTCTATTTTTAAGTTTTCATGTGTTCTTCCTGTGAAGAATGTTGTTTAAGTCTCCGTCGCTTCTAGTCTCTATGCATCTTCTCAATAACTGAGATTTTATTAACTATATTTGATTGTGAAATATGATTTCTGATTTTTGGTATTTATCATATTTTGGAGAAGAAGGATGGACGAGGGGATTTTGGGAGAAGAAGGGGTAGACAATGAAATTTTGGAAGAAGAAGGGGTAGACGATGAGATTTTTGGAGAGAAGGGATAGACAAGAGAGGGATTTTAGGAGAGAAGGGATAATGGATTTAGGAAGAGGAAGAGATTAAGGAGAAGAACTTTGTTAGTTTTATCTTTGTTCAGTTTTTAAACGTTAGTATAGAGTCTCTGTTACATACAAAGATTAAATCTATCTACTTTTAGATATTTAAGAGATGTTTTATATTACATTCTATATGTAAGAGATAAAAATATTCACCTATATTTGAGGGACCATCCAAGTCTTTTCCTCCGTAAAACTCTCACTCCCCTATCCTTGATTAGAGATTTCTCTATGAAAAATATGAATCGGAATTTGAAGAAGGAGAGGGAGAAGAAGCTCTTGACCCGCAGGAGTTCTAAAAAACGCTTTCAACTCTTTTCTATTCCACGGCCGGATGATTACTCTTGTATTGTCATCCACATATTTTCCCCTCTCAATTCCCTCACACTACAGACGTCCCATCACCCTTTTTCCTCATTCTTTTTTTTTTTCCTCTTCTTGTTGGTCCCTCTCCTTTCCTTTTTTTTTTTTTTCCCAATCGGCAGATCTGAAATACCAGGACAATAATGCTACACCACCAACTTTATTGCTCTCTCATTTTCTTCTCCAAAAAATATCATCCCCATTTTCTTGTCCATCTTTTTCTTAGTGATCTTTATGGATTTTTACTAATTTTTATTTTGGCTTTGGCGTAGCCATTAAAGCAATAGGTGGCAAAAATGTTTAATCTCCGATAATTTTGATTCTCATAATTATTATGTGTTTGTCTATTGCAGATCTTGCCGAAATTATTATTTTCCGATGATGTTGTGTATCTTTTTGGTGATCTGGCACTGCTCCGTCCTTTGACTATTTTCTTTGTCATGTTCTCATGTGTTTTATTTCTGATTTATTTTGGCTATTCTTATCAGATTTGGCCATTGATTATTCGTCTAAACTTTGCGGTTGTACCAGTTTGCTATTGTGACTGTTGGTGCTATTTCTTCTTGACTATTTCTCTATATATATACACATAGGGTAAAGAGGTAAATATATCCTTCAATTTTGTTATTTAGAGAGGATATATTCTTCATTTAAAAAGTAGTGCATATATATCCTCATTGTTTAGCAACTGGTGCATGTATACTCTCGTCTCTAATAAATGGTGCATATTTACTATTTTTCGCTAGTAGATTGAATTTAAAAAAATTTAAAATTAATTTTTTTAATTTTAAAACTGTCGCATGATTTAAAAAGTTATTTCACTTATTTTTTTTCTCCTCCATACTTGACCAGCTAAAAATAACTCAATTCCTCTTTTAATTTAAATCTATTCCAAACTCATTTTACGACTGAGTAGAAGAGGGATTGAGACGTTTTTTTTCATTTGGGTCGGGTTTGAAGGGGTAAAAAAATAAGTAAGATATTTTTTTTAAAGTCACATGGCATTTTTATATTAAAAAATAAGTTTTAAATTTTTTTTTAATTCAGTAAATACATGTCAATTAACGAAAAGGGCAAATATGCTTCATTTGTTAAACGACACGGGTATATATGCACCATTTGTCAAACAACGAGAGTATATATGTACCACTTTTCTAACGAGGAGTATAATCGCTCTAAATTGCAAAGTTGAAGGGCATATTTTCCCTTTTCCCCATATATATGTATTGCTGGTTAGCTAGTTTTTATATCTATGTTAGATATGGATTGACTTCAACAAATTTGGCCAATGAAAAAAGTTTTCTATCAGATTTTTGAGGCTTTCCATAATAAAAGATGAAGTTTTATTTAGAGTTGTAGAAATTATTAAAGTCATGCATACATATGTAACAAAATAAATTTGGTTGATGAAGAAATTTTCGTCGATTTTCAAGGTCTTCTCTGTACATAAGATGGGTTTATTTTATTTTATTTTAAAAGTCATAATGTACATTTATTATTATTATTATTTTAGTTTATTTCGATAGATATTTATTCGTTATTAATATTTTCACTAAGTGTTTGTACAGGTACACGGAGTTGCTTTCCGAAGATGACGCTCGAAAGAATCTTGAAGATCTCCGCGGATTCACTGTTTGTATTTTTTATTTATGTTTACATTTTAAAATTATAAAATATGTACAACATAGTGAAAATTTCACTTTTGGGACATCGGGTGGGAGTGTCTCTTTATTTATGCTCGACTTAAATTCAAGTTCGTTACGCGCTTTGGTAAACTTAGGCCATAAATACTTTCGCAAAAGAATTAATTCGGTTTAAGTATTTAATTAGCTAAATAACATTCTTGATGATAGGCAGAGCCGTCTTTTCTATTAAAAATAAATCTTCATTTTCTCTTCTCTAACTAATTTACTTAGCCTTTACAATTATTTTCGTTAATTATTTTGTTATATACTTTCTTATATTAAAACATTTCATAATATAATATACTTTTCTTCATTTTTTAAAACTCACTTTTATTTTTTAAAAAAAATCATAACAAGCCTTTAAATAATAAAAATATAGTTCAATCAATTTTATCTTTTTAAATTCTTTTGTTACCACATTTTTTTGCACATTAATAGAATTTGTGAGTTGTATGTTTAAGTTAGAAATACTAGTTAAGAGTACTTCCTTTTCAAATAGTAGAAAATAATATTTTTCTTTTCACGTTAATAAAAGAATAACTTTCTTATGATAGTAAAAAAGAAATTTTCTTTCATGTCAATAAAATAATATTTCTATTTAGTGGTGTACAAATAGTATTTTTCTTTACATACATATTGTTAAAAGAGTAATTTTTCTTTTTATATAGTAAGAAAAGTATTTTTCTTTTCATAACAATAAAAAATACTTTCTTTTTTGTTGCATAAATAATACTTTTCTTTACAAATATGTCCTTTTCTACACACACAATATATACACATATATATGCATATTCATTTATTTTACATACATTTTACGGCAATATACATTCTTCATACACTATTCATATATTTAATACACATTCTTTTATATATACATTTAACACTGTCATTTGTTCATATTTTTATCTTATTCTCATTATACATATTTTATAAATAAAAATGTAATTTTACCTCCTCTTTTGATAAATTAAGTCTAGTTGGAACCACATTTTGTGAATTTTGAAAGATATCTTACACCTTCCTTTCAAAATAATTTGAACCCTTTACCTAGAATTTAAACTGGTTTTTTCGCAGATTAAAACTTGAGTAATACATATCCATAATTAAAAGACTTTTTGATATTTCTTAAAAATTAGGTGACGACTCTATATAATAATTAAATCTTTTAGAGTCCGTAAATTATACTTTATTTGACTTTGGCAAAAATGGGGTGCAACAGGTAGTAGTAGAATAATACGCAAGTCTAAATTTTTTCAATCTATTTGAATCAAGGGGAGGCTCAAGTAAAATTTTCAATAGGCCTGGACAACAGCTAATCACCAACAGATATGAATATCGCAAGACAAAAATAAATTAACCACACGAGACACCAAATTTATATGGAAAACCTCTTCAGTGTGAAGATTACAAACCACAGGACCAAAATTTCACTATAATCAACTAGAGTTAAAAGAATGCTCTCCAAAATGGCCACCAAATAAGTGCCAAATAATGAGCAATAATATACAATCGATAGTACCAAAAATCTAGAGAAGAAAAATGAGCAAAATCACCCAAAAATATAATTACTGTTCACATGCTGAAATCTGGAGTTACAGAACTTCAAATCTATTTTTGTCAGTTCTTAATCAGATATTAAGATGATATAAACAACATATCCAGAAATAAGCTCAATCGGAAAAGAAATGAAGGGGGAATCGCAATTTGAAGAAGGCTGCTGTGTCTGAAATTTTTTGTGCGAAAATCTACATTTTTCTCTATTTTGGCTGCTGAAATTTTTTCTCTTGAGTATCTAAAATAAGATCTAAAGAGGCCTTACATATACACCATGAATAATGGGCTTATGGAAAAAAGCGGGTTGGTCCAAATTGGACTTTTATTTATCCATATAGGAAGGGATAAAGACCCAAAATTCCAATAATTCTCTCTCTCCCGACTATGTGGAGGAGACCGCCATCCCGGCGATCATGCAACACTCTTCAAACTTTTTCCTTGGCAAAGCTTTAGTCATTATGTCGGAACCATTATCATCCGTATGAATCTTCTCAAGTTTAAGAAACTTAGAATTCAATACATCTCGAATCCAATGGTATCTCACATCAATGTGTTTAGACTGACCATGAAATGTAGAACTCTTACCAAGATGAATAGCACTTTGACAGTCGCAGTAAAGCACATACCTCTCCTGAGTACAACCAAGTTCCCCCAAGAATCTCTTTATCCAGAGCAACTCTTTACAAGCTTCAACAACAACAATAAGCTCGACTTCTGTAGTAGGTAGAGCAACACATTTTTACAATCTAGATTACTATGATATAGCTCCCTCTGTAAAAGTAACCAAATAGCCTGAAGTAGATTTGCAAGTATCAATATCATCTGCCATATCTAAATCAGTGTAATCACAAAGAATAGGTTTTCTTATATCAAAACACAAAGTCAAACTAGAAGTACCACAAAGATAACACATTATCCACTTCACTGCATTCCAATATTCTCTTCCCGAATTAGAAAGAAAACGACTAACAATACCAATAATATGAGCAATATCTGGTTCTATACAAATCATTGAATACATCAAACCACCAACGACTGAAGCATAAATAACTTTCTTCATATCTTTCTTCTCATGATCACCGGAAGAACACTGCTTCGTGCTCAATTTGAAGTGCATAGCTAATGGTGTACTGACAACCTTAACTTTATCCATGTTGAACCTGTAAAGTACATTCAGAATGTACTTCTCTTGTTATAACCACAACTTGTTATCCTTTCTGTCATGGACAATCTACATGCCAAGAATCTACTTTGCTGATCCTAAGTCTTTCATAGCAAAAAACTTATTCAACTCTTGCTTTAAATTCTGAATCCTGCAAGCATTATGACCAACAATAAGCATGTTATCAACATAAAATAATAAAATAATAAAGTCACTATCATAGAATTTTTGCACAAAAACACAATGGCCTGAAGAAGTCTTCTTGAAGCCCTGCTGACTCATAAGACCAAACTTCCTATACCATTGTCTAGGAGCTTGTTTCAAACCATGCAAATTGCAAACATAATTCTTTTTTCCCTTGACCTTAAAACATTCTGGCTGCTCCATATAAATTTCTTCATCTAAGTCATCATGGAGAAAAACAGTTTTAATATTCATTTGCTCAACCTCTAAATCCAGACTTGCAGTTAAGTCTAAAACCACACGAATAGATGACATCTTCACAACTGGAGAGAATATCTCATCAAAATCAACTCCTTTTTTTGGTTAAATCTCTTTACAACTAATTTAGCCTTGTAATGTGGAACAGGATTTCCATCTTCATGTTTCATCCTAAAAACCCACCTTTTTTTCAAAGCCTTTCTGTCTTTAGGTAGCTTAACCAAATCAAAAGTATGATTATCACATAAGGATTTAATCTCATCTTCCATAGCATCAAACCACCTTTCTTTTTCTTCACTATCCATGGCCTCGTTAAGGTTCTCAGGTTCTCCCCCGTCAGTTGAGAGTACAAACCCATCGGGAGGATAACAAGATGAAGAAATTTTCTCTCTAATCGATCTTTTGAGAGAACTCTCTGTAGCATCAATAGAAGCTGGTTGCTGGCCAACTACATCATCTTACACTTGAGTATCAACAATATCATGCTGATCATTCTGAACATAATCATTATCTTCATTAGCAACTTGATTTTGAAGATTTTTTTCAGGTGCAATAGTTACAGGAACTGGGTCAATATCAACTAAGCTCTCACTGCTCTGAGAATCTACTTTCTTAGCATTATCAAAATCTTCAATTGTCTGGTCTTCAAAGAACACAACATCACGACTTCTAACAAGCTTCTTCTTAACTGGATCATAGAAATGATAGTCAAATTCATTTTGACCATAATCAATGAAGATACACTGCCTAGTTTTAACATCCAGTTTTGACCTTTCATCCTCAGGAACATGCATTAAGGTTTTACATCCAAAGACTCTTAAGTGATCATAAGAGATATTCTTACCTAACCAAACTCTGTCAGGGTCATCACCATCTAAAGCAGTAATAGGAGATAGATTAATAATATAAGAAGCAGTATTAAGTGTTTCTTCCCAAAATAAATATGGTAGCTTAGCATCGAAAAACAAACATCTAACCATCTCAACTAAAGTTATGCCCATCCTCTCTGCTAAAACATTTAACTAAGGAGTCTTTAGAGGAGTTTTCTGATGTCGAATACCCTGCTCTCTACAATAGTTATCAAAAGGATCAATATATTCAACATCATTATCTGAGTGGATGCATTTTCGTTTCTTTCATGTTTCTCTCTCAATCAAGGCCTAAAAATTCTTGAACACATCAAGTATTTGATCCTTGAATTTTAAGGAAAATAATCAAAGTTTGTGAGAATGATCATCAAGAAAAGCCACAAAGTTAAGTTCACCACCACGAGACTTTATCTTAAAAGGACCACATAAATCAAAATGTACCAATTCCAGCAAAATCAAGCTTTCTTTAAGGCGGATGACTCTTGCAAAAAACTCTTTTTTGTTTACCGACTAAGCAATGAACACACTTCTTCAACTTTTCTTGTTTTACTCCAGAAAGCAAATTTTTCTTAGCCAAACTTATCAATCCCCTTATCACTTATAGACTCGGCCTCCTATGTCATAACTCTGATGAAATATCATTCTCCATCAAATTTATCGAGCCTATAGAAATGGAGCCATGAAATATATACAAGTTAGACAACTTGTTACCTCGAACCACCACCATTGAACCTTTAGTAAGCCTTTCACTGGCCACCACCAAGGATATTACAATAACCCTCATCATCAAGATTTCCTACAGAAATTAAATTCAGACGAACATCAAACATTGTTAAGAACTAATTTGGAACCATTATTACTTTCCAAACAAACTGTCCAATGCCAAGTACCTCAACCTCATTATCGTTTTCTATTTTAATATTCCAAAATTACCCGGAGTATAAGAAGAAAATAATTTCTTCTTTGAGGTGACATGAGAAGTAGCACCAGAATCTACAAACTAACTACTCACCAAAAACAAGATCAATGACATTTTTACTACAAGAAACAAGAAGATCATCTTTAGCAACAATAGCAACACGATTTTCATTATTTCCATCTTCTTTTGTTGTCACATATCTCTCTTGTACTTGTAACAATATTTATCGATATGTCATTTCTTATTGAAATAGTCACATATAAGGTTTTTGTATTTTGACTTTGACTTTGACTTGATTCTACTTTTATCTCTGTCATTCTGAGCCCTGAACTTACTTCTCCCCTATCTTTAGTAACCAAAACATAGGAGTGTGAAACTGAAGAAGATGAGGCCTAAGATCTTCTTCTCATCTCTTCATTTAAGACACCACTCTTAACATATTCCATGGTTACTACATCACTCAGAGCAAAGGAAACTCAAAGAGTTTTCCAAGAGTCTGACAGAGTATTAAGAAGTCAAAGTCCATGTATTTCTTCATCGAACTTTACACCCATTCTGGACAGTTGGTCAGGAACACCCTAAAAATATTTATATGATTAGAAATAGTACTGCCCTCTTTGTATCTGATATCCATCAATTGTTTCAGCAAGAACAACTTGTTATTGTCGTCTTTGAAGCACACTTGAGTTTATTTTACAAACTTCTAGTATGTGTCTCATTCACAATATGGTTTCTAACATTATCTTCAACTCATTGTCTAATATAGCCACAAACCTATAGGTGCTCAAATTTTCAATCCTCATCATTCATAGATTTGTGTTTGTTAGAAGTAAATACAGGTAAATGCATTTTCTTGACAAATAGAAGATCTTTCAACTTGCCTTTCCAAATATGATAATTACTACCATTCAAACACACCATCTTGCTCATATTTGCATCCATCATTCAAATAGACAATCAACAAAAATCATAAGCTCTAATACCACTTTGTTGGAAAAAAGTAGCACTAACAAAGGTGCATGAAAGGGTAGCAGCGGAAGAATACCCAAGTCTAAATTTTCCTATCTATTTGAATTAAGAGGAAACCTCCAATAAAATTTTAAATAGTCCAAGACAGCAGCTAATCACCAACAGATATGAATATCGCAAGGCAAAAATAAATCAACAACACGAGATACCAAATTTATGTAGAAAACCTCTTCAGTGTGGAGTAAAACCCACGGGACTAAATTTCACTATAATCAACAACAGTTACAAGAATGTTCTCCAAAATGGCCACCAAATAAGTTTCAAACATCTAGCAACAATATATAAGCGATAGCACCAAAAAAACTATAGAAAAACAGGAGCAGAATCACTCAAAAATGTAGCTACTGTTCACAGGCTTTTGGAGCTACAGGACTCTAAATCCACTTTTATTAGTTCTAAATCAAAGATTAAGATGATAGAAATAACATATCCAAAAATCAGCTCATTCGAACAAGAACTGAAGCTGGAATCATAATTTGAAGAAGGTTGTTGTGGCTGAGATTTTTTGTGTGAAAATCTGTCCTTTTTCTCTATTTTGGCTGCTGTAATTTTTTCTTTTGTGTATCTAAAATAAGACTTAAAGAGGCCTTATGTACGTACCATGATAGTGGGCTTATGGGTAAAAGTGAGTTGATCCAAATTGGGCTTTTGTTTATCCACAGAGAGAGGGATAAAAATCCAAAAACCCAAAAACCCAACAATATGCTCTGACCTTCTATAAAGAAGAAATCTCAAAAACAAAAGCGATACATCTTTCAATCAATAACTTGAAGAGAAGACAAAAAAATCATATTATACTAAAAGTGGGAAGTCTCTATCTTAAAAATTGGAATACCATTTTGCTCTTACAGTAAACTAAAATATAATAAAACATCTATTTAAATAGTCATATTTTATCATCCATTGAATTAAAATCAAATTAAATAGCAATATATAAAACACATTAAAAAGTTTAAATTAAATAGTAATAATTAATTGACATAGTGAGTGGGTAAAAAAGTTCAACAAGAAGTCTAAAAGTAAAAAATTGAAAAACTAAAATGCTCATATATAAAATTAATAAATTTTGATACCCTTAAAAATTAATGTTATTTCTTACTTACAAAAGTTGAAAAGTTTAATTACAATTAAAGACTTAACATGCCATGTTCATCTTAATAATTGTACAAAAAAATTAAAAATTATTCTCAATAAATAATAATAATAATAATAATAGTAAACCCCACAATAATATAATTGAGTATCTTTCATTAATTACATATTATTATTGTATTGTTCTTATAATTAATATATTGAACAATCATAATAAATGTTTTTACAAATAAATAATTGAGCTGCATTTTAATTATTGTTTTATAATGTATGTCAAAAACTTTTTATATTTCATCTTCAATATAACTATGTAACTTATTTCCTCATGAAGTACATTTACATCTTCGTTAGTATCACTATAAAATTTAAATAGTTGCAATATTTTATTAAATGTAGGAAGATTAAATTAATTAAAATGTAAAATTAATACTCTAATGTGAAAGAAAAGTCCAAAAAACACTAACTAAGAGATTAAGAACTATATAAAAACAACATTTTAATTCATTTCCTTCAAGAACACTTTCAAGCAGCAGATTTCTTTATTCTTTCATTTTATTTTTTCAATTTCATTTATCTTTATTCAATATATGACAAATTACTTATGCAATATTAGACATATTTAGAATAAGTCCAAGTGTTGTTCTAAAAATCATTTTCAAGAGATGCTAAAAGAGAAGGAAAAATTGCTACCCAACTACCCATTTGTGTAGAAAAACTTGTGTAGAAAAACTTTGGCGAAATATGCTTCGTTCTATCTCCTTTTATGAATTCTCCCTTTAGTTGTGATATGCATGCAACATTATCTTCATATAAATTTGTGGGCAATTTGTCACATTTCAAACCACATTTTTCTCAAATGAGATGTATCGTTGACCTTAGTCACACACATTCTCGACGTGCTTCATGAATAGCTATTATCAGGTCTTGTCGTATTAGCAAGATATATTAGTGCACCGATCACACTAAAAATATGGTACTTCAAGACCAAGGATTTTCTCATTTTTTCCTTGAGTTTAAAATAAATTCTTATTCACATCAAGTGATCGAACAATCATCAAAGTATTTAATAGATGTGCTTCATCCATATAAAATCATTTCAAAACCTTCTCAGTAAAGGCAAATTGATATAAAGTTATTCTCTGCTAAATGTTCAATTTGCAAGCCAAGATAAAATTTTATCTTTTTCAGACCTTTCATCTCAAATTCTTTGTTTAGATAACCAATTGCCTTTTGAAGCTCTGTTGGAGTTCGTATAAGGTTTATATCATCAACATAAACAACAAGTACAACAAACTCTCATGTTGTTTTCTTATTTGATTTTCTTCATATAAGAATTATGAACAAGTTTACAAAAACTTATAAATGCTTCAGGCATTTTGAATCCTTCAAGATTTTCATATAATTTTTGTCAAGTGATGACTTTCATTAGTATTTAAATGCGTGACATCTTCTGGTGTCTGGACTACATGTCCAATAAGCTTTACGCTTATCAAGATGCATCATTTCACTTAATAATTATTTCTACATCAGCATGCTTTAATAGATGTAGAATTCAGATCCTCACAATCTTTTATAATATTGCGTGCTATATTATATCAAAGATATCATTGACGGTATATCATTTATATCGGCTTGCAATTGGACATAACTCATTGAGATCTCATCACTTTTAATATTTTTCTTAGGTACCTAAACCTCTAATGAAGTTTCATGAAATGTTATGTCGTAGGCTCTTCAAGAGCACGTTGCCTCTTTATTATGATTACTTGCTCCATTCTTTATTTAAAGATTATTGCAAAAGAAACCGATTGATCTACAATGCTTCATGCATATTGTAGACTCTGTCCTTTAGGGACATAAATTTAATAGGAGCTTTTGCAGCTAAAATATGAAAAATTAATTTTAGGTCAGTAAATGCTTCAGGCATTTGACTTGAATTATTTTGAATGAGGATCATACTAATAATAATTCACAATATATTTCTTAGCTGTTTATTCTCTCCCCCTCATGTTAGAAGAACTAACATGCATTCCCGATCTTCTTTGGGAAATTCATTTATGTGCATCATGATAGATTCATTAATCATATATAGCACATCAAAAGTTATTAGATGAAAATATTTGGTTCTTGACCCTAAACCAATTGAGTAGAGGGGGGATTAATCATAATTTATTGATCAACATACAAGTGTTATTGTATGTAATATAGACCAACTCACTAAGATTTGTTCTCATAAGCAATTATTTAACTATTTATCAGAGACATTTAATGTCAAACCAACTTAAATATAAACCAGCATTATCAAGATAAATTGTCTTGATTACACAGTCTGAAAATTATACTTTTAACTCAATTAATATTGAGTAAGCATCTTTGTCAATGTCAAACTACAGATTGACAATGAACGCACATGTGACCATCTTATGGATGCATCTACTTAAGACATCACATGACAAGTGAACGGGACCATATTCACATTTTATATTTTTTAAAATTTTGGGGATTCAGTCCCAACATTAGCTGGTATAATCAACTTGTCATGAGAACAAGCAATATAAAAGATTTCTTGAAGAATCTTCTACTTCTTCAATATATATTGAATACTCAATTAACACATCATATCAGGATGACCAAAATGGTCATGTCAACAGATAAAATTATCTGTACTAGTAAACTTCAGATTTACCACGATATGTGTTATTTATTTTATTAAACTTCAGATTTGTTGTATCATGAATTTCACATCAATAAACTTCTGATTTACTGTAGCATATACTTTCATCATGCTTATATTTATAGTATAAATACGGTACCTTTCATATACATTTCTTACCCATAGTAATTTGGAGATATTTAATCTTCCAATCATTTGTAGTCTCAATATAATAATCATTTGTTGGTAAACTTTAGGTTTAGTACAATTTGTGTTTTGATCATAACAACTTTGTACTACAATAGAGGGTGAATGACATAAGAATAAATAAACTCTTTGGGAGCTTTCAATTTATTTTCTATAATAAAATATTATTTGAACACTACTGGTGTAATACCCCAAAAATGACTAAGATTAGACCCAAAATTTAAAAATGGAAGTTGGCAGAATCTGAAAAAAATTTCACAGAACGGGTCATCTAGAGGATCGTTGGTCCAACCAACGATCCGTGGGAAGCATCCGTGGTGAGGTCTGGCCGGGTGGCAGATGGAAGTAACGGGTCAAGTGTTGTTTGTTACCATGAGTAGTTGTTTGAAGTCATGGTGGGACTGGTCCTCAACCTAAGGGGGGAGTAACGGGTCGTTGGATGACCTGTTGTGAGGAGAAACAGGTCGGGGGAAGGAGTATTAAAACCTCCAGTCAATGTAACAGAAGAAAACCATGACTCATTGGAAGGAGGAATGAGTCATGGTATGACTCGTGGGAAGTCTTGGTGCAAATCATCTAGGAGGAAACAACGGGCGATATGATGAATCGTTGTCTGAAGGCACGACTCGAACCTGAGAACGTGAAGCCTAGCAGTGGAGACGATGGATGGATACCACGAGTCGTGGTATTCATGAACGATTCGTTAGGATGATCGTTGTTACCACCAGTACAAAAATTTCAGGAATTTCAGTAAGGGAATTTTCGTCATTTCTAAATACTAGGGTTCTAAATTACGTGTTTAAGGCTCGAAATGCAGTATTTTATTAGGGTAAAACCTATCCTGGGCTCATTCATATCCATGCATGTAAAGTTAGAAAATTAGGGAGGTGATCAAGCTTGTTCTTTTTCAAGTATCTTCAATTTTCCATTGGGCTTTCAAGGAGTGGTGAAATATGATCTTCCCAGGTATGTAGGGTTATGAGTGGGTGAATCTTTCCACACCCATGCCCAATTTCTCTCTAAATCATAAATTTTCTATGTCTAATCTATGGGGTTTTAACCCAATGCATGGAATTTCTAATTCTCTACATGGGTATGATTTAAATATGTATATACTATTGAATTATAATTTATGGGCTAGTTTTATGTTATTTTCAATGAAAAATCATGTTCTAAGTTTATTAAATCAAAATTCCCAATTATAGAAAGTTCATGAAAGATGAAATTTGTGATGAATGTATGATTATGATGATACAAAACATGTTTTCAAGATACTTATTTTTATAATCATGTTTTCAATATGAATTGAGTATTTTCAAGCATGTTAAAGTATTGGGAAATGCTCACATGTTCAAGTATGATTTATGATTTTTCCCAATTAAGCTTACCACATGATTTTGGAGCGAAGACTCCCAATTATCTTTCAGCTTGTGGTATGTTTTGAGCTAAAGCTTCTCATATGCATGATTTCAGTTTTGAGATGTATTTGATTATTAAGATTCATTAATTGACGATGGTAAGCTTCATTGAAAAATGATGAAGAGCATATACATGTTTTTGGAGTAGTATATAGCACCGAGTAGGCTAAGGGTCGATCACTCTATGCCTTAGAGCTACACGCCAACATAAATTTATTGTTATATATATTACTTCGGGGCCTCCCTTGTGAGCTATCCCCTGCCCTATTGGGCCACGAGCTTGATATCGATATCATAGTATCGTCCCTAGTCCTGACAAGGCTTTGGACGGCTCTACCCACTTGAGTGTGATAGTTGGGACCACGTAAGCTCTATCTTGGTATGTCGGTTAAAAGACGAGTCTCCTATTATTCCTCATGATTTCAGTTATGCATGTTCATCATTCATGAGATTTATACATCTATATATGTTCTAAAGAAGGTTTGACTCAATGTTCAGTTTTACTCATGACTATTAGATTTTAGCTTTGAGTCAATCAATTCAGTTATGATGTTATATTATGTTATGATGAGATCATGAATTCAGAAAGAATGCATGCAAGCCCTACTCTTAGATTCTGTTATTTATGTTTTACATTATGCATGTCCTTAAATGATTTTACTTTTCTAAGAGGTTTTACTTACCTTGCATACCCAGTACATTCCAAGTACTGACTGCATACTGTATGCTGTATCGTTTCATGATACAAAACTTGGCACTCAGACTTAGCCCCGTTCATAGCCAGTCTTTAGAGTTAGCATCTTATACTTGTTAGTGAGTCTTCATCACCCGAGGACCATGCTTATTCAGATTTCTCTATGTAGTTTCAGTTTTTATCTTATTCGAGTTAGTTGGGATCTTGTCCCATCAACTCATCATGTTTATAGGCTTTTCAGGAAAAAAAGATGTATTCAGCTTTGGATTGTGTATTCTGATGTTATGCTTATTTTAGACTTTCGTTAAGATTATTATATTGATTCTTCAATTTTAGTAATTAGTTAGATGTATGTTCATTTCATGGATCGACTTGGAGTCTCTCGAGGCTCCTTGTCCCATGTCTCTATCCAGGCCTCCGTTCGGGTTGTGACAAACTTGGTATCAGAGCCATAGGTTTGAAGTGTCCTAGGGTGTTTGAAAACCGCGTTAAATAGAGTCTTTTTCATGGGTGTAAAACGCGTCACACTTATGACGAAGAGGCTACAAGACGTTTAGGAGATGTTCTCTTCTTTCATGATCTATGTCGTGCGATGAAATGTCTCCTCATCCTTCTAATTCATGTTATTCGCAACTATAGAATCATGGCTCCCCGCAGAGTACATGGTAGGAGGAATGGTAACAGAGACGACCACGAGGATGGCAACGGAAATGGGCACCAGCAGGTCCCGCCAGACTAGGAGCACCATGCATCAGAGCCGGTTTCCCATGCTGAGTTTTGGGTAGCTATCAGAAGCTCGTGCAGGCCTTGACCGCTCAGGTCAATCACTAGGTAGTTGCACATGTTCCACAAAATGGAAATACAGTGGAGGCTCGAGTCAGGGATTTATTGAGAATGAACCCGCTATAGTTCCTCGGGTCAAAAGTAGATGAGGACCCGCCTGAGTTCATTGATGAGATTGTGAAAATCACCCAAGTCATGGGGGTGAATGGATTCGAGTGTGCGAAGTTGGCTTCATACTAGATAAAAGGGGTCGCACACATCTGGTTTTGCCTATGGAAAGATAGTAGGGTCGTCGGAGTAGGTCTTGTCACTTGGGAGGAGTTTCATGTTGCGTTCTTAGATCGGTTCTTCCCTCGTGAGATGAGGGAATTGAAGGCAGCTGAGTTCGTGAACCTTAAGCAGGTGAGGATGATGGTACAGGAGTATGCCCATGAGTTCACTCGCTTATCCAAGTACGCCCCAGAATTAGTGGTTGATCATAGGGCGCGAGTGAGCAAATTTGTTCATGGGGTGGCGAGCTATTTGGAAAAAGATTGCAGGACCGCTATGCTCCACAAGGATATAGACTTCCCTTGTACGCCTAGCAGATGGAGGCGGCACATAGGAGAAAGAGGGAGGCCAAGGGGGCTAGGACTGATAGTCACAGATTCTCATAGTCGAGGTCAGGTGGTGAGCACCGACAGCAGACCCATCGGAGATCTTTAGCCCTAGCATCTTTAGCATTGAGTGTGCCATCCAAGCCTAGGCATGATCATAGGGGGGGAGCATCAGGATCGAGGGATCAGAGCAGTAGACCCGCATATTCTAGTATCCCAGCTTACCGTAGATGTGCTCGGGGGCACACGGGCTAGTGCTTGGCAGGTTTAGGTGCTTGCTTCAGGTATGGGAAGTCGGGACACATGCTCAAAGATTGCCCGACAGCGACATAGGACCATGATGGGGGCCGAGGCCTAGCTTTTAGTTCAGCAGCCCCTCACTCAGCACATCAGGGGCATCTACCAGCACAGGTGGCCATAAGCCCCATAATAGATTCTATGTATTAGAATCTGGCCAGGAGCAAGAGGTCTCCCCAGATGTAGTCACTGGTATGTTGCGAGTCTTCCATCTTGATATTTATGCTTTGTTATATCCGGGGGCTACCTTGTCTTTTGTGACACCTTATGTGGCCGGTAGCTTCGGAGTTAGTCCCGAAGTCTTGTCAGAACCTTTCTCAGTCTCTACTCTAGTAGGTGATTCAGTTGTAGCTAGACGGGTGTATAGAAGTTTCCCAATCTCAGTCCTTTAGAAAATCACCTCAGCAGACTTGATAGAGTTAGCCATGACCGATTTTGATGTTATCCTCGGCATGGATTGGCTATTTGCATGTTATGCCTCAGTTAATTGTAGGACCCAGGTAGTAGAGTTCAGATTTCCAGGAGAGCCAGTCTTAGAGTGGAAGGGTAGTTCAGTTGTGCTTGTAGGTCATTTCATTTCCTACCTTAAGGCCAAAAAGATGATCTTCAAAGGTTGTGTCCACCATCTAGTTAGGGTTAAGGATTAACATCTGAGACCCCGACTATCTAGTTTGTCCCAGTAGTATCTGAGTATCCAGAGGTCTTTCCTAATGATCTACTGGGAATCCCTCCGAAGAGGGAGATTGATTTTGGTATTGACATTCTTCCCGATACGCAACCTATATCTATTCCTCCCTATAGAATGGCTCCAGCAGAGCTAAATGAGTTGAAGGAGCAGTTGAAGGACCTGTTAGATAATGGTTTTATTAGACCAAGCAAGTCCCCATGGGGTGCACCAGTTTTATTTGTCCGAAAGAAAGATGGTTCCCTTCACATGTGTATTGATTATCGGCAATTGAATAAGGTTACCATCAAGAACATGTATCCTCTACCTAGGATTGATGATTTATTCGACCAGCTTTAGGGTGCCAAGTGCTTCTCAAAAATAGATCTCAGATCTGGGCACCATCAGCTAAGAGTTCGGGAGAGCGATATCCCGAAGACAGCCTTCAGGATGCGGTATGGTCATTATGAGTTTGTAGTTATGTCTTTTGAACTAGCGAATGCTCCTGCAGCTTTTATGGACTTGATGAACAAGGTGTTCAAGCCATACTTGGATATGTTCGTGATTGTGTTTATTAATGACATCCTGATATACTCTCGGAGCGAGGAGGAGCATGCCGCTCATTTGATAGTAGTGCTGCAGACTATCTAGGATCGCCAATTATATGCCAAATTCAGCAAGTGTGAGTTTTATTTGAACTCAGTGGCATTTTTGGGCTATGTGGTATCAAGTGAAGGCATAAAGGTGGACTCTTAGAAAATAGAAGCGGTGAAGAATTAGCCTAGATCGGTGAATCCTTCAGATATTTGGAGCTTTTTGGGTTTAGCTGGCTACTATTAAAGATTCATGGAAGGTTTCTCATCGATTGCAGCACTTTGATCAAATTGACCCATAAGAAGGTGAAATTCTAATGGTCGGAGGCTTGTGAGAAAAGCTTCCAAGAGTTGAAGACTCGACTTATTTCAGCAACGGTGTTAACCCTACCTGAGGGTACCAATGGGTTCGTGGTGTATTGTGACGCTTCAAGGATCGGACTTGAGTGTGTACTGATGCAGCACGTAAAAGTTATAGCATATGCCTCCAGACAGCTAAAAGGTTTATGAGGAGAATTTTCCGACCCATGATCTTGAGTTGGATGCGGTGGTATTCTCCTTGAAGATATGGAGACATTATTTGTATGGGGTCCACATGGATGTGTTTACGGACCATAAGAGTTTACAATATGTGTTTACCCAAAAGGATCTCAATCTTCGGCAAACGAGGTGGTTGGAGCTACTTAAGGACTACAATATGAGTGTGCTTTACCATCTGGGTAAGTCCAATGTAGTAGCAGACGCACTTAGTAACCTCTCTATGGAGAGTGCGTCTCATGTGAGTGAGGGAAAGAAGGAGCTAGTGAAGGATGTGCATCGACTCGCAAGGTTAGGAGTTAGGTTGGTTGACTCGACCGATGGCGGTGTTGTTGTTCAGAACGGATCAGAATCATCATTGGTGATTGATGTAAAAGCTAGACAAGATAAGGACCCTATTTTGGTAAAGTTGAAGGAAGCGGTTCAAAATCAGAAGGTAGAGGTCTTCTCCAAAGGGGGAGATGGTGTGCTTTGATACCAGAATCGCTTATGTGTTCCGGATGTGGATGATTTGAGGAGCCGAATGTTGCACGAGTCTCATGGATCCAGGTATTCTATACATCCAGGTTCCACCAAGATGTATCGTGACTTGTAGGAAGTCTATTGGTGGAATGGCATGAAGAAGGACATCGCAGAATTTGTAGCTAACTGCCCAAACTGTCAGCAAGTAAAGGTTGAACACCCGAGACTGGGAGGCGTGCCTCAGGATATCAGTATTCCTACTTGAAAGTGGAAATAAATTAATATGGACTTCATCACAAGGTTACCTCGCACTCCTCGACAATATGACTCCATTTGGATTGTGGTAGACAGGTTAACCAAGGCCGCTTATTTTCTACCGGTCAAAACCACGGATTTGGTGGAGGACTATGCCAAACTATATATTCGGGAGCTAGTTTGGTTGCATGGAGTGCCCTTGTCTATCATATCAGACAGAGGTACCTAATTTACCTCTCAGTTTTGGAGGTCGTTTCAAAAAGGGCTTGGTACTTAGGTTAAGCTCAGCATAGCATTTCACCCGAAAACGGATGGTGAAGCGGAGCGGACAATTCAGACTCTCGAGGAGAAGCTGAGAGCATGCGTGATTTACTTCAAAGGTAGTTGGGAGGATCACTTTCCTCTTATGGAGTTTGCGTACAATAACCGTTACCGTTCAAGCATTCAGATGGATCCGTTTGAGGCTCTATATGGGTGGAGACGTAGGTCGCCTATTGACTGGTTCGAAGTTGGTGAAGCGGCGATGATAGGACCATATTCGGTCCATCAGGCTATGGAGAAGGTTCATCTCATATGGGATAGATTGAAAATAGCTCAAAGTCACCAAAAGTCCTATGCTGATGTGAGAAGGAGGGAATTAGAATTCGAGGTGGATGATTGGGTGTTTCTGAAGGTATCTCCCATGAAGGGAGTGATGCGGTTTGGAAGGAAACGAAAACTCAGCCCTCATTATATTGGCCCTTATCGGATTGTAAAACGGATTGACAAGGTGGCATATGAATTAGAGTTGCCCTTATAATTATCTTCTGTGCATCCTGTTTTTCATGTATCGCTCTTAAAGAAATGTTTGGGTGATCCAGCTCTAGTGGTTCCGGTGGACAGCCTTAGTTATGAGGAGGTTCCGGTGGAAATACTGGACCGTCAGGTTCGAAGGTTAAGAAACAAGGAAGTAGCTTCAGTCAAAGTTTTATGGAGGAATCAGCATGTTGAAGGAGCAACATGGGAAGCTGAAACAGACATGATGACTCAATACCCACTGTTGACACCCAATTTTGACCGACCTGCGCCTTAATGCTGCTTATATATGTATATATTTATTTTTTTTTATGCAAATATTTGACTTATTTTTATATTTATAAAATAATTTATTATCATAATGTTGTGGAAATTATTTCAAGTTGCATATATTTGACTCATTTTAATTTTAAGTTTTGATATTAAATAATTACTCCATATATAATGTATTTTGTGTTAATATGTGCCCTTATCTTGAAATATACTTTTTACTTAATAAACTATTTACCTAATTTTACTAAATTTTATAAATTTATTTGAACAATAATATTACTCAAATTTATAAATTAGTTATGTAAATAATATGATTTTATAATATTTGATAACTTAATTTTATTCTTTGGTCTTTAAATTATTTATAAATATAATAATTTAATTATATGATATTTACATAAGTGTACTTAAATTTAGAATTTATTTATTAATAATAATATTTATATGATTTTCTTATAATTTAAACTATTTTATTATCTACTTATTAAATTATTTAAAAATGTAGTATAGTTATTAATTTAATAGCAGCAAAATTCACTTTCCTCCAATTTATTTAAATTCTAGCCACTTTCCATTCAATTCATTCAATTTATTTCAAATCTAGCTAATTTCTACTCAATTTATTTCAATTTTAGCCACTTTTGATTCATTGTGGCTACAATTTAAATTCAATTTCAGCCTAAATTAATTCCCTAACCCTATAACCCATCCGGTCAACCCGTAACCCGACCCAACACACTAATTAAATCCTAGCCGTTCTTTATCTTTAATCCTACGGTCCTAATTAAAAGCTATTTTATTTCCTTATTTAATCTTTCTACCCCCAAAAACCCTAAACATTTTTTCATTTCTTCCCCTTCCCTCTTAAAAGCCGCCAGCCTTCCCTCTTCCTTCTTCCTCTCCGGTGAAATCACCACATGCAACCTCCGGCCAACCTCCATAACTTCCGGCGAACAACAACTACCGTCATCTTCCCCACCTCGCCGGAACACAACCACCGGAGAAAGTCGCGGCCCTCCGTCTCCTTCATTTTCGGTCACTGTCGGTCCTCTCCCTCTCGTCCTTCTTCTCCATAGCCGCTAGACTCCTTTCCTTTATCGTTTTCCCACTTCCCTAACCACCAGCAACCACCACCACAACCGCCAGACCTCCTTATTTTTCCCTCTCCCCGTCGCTCCGGTTACTTCCCAGCCGATGAATCGGACAGATCTGCAGATCTGTCCGTACATTATTTATTTAATTATTTATTTATTTACTTATTCTTGTTGTTGTTTATTATGTATATATGTATATAATAAGTATATACCTATAATATATATATGAATAAGGCAGATATAAATAATATATAATAATATATATTAGACATGTATATGATATACGGTTTCGTTTCATTTTTTTTATATACTATATAATATATATGTATATAAGTATATATAATATAATATATATATATATATGTGTGTGTGTGTGTGTGTGTGTGTGTGTGTGTGTGTGTGTGTATATGTGGTAGATGTATAAATATATATAATAATATATATAAGATAATATATAATATATTTATATATATAACTATATACGCTGCTCTTCTTTTCTGTTCATTTATACATGATGGATATGTATAATATACTGTTTTTCTATTCCATGTGTATATGATATATAGGTGTGTGATATATATATGTATATAGATATAGATAATAGTTATTTCATCATTGCATAAATCAGTGAGAAAAAATAATCTGCTTGATTCCCCTTCTCATATATTAACTCTGCATTTTATAAATAATAATGGTTTCTTTAGAATGACTTAATTGATTACCTTAGTTGCTTAAATAATTTAAATTAAGCTTGTCAATCTTCTGCTTGATTGAATATGGTCTGAGCAAAATATTGTGATTTCGTCCTTGAATTAATATAAAATATTAATATTTGTCTATTTATGTTAATTTTACATTTTTAGCCTAAAAGTTTTACATGACAACTTGAATTGGTAATTAGTTTATGGTAAGTCTCCTGATTGATTCCTCCATTCTGATTAGTATCTATAATTATGGAAGAGAGACTATTTGATTTTATTTGTTAAAAATAATATTTAGAGTAATTGCTGATTCAATTTAACCTATTTGATTTATTTTTATTATTTTTAATTTATAATAAATATTTCACATGATTTCGACATTTGCTAATTAAAGATGAATCTCTTGATAGGAATATATTTATGGCAAATATATTTGGTGATTGATTAATTCCTTCCTTTGACAGTGATTTGTTATTCATTTATTACGGGAAAGTAGGATCAGCCGTTTTGGTTTTGCTAATTAAGGGAAACTTTCCCTTTGATTACGATTAGGTCTTCTTGCTTCCTTAATTCATATTGATTTTGCTGCTATAAAAGGATTCCTTCCCCTTTCTTTTAATTCAGTCGAACATTTGGATTATTGATATCAGTTGTGTACAAAATAGTGTTTTCCTCAAAAGAAAAAAACACTTCTTTTCAGCAATTAATTCAAAACAAACATATACTTTCAAGACCTCTCTTCGACTTTCTCCGAAATCGGTTAGTATCTCTTTTATGCTATATTCTTGTGATGACATACTTTAGAAAAATCCATCATGTATATGTTTGAGTAATTTTGATCTTTCTAAATTTATTGGTTTTTCCTATGTGGTGCAAGATTAAAATACGATTTTGTTTTAGGGTGTATATGTGTACGTTATGTCATTATTCAGCAGGTTTATCCGAAAGCAAATATCAAAGAGTCGCCTTGGGTGTAGAATGAAGTATTTCGGATTGACTGTTTATGTTAGTTGAAATCGTTATGTTTCATTTGTTATTCATTTTTTTATTATTATCAATTGTACTTGTAATAAACGCTATAATAGTGAAGCGGGTTTTATTGGGGGCGGGATTTTATTTCGTTACTGCTTTCCTTTAATGACTTAATTCACCTAGAAAAGCATGATCATAGGTCATAACAATATGCGATATTAGAAAACATGCATATCAGGTCTTGAATTATTTAGTTTAAAATCTATTGAACTTTAGTAATATCCATGAGAATATTGCGCAAGAATTACGCACATAGGAAGTCAATTTTTTATGTATGTATGTTGTGGATTTGTTCGATAATGATCTTTCACAATTCACTTTAGTTATTCATAATAATAGGCTTAACTAAAATTGGTATAAATTTATATTTTTGCAAATACCGTGTTTATAATGTAAGCATAAGTGTTCATGTTAAGAAATTTTTGAACTAGCTAACACCTAGTATTAAAGGTTATTATTTTTGCATTAAATATTATTTAGAACGTTGTGTAACAAATGGTTTTCACATAAAATGTCTGTATTTAAATATCGCTTGTCTAAGCCGTTGTTTGTAATTAAATTATGCCAATTTAATGCCTTTTTCATGTGTAATTATTTGTTTAAATCTAAAGTGCATTTTTGTCAATATGGCTGACTAATCAAAGTTTAGGATTTTTATTGAGGCAAAACTAATTAAATATTACCCAAACGCTGAATAGGATTTATGTGCATTAGTAACATGTATAGGATTTAATTCTTTGAATCGACCTGCATAATCATGAACCTGATCTGATCGCTCAACCAGAAGCCTTAACTCATTTTGTTTGTTCTTTGTCGGCTATTGGAAATTTTAAATATACCATGTTTTAGGCCTTGAGTTAAAGTATGACATGTTTAACTTACTGCAATCTTTTTGTCAAAATGGACCTAACATAAATTATAGAAATCATAAAGGTACAAACTCTTATGCAACTTGGAAGTAATCCCTATAGGGTGAAGTCTTTACTCGCTCAATTTTTATGCGATATTCATCTACTTTAAGTTGGAAATACTGTTGGTTTTCCTTTAATCTATTCTTGTTTGCATTCATTTAGAAGCCATGTTCATAGGTTTGCATTCATCTAGTAATCTTGTTCATAAGTTTAAACAAAGGGGCTTATTTGAAACCTTTACATGCTCGTTGCGGAAATGGTTGTTTGGTTTGTTGTTTTCTTTTAAAGCCATAGGATTTTTAAATCCAAAATCCAAAGTAGATGTCCAATGCCTCTTGGACCTTAAGATTGGTGCGGGTAGGCAAATAGTAGGACGTTAGTTTCATCACCTAGTACGTTTAGGTTAATTAATCAACTAGGCGGGTAGTCGGGAAATGATAACTCGCGCTCGCTGAATAATACGAGCAATTCAAAAAATTATGAAGTATTATTTAAGTTGCACGAGATGATCCCGTTAGGTCAAACTTTTCTAAAGTAGAACTACGTTTGGCCTGATTCCCTTAAGGGATACGTAGGCGCCTTATCGAGGCTCGGCCCCACAATTAAATAAATTATTTAGTCTTTTTTGTATAATTTGCCATAATGTTTGTGTAAAAATATGTTAAGTTAAAACTATTTTGAAATCTATTATTTTCTTTTCTCACTCATCTAAATAGAGTTAATCCTGCATTATTACTAACCTTTTATGCAAATCTACTTGATCGCTTAGTTAAAATCCCCATTTAATGAGTACGGTCGGGAACCACATTTGTGGACCTCGAAAGGTGCCTAACACCTTCCTTTCGAGGTAACTAAAGCCCTTACCCGAACTCTGGTATCCTAGCAAATAAACCTAGTTTAGAATGGTGCCCTAACGCACCATAATTCGTTAGGTGGCGACTCTTCATTTTCACCCTTAAGAGACGTCACTTGTTGGGTCCCGCTTTCCGCGAGGGAAAAATGGGGCGCGACACCCACATTTATTCTCTACCGGCTAAGTACCAGCTTGAGGTATTAGTTTTTTCCCTAAGACTCTTTTTAGTTTTCATGTTCACTTCATGTGCCCAAGTTTCTTCTATGTATATGGATGTATGTGTGATTCATGAATTCAGCTCATCCATGTAGTTTGAATCGGAGATAGTCATTCCGTGAATTTTTGACTTAAATGATCAGTATTTGAGTGTAATGATTGCATTTATCTATTTTCTGTATGTTTTTTCCCACATTTGAGGATGAATGTTCCTAAGGGGGAGATATTGTAATACCTCGAAAGTGCCTAAGATTAGACCCGGGATTTAAAAATGGAAGTTGGCAGAATCTAAAAAAAATTCCACAGAACGGGTCATCAACAGATCATTCGTCCAACCAACGATCTGTGGGAAACATCCGTGGTAAGGTCTGGCCAGGTGGCAGATGGAAGTAACGGGTCAAGTAACGACCCATTGTTTGTCACCAAAAGTCATTGTTTGAAGTCGTGGTGGGACTAGTCCTCAGCCTAAGGGGGGAGTAACGGGTCATTGGAAGACACGTTGAGAGGAGCAACGGGTCGTGGTAAGAAGTCGTAGGAAGGAGTATTAGAACCTCCAATCGATATAACAGAAGGAAACCACGACTCATCGGAAGGAGGAACGAGTCATGGTATGACTCGTGCAAGTCTTGGTGCAGATCATCTAGGAGGAAACAACGGGCGATATGACGAATCATTGTCTAAAGGGATGACTCGTCTTGTCGAGCCATGGAATCGAACCTGAGAATGTGAAGTCTGGCAGTGGAGATGACAGATGGATACCACGAGTCGTGGTATCCAAGAATGACCCGTTAGGACGGTCGTTGTTACCACCAGTGCATAAATTTTAGGAATTTCATACAGGGCATTTTTGTGATTTCTAAGTCTTAGGGTCCTAAACTACATCATTTAAGGCTAGAAATGCAGTGTTTTATGAGGGTAAAACCTATCCTAGGTGTTACACCCCATAAGTTTCTAACGAGTAGTCGGCCTATTCGTACGTTGGTTAAGAGTTTTAGAGTGCAATAAGTACGAGAAAGGGCCCGGGGAAAGGTCGAACAAGCGCAGAATCAAGATCGTGCCGGAGAAGGCCGGAGTCGGCCACAACAGGGGCGTGGTGTCACGGACCCCCTCCCTCTGTGTTGGGCTCCATGGCACGCCCGTAAATTGCCGCGATAGGGTCTATGCCACGTACCCCTATCCACTGGCTCAAGTATATATAAGTTCCTCCCTTTGATTTTATGTTATTCTCCAAGTATACATACGGCAAGAGAGGGAAAACACGAGGGAAACAAATAAATTTCCTCATTTTATGCTGTGAAACGCTGCCCGAATTCAAGTTAACTTTGGGTATTGAAGTTTAAGGTTGTAGGGAACATTACTACGGAGTTAGTTTCGCAAAATTCGCCCGGCAAATCGTAGCCCTGCTGAGCCAAAGTTGTCAGAATTGCGTCAAACTGATTTCTATACGATCACAGACTTTCAATAAGTACTTCTTCCTTCTGTACTTTTGAGAAATTATGAGTTTTCGATCGTGTTCCGTTAAGTTGAAACATAGTTAATATTTATATATAAAGTTATCGTTTTCTCCTATTTTAGTACTGAAATTAGTCTTATTCTTTTAGTCATACGTTTTCAATTGAGAAAATCTATTGAATACGAATTCGAACTCGTCAGTTGATCAAAAATCGACGATTGAGGTATGTTAAGGCGAATTCCTTCACCAAGTTAGTTCCTTCAGTATCATAACTCAGTTTGAATCCCAGTAGGAATACCGTAAGTATATTCATTATATCTAGCTGTTGTTATTAGTTGAGACCAGCATTCCATGTTTATCTTGAGATTGACTATGTCCTATATAGCCTTACATAACCAACCCCAGGGTTACTAGCTGTGTCGACGCCCGCGAGGGGCTAAATGACGTTGCTCTGAGGAGCGGTATGCCATCTGTGAGGGACGAAGATGAGGTCCGAGGTCCTCATACAGTCCATTACATGGTTGGACTACTCTTATCCGTATCGGCACACCCCGTAGAGCTCGGTACCCGGGGTACAGGCAGTAGGAGTCCACTGAACTCAGACACAACTATAGTTCAGGGGCCAAGCGGGCTCAATTGCAGACCCAGGGGATGGGTAGGACGACTATAGTTATTAGATGATGCAGTATGACCTTATTGGGGGTATATAGATTGAAGTGTACCCACTAGGGATTATGGGAGTCCCGAATGGGTTATTCTGTGCTGGTTGTACCTTCCGGCTTATGGGGGCCAGGTAAGGTTCTTGTTTGCTTTAGTCACTGATAAATTAGATGATAGTAAGTTCAACTATTCAAGTATGATCGCTATCCCTCCATTTCAGTTATTCTCAGTTTCATTCCTTTATTTTAGTTATTTACAAGTATTGCCTTACATATTCGGTACATATTGTACTGACGCCCTTTCTGGGGCACTGCATTACTTGCCTGCAGGTATGGATAGATGAGGAGCAGGTCCCTCTTAGCTTCCAGCCAGGATTGTTAGCACAGTCGGCTCCTTTCCTCCAGAGCTTGTAGATAGAAGGTTTACTCCTTTTGATTGTACGGTTTATGGGTAGGCCGAGGCCCTGTCCCGACCATTATATTACTCCTAGAGGCTTGCAGATTATTTTTATTTCCCTGTGGTTAGCTGTTGGTGGTCATGTTGGTCCCATCTATGTTTTAGTTTATGTATTGGCCGTGTGGGGCCTTGTTTAGCTGTTAGTTGGCGGCCTTGTCGGCCATAGATTAGTTTAGCTCGGAGTAACTTTTCAGTCATAACTAGATATCATGGTGGTCTTGTCAGCCTGCATAGGATTCCCTGTTTCTGGTTAGCTGTTTTCCTTTACAGATGGCTATAAGGCCTTGTCGACCAGAGGTTGTATTTACAGCCGAGATACAGCCCGTTGTTTTCTTGATATGGGGAGTAGACCTGCACCAGGAGTGCATGGGCCCAGTTGAGTCAGTTCAGGTCCCAGTAGGGCACCAGGTGCTAGTCGTGCCTCCCAAGGTGGGGCGAGACAAACTTGGTATCAGAGCAGGTCCTATCCCAAAGATTCTGCAAGCCGTGCTAAGTAGAGTCTCGTCTATGGATGTGTTGTGCACCAAATACTATAGGCAGGAGGCTGTGAGGCATGTTAGGATGGTTACTCTTCTTTATCTTCCAGTCATGCTATAGAGCTATGTTGTATAGAGATGAGTCCCTAAGCTTACTATAATCTGCTTTTCTACAGAGAAATGTCAGATGCACGATGGACCGCGACTGGCAGGGAGTTAGGTACCGCAGTAGGGGAAGGCACTAGCAGGGTGCCTCAGTCAGAGTCAGCCCGATCTGAGGGCGACAGGGAGACTTCATCTAGGTCTCCCCAGTTTCCTCCGCCACGCCAGGAGCCATCCAGAGTGGCTGATGTGTCGGCACTACCTCTAGCAGTTTCTATCCCGATGCCCTCGGACCAGAAGGTCAGGAGTGCTGTTTTCATGATAGCTCAGATGATGGCTACGCAACGACAACCAGTGGCACCCGTGGTTGCTGAGTCTTCGACCGGACCAGGTAGTTCGAGGGTGCGAGAGTTCCTCACTCTGAGTCCCCCGCATTTCACAGGGACGGATCGAGACAAGGACCCTCAGGACTTCGTGGATCAGTTGCAGCAGATCTTCAGGGTAATGCACGCCACGCCTGCGGAGTCGGTTGAGTTGGTGGTATTCCAGCTACAGGACATAGAAATATTATGGTACGAGAGTTGGGAGAGGTCCCGAGGTAGAGGCGTTCCCCCTCCAACTTGGTCCAGCTTTTCAGAGGCCTTCCTGGATCATTATCTACCACGGGAAATCCAACAGGCCCGGGTTGATCAATTCTCACACCTGGAGCAGGGCTGGATGAGTGTTTGGGAGTACGCTATGAGATTCGACTCGTTAGCTCGATATGCACCATCTTTCGTTGACACCATGCCATCTAGGGTGCATCGGTTCATGATGGGGTTGCTTCCAGAGTATGTGGAGACATGTGTTATTGCTACTCTGCGAGAGGACATGGATATCGCCGGTATCCAGGGTTTGCTCAGAATATAGAAGGGATCAGGCAGCGATAGTGAAGGATAGAAAGGGGAAGCCAGGAACAGCATCACAGGGCTAGACCTAGTGATACTCAGGAAGAGACTCAGGACGGACCCAAGCCATGACTGTCAGATAGACCACCCAGACCCCCACTTCCACAGCAATAGCAGGGTGGCAGATCGGGTCGTTGGGGGTAGTCAGGACCCGATGAGAGTTCGCAATCGTCGGGTCTACAGCAGCAGAGAGGGTTAGAGTAGAGTAGACTCACTGTGCCACCTTGCCCTATTTGCAGTCGCCATCATCTTGGATCCTGTAGGTATGGTTCTACGGCGTGCTATGATTATGGACAAGAGGGTCACATGATGAAAGACTGTCCAGCCAGGGATCAGGACCAACAGGACAAATCTTCAGTAGGGTCACGTGCCCCAGCATCTTCAACCGGGCGTAGAACCTCAGTTTCAGCGGGGAGAGGCCGAGAAAGATCAAGGGCATCCAGCTCAGGCACCGATCTGGATCGCACTTATGCTTTACTGAGACGACATGAGTCAGAGTCGTCACTGGATGTTGTGATAGGTATGACGGACATTTTCTCTCATTCTGTTTATGTTTTGATAGATCCAGGTTCCTCTTTATCCTATGTCACACCATTAGTGGCCCGAAAGTTCGGTATCACGCCGGAATTGCTTCGGCAACCTTTTTCAGTGTCCACACCCGTTGGTGATTCCATCATAGCTAAAAGAGTCTACTAGGGGTGCACAGTAGAGGTCGTTGGTGACAGACTTTAGCAGATTTGGTAGAATTAGAGATGATCGACTTTGATGCAATTATGGGTATGGATTGGCTAGCACCATGTTATGCCAATGTAGAATGTTGGACCAAGACTGACCGATTTTACTTTCCAGGGGAGGTAGTACGGGAGTGGAAAGGTAGTGCAACCATGCCAAAAGGTAGGTTTATTTCCTATTTTCGGGAGAGAAAATTCATAGATAAGGGATGTATTTATCATATTTTCAGAGTTCAAGATGTTCGAGTAGAATCTCCGAATCTTCAGTCCGTTCCAATAGTCAATGAATTTCCATATGTATTTCTAGGTGAACCTCTTAGCATTCCCCCAGAATGGGAGATCGATTTTGCAATTGACTTGTTACCAGGTACTCAGCCTATATCTATTCCTCCATACTGAATAGCTCCTGCTGAGCTCAGAGAATTGAAGGAACAGTTGAAAGAACTTTTAGATAAGGGCTTCATCAGGCCGACTACTTCATCGTGGGGAGCACCAGTTCTGTTCGTAAGAAAGAAGGATGGCTCCCTCCGCATGTGTATAGACTACCAGTAGTTGAATAAAGTCACTTTCAAGAATAAGTACCCTTTTCCCAGAATAGAAGACTTGTTTGACCAATTACAACGGGCAAAGTTCTTCTCAAAAATTGACTTAAGATCTGGGTATCATCAGGTTCGAGTTCGGGAGAAAGATATTCCAAAAACCGCTTTCAGGACCAGGTATGGCCACTTTGAATTTTTAGTCATGCCCCTCAGGTTGACGAATGCTCCAGCAGTGTTCATGGATCTAATGAATAGTATCTTCAGGTCGTACCTAGACTTGTTTGTGATAGTATTTATTGATGATATTTTGGTATATTCTTGCTCAGAAGCAGAACATGGGGATCACTTGGAACAGTACTTCAGATTCTCAGGGATCCTCAGTTATATGCAAAGTTTTCTAAGTGTGAGTTTTGGCTGAATTCAGTAGCCTTTCTGGGTCACGTTGTGTCAGAAACTGGTATCTAGGTGGACTCGCAAGAGATCGAGGTTTTAAAGACATGGCCTAGACAGATAAATCCGATTGAGATACGTAGTTTTTCTGAGGTTAGCCGTATATTATAGAAGATTTGTAGAGGGGTTTTCCACTTTATCAGTACCTTTGACTAAGTTAACTCAGAAAGCAGCCAAATTTCACTGGATTGAAGCATGTGACCAGAGTTTTCGGGAGTTGAAAAACAGGTTGACCTCAACACCAGTATTAACTTTGCCAGATGGGTCAGAGGGTTATGCAGTGTATTGTGATGCTTCGGGTGTCAAGTTAGGATGTGTTCTGATGCAACATGGTAAGGTAATTGCTTACGCTTCAAGACAGTTGAGGAAGCATGAAAAGAATTACCCCACCCACGATCTGAAATTGGCGGCAGTAATTCATGCCTTGAAATATGGAGGACTATCTATATGGTGTCCACGTGGATGTTTTCATTGATCATAAGAGTCTCCAGTATATTTCACACAGAAAGAGTTGAATTTGCGGCAACGCCGCTGGTTAGAATTATTGAAAGACTATGATGTGAATATTTTGTATCATCCAAGGAAGGCCAATATTGTAGCAGATTCCCTCAGCCGCAAATCTATGGGGAATTTGGCATATCTGAAGCCAGGAGAGTGGGAACTGGCCCGAGAATTGCATCAATTAGCTAGTTTGACCGTCCGTATAGTAGACTCGGGAGACAGTGGGGCAGTAATCCAGAATACTGCAGTATCATCATTAGTTGTGGAAGTGAAAAAATGATAGTACGAAGACCCTAACCTAGTTCAGCTCAGAAATAAGGCTCAGCGAGGGGGAATAGCAGATTTCGAGGCAACTGAGGATGGAGTTTTAAGGTATAGGGCCTCCTTTGTGTGCCGGATGCTGCAGGACTTTGCCAGCAGATTATGAGCGAGGTACATTATTCCTGCTACTCTCTTCATCTAGGTTCAACAAAGATGTATCATGATATAAAAGAAATTTACTGGTGGCCGAGAATGAAAAAGGGGGTAGCAGAATTTGTAGCACAATGTCCTAATTGCCAACAGGTGAAGGTTGAACATCAAAAACCCGACGGATTGACACAGGAAATAGCAGTGCCTATGTGGAAATGGGAGGTAATTAATATGGATTTTGTAACAGGGTTACCTTGTACCAGGCATAAATTTGATTCGGTCTGGGTGATTGTCGTCAGGTTGACGAAGTCAGCCCATTTTCTACCAGTCAGGGCTATCTTCTCAGCCAAAGATTATGCTGAACTATATATCAGAGAGATAGTTCGATTACATGGTGTTCCAGTATCAATTATTTCTGACAGAGGGGCGCAGTTCACAGCTAAATTTTGGCAATCCTTCCAGAAGGGTCTGGGGACACAGGTTAATCTGAGTACATCCTTCCATCCTCAAACAGACGGGCTGGCAAAATGTACAATTCATATGCTCGAGGATATGTTGCGGTCGTGCGTGCTAGACTTCGGAGGAAAATGGGATGAGCACTTGGTGCTTTTTAAATTTGCTTACAGTAACAGTCACCTTTCAGCAATCCAGATGGCGCCTTATGAGGCCTTATATGGGCGGGAATGTAGCTCCCCAGTTGGTTGGTTTGAGGTAGGAGAATCAGGATTAATTGGACCAGATATAATCCATCAGTCATAAGAGAAGGTGAAGCTTATCAGAAAACGCCTGCTGACAGCTCAAAGTCGCCAGAAATCCTATACTGATGTGCAATGAAGGAACTTGGAGTTTATAGTAGGTGATTGGGTGTTCCTAAAAGTCTCACCGATGAAGGGCGTGATGATATTTGATAAAAAGGGCAAGCTCATCCCGAGGTTTATTGGACCATATCGAATTCTCCGGAGAATAGGCTAGGTGGATATGAGTTAGATCTGCCTTCAGAATTAGAATCAGTTCACCCAGTCTTTCATGTGTCGATGCTACGGAAGTGCATAGGGGATCCATCCCGAGTTGTGCCAGTCGAGGATGTCCAAGTAACTGAGGAATTAGCCTATGAAGAGGTTCCAGTAGCTATATTGGATCGATAGGTTCGCAGGCTGAGAATTAAAGATGTCGCTTCTGCTAAGGTATTGTGGAGGAACCAAAATAGAGCAGAGACGACTTGGGAAGCTGAAGATGATGTGAGATCCAGATATCCTCATTTGTTCCAGGCTTAGCTCAGACCATGTAGTTAAGGTACCTTTATTGATTCAGTTGCTGTTATATGATTTGTGTTGTATATATTTGGTGTAGTTAACTCTAACCTTATTGTGAAATGGTTGTTATAGTACAGTGTGAAGTACCTGTGTTGGACTTTTCTGCATTTTAGGATTTTTAGATAGTCCATATTATAGGGGAGACTCTGCCAAAATTTTTCCAGAATAAGTAGTTAAAAAGAGTTAACGTTTCTGTAAGCTAAAGTTAACATTCGAGGACGAATGTTCCTAAGGGGGGAAGGATGTTACACCCCGTAAGTTTCTAACAATTAGTCGGTCTATTCATACGTTGGTTAAGAGTTTTAGAGTGCAACACGTACGATAAAGAGCCCGGGGAAAGGTCGAATGAGCGCGGAATCAAGATCGCACGGGAGAAGGCCGGAGCAGGCCGCAACAGGGGCACCGTGTGGACCCCCTCCCTCCGCGTTGGGCTCCCTGGCATGCCCGTAAATTACCGCAATGGGGTCTATGCCATGAAACCTTGTCCACTTCCTCAAGTATATATAAGTTCCTCCCTTTGATTTTATGTTATTCTCCAAGTATACATACAGCCAGAGAGGGAAAATATGAGGGAAAAAAATTAATTTCCTTCGTTTACGTTGTGAAATGCTACCCGAATTGAAATTAACTTCGGCTATTGAAGTTTAAGGTTGCAGGGAACATTACTACGGAGTTAGTTTCGTGAAGTTTGCCCGGCAAATCGTTGCCCCGCTGAGCCAAAGTTGTCAGAATTGCGTCAAACTGATTTATATACAATCACAGGCTTCCAGTAAGTATTTCTTCCTTTTGGACTTTCGAGAAATTACGAGTTTTTGACCGTGTTCTGTTAAGTTAAAACATAGTTATATTTATATATAAAGTTATCATTTCTGCCGATTTTAGTACTGAAATTAGTCTTGTTCTCTCAGTCATACGGTTTTAATTGAGAAAAGCTATTAAATACAAATCCAAACTCGTCAGTTGATCAAAAATCGACGATCGAGGTATGTTAAGGCGAATCCTTTCGGCAAGTTAGTTTATTCAGTATCATAACTCAGTTTGAATCCCAGTAGGAATACCGTAAGTATATTCATTATAACTAGTTGTTGTTATTAGCTGAGACTAGCATTCCATGTTTAGCTTGAGATTGACTATGCCCTGTATAGCCTTACATAACCAACCCCAGGGTTACTAATTGTGTCGACGCCCGTGAGGGGCTAAATAACGTCGCTCCGAGGAGGGGTATGTCGTCCGTGAGGAACGAAGATGAGGTTCGGGGTCCTCATACAGTCCATTCCATGGATGGACTACTCTTATGTCATATCGGCATACCCCATCGAACTCGGTACCTGGGGTACAGGCAATAAGAGTCCACTGGACTCAGACACAACTATAGTTCAGGGGCCAAGCGGGCTCAGTTGCAGACCCAGGGGATAGGTAGGATGGCTATAGTTATTAGATGACACAGTAAGACCTTATTGGGGGTATATAGATTGAAGTGTACCTACCAGGGCTTATGGGAGCCCCGAGTGGGTTATTTTGTGCTGTTTGTACCTTCCAGCTTATAGGGGTCAGGTAAGGTTCTTGTTTGCTTTAGTCACTGATAAATTAGATGATAGAAAGTTCAACTATTCAAGTATGATCCCTATCCCTCCATTTCAGTTATTCTCAGTTTCATTCCTTCATTTCAGTTATTTACAAATATTTTCTTACATATTCGGTACATATTGTACTAACGCCCTTTCTGGGGCGTTGCATTACTTGCCTGCAGGTACGGATAAACGAGGAGCAGGTCCCTCTTAGCTTCCAACCAGGATTGTCAGCACAGTTGGCTCCTTTCCTCCGGAGCTTATAGATAGAAGGTTTACTCCTTTTGATTGTACAGTTTATGGGTAGGTCGGGACCCTGTCCCCACCATCATATTACTCTTAGAGGCTTGTAGATTATTTTTATTTCCCTTTAGTTAGCTGTTGGTGGTCGTGCGGGGCACATCTATTTTTTAGTTTATGTGCTGGCGGTGTGGGGCCTTGTTTAGCTATTAGTTGGCGGCTTTGTCGGCCATAGCTTAGTTTAGTCCGGAGTTAATTTCCATTCATAATTAGATATCATGGTGGTCTTATCGGCCCGCATAGGATTCCCTGCTATTTCTTGTTTCTGGTTAGCTATTTTCCTTTACAGGTGGCTATAAGGCCTTGTCGGCCGGAGGTTGTTTTTACGGCCGAGATATAGCCTGTTGTTTTCTTGATATGGGGAGTAGGCCTGCACTAGGAGTGCACGGGCCTAGTTGAGTTAGTTCAGGTCCCAATAGGGCACTAGGTGCCAGTCGTGCCTCCCAAGGTGGGGCGTGACACTAGGCTCATTCATATCCATGCATACAAAGTTAGAAAATTAGGGAGGTGATCAAGCTTGTTCTTCTTCAAGTATTCTTTAATTTTTCATTGGGTTTTCAAGGAGTGGTGAAATTTGATCTTTCCAGGTATGTAGGGTTATGAGTGGGTGAATCCTTTCACACCCATGCCCAATTCCTCTCTAAATCATGAATTTTCTATATCTAATCTATGAGGTTTTAACCCAATGCATGAAATTTCTAATTCTCTATATGGGTATGATTTAAATATGTATATACTATTAAATTATGATTCATGGGCAAGTTTTATGTTATTTTCAATGAAAAATCATGTTCTAAGTTTATTAAGTCAAAATTCTCAATTATAGAAAGTTCATGAAAGATGAGATTGTGATGAATGTATGATTATGATGATGAAAAGCATGTTTTCAAATACCGATATTTATAATCATATTTTTAATATGAATTGAATATTTTCAAGAATGCTAAGGTATTGGGCAATGCCCACATGTTCAAGTATGATCTATGATTTTCCAGAATTAAGCTTACCACATGATTTTGGAGTGAAGACTCTCAATTATCTTTCAGCTTGTGATATGTTTTGAGCTAAAGCTTCTCATATGCATGATTTCAGTTTTGATATGTATTTGATTATTGAGCTTCGTTAATTAACGATGATAAGCTTCGTTAAGAAAAGATGGAGAGCATATGCATGTTTTTGGGAGTAGTGTCTAGCACCGAGTAGGCTAAGGGTCGATCACTCTATGCCTCAGAACTATGCGCCAATGTAGGTTTATTCTTATATATATTACTTTGGGAACTCCCTTGTGAGCTATCCCCTTCCCTATTGGGCCACGAGCTTGATATCAATATCATGGTATCGTCCTTAGCCCTGGCAAGGCTTTGGACGATTCTACCCACTTGAGTATGATAGTTGGGACCACGTAAGCTCTATCGTGGTATGTCGGTTAAAAGACGAGTCTCCCATTGTTCCTCATGATTTTAGTTATACATGTTCATCATTCATGAGATTTGTACATCTATATATGTTCTAAAGCAGGTTTGACTCAGTGTTCAACTTTACTCATGACTATCAGATTTCATCTTTGAGTCAATCGATTCAGTTATGATGTTATGTTATGTTATGATGAGATCATGATTTCAGAAAGAATGCATGCAGGCCCTACTCTCAGATTCTTATTGTTTATGTTTTACATTATGCATGTCCTTAAATGATTTTACTTTTCTAAGCGGTTTTACTTACCTTGCATACTCGGTACATTCCAAGTATTGACCGCATACTCTATGCTGTATCGTTTCATGATACAGGACCCGACACTCAGACTCAGCCCCGTTCATAGCCAATCTTCAGAGTTAGCATCTTATACTTGTTGGTGAGTCCTCATCACCTGAGGACCATGCTTATTCATATTTCTCTATGTAGTTTCAGTTTTTAGCTTATTCGAGTTAGTTAGGGTCTTGTCCCATCAACTCATCATGTTTAGAGGCTTTTCAGAAGAAAAAAAAAGATGTATTCAGCTTCAGATTATGTATTCTAATGTTATGCTTATTTCAGACTTCCACTAAGATTATTATGTTGATTCTTCAGTTTTAGTAATTGAGTTAGATGTATGTTCATGTCATGGGTCGACTTGGAGCCTCTCGGGGCTCCTTGTCCCGTGTCTTAGTCCGGGCCTCCGTTCGGGTCATGACAACTAGTATCATGATACTTGTAGACAAGCAATCAGGCTCTTCTGGAGACCTTGATCATTAGTTATTAATTTATATTATCAAATATTGCTTAGATACTTCTGGTATCATAAAAGCAAATTTAGACACTGCTGGTGTCATAAAATAAATAATAAAATTGAGCTCTAAACTTCATTATTTTAAACTTTTACTACTTTGAGAGTAGATTGCAAGTTTTACTACTTCATGAGTAAATTGAAAGATTTAGTTTTGCAGAGTCTTACTGCTTCAGGAGTAAATGTTAAATTCTTACTACTTTAGGAGTAAATTTCATATTTAGTATATCGGAAGTAAATTTCAGATTACTACTTCGGGAGTAAATTTTAAAATTTTATTAAGTATTGTCACATTCACTTCAGGATGGATCTGTATTAGATCTATATTTGTAGCATTTATCAAAAGTTCTCATTTTTCGGGAACGAAACATAATCATCTGAACATGCCTTAAGCATATCAAATTGTGATAGCTTCAAATCTCTTTTAAAATATTGCTACTTCGGGAGAAAATCACGATATGAATATAGCGTAGAAAATTTCTCTAACATATTTTTCAGAGCATACCAAATTTCAAACAATCGCTACTTTAGAAATTATGAAACACCGTAATTTGGCAATGTAAATTATGATTCATCAAAGAAAGTAAGGAATCAAACTGAACTTACCTAGATAACAATTCACATGTGCATGGTCCATTAAAAACATGTATCTACGTACACTGATTTCATTTTTTTGGTATCTATCTTCATGCTTAAGATAGCAAAGTCTCATGCTGATAACGTGTTATGAAATAATAAAGGAAGATCAAGAATATCGTAGAGAAAGAGCGAAGAGAGAGAATAAATCTTATTTCTCTTGAAAGATTAAAGGGATGAAATACAATTAATGGAAAACCCCTCTATTTATAGGAATAATTCCTCCTAACTTTTCTCTAAAAGATAGACCTACACTATAATACAAATAAACACATTCACTACAATACAAATACCTTTATAGACATTCACCTATATACAAATACATTTATAATAATTTTAGTATTCTGTCCCATGTAATTTATCTCTATCCTCATATTCAAGGCAGAAGTATTTTCAATTCTCTTGTCAAAACTGATGATGGTGTTCATTTTAAAGTGAATGATCAGAAAAAAAATGATTGATGAACTGCGAGGAGAAAAAGAAGTCGAGATGGTGATATATTTTAATGCACTTATATCCTAGAAGGCGTGATTCAAAATTTAATTTTTTGTCTAACTTAGTCTTGCGTGCTCACACAAAACACATCGATGTTGACTTATTATCATGTTACAGACACACAACTCAACTAATATTTTCTGTCAAATTCACAGATAAAAAGATTCATAGGTTTGACAATGATCTACCAACCATTCTAATAAAGACATATATTAATATAATTTCTTTACAATTTTTACTACTTATTACTTTCATTCGACAATAATTTCTTGATATGTATGAGGTTGTAATAAAAAGGAGGTTGCAATTTTATTAAAAACAAGGCCCAAACTTTGAGAGTTGAAGTATTTATAACCATATGTGATATTGCTAATATTTACATTTAAATTATGTGCTGTTGAAATATTAAATGAGTTGAATGTTTAATATATTAGAAGAATCTCTAATATTTTAAGGGATTAGGATCAAATTTACTCCTCTACTATTGAAAATTGGTCAGCTTTACCATTCGTTATACTATCCGGCTATATATACTCCCGCCGTTATTAAAGTTTTCATATATGCCCCTTATTTAACAGAAAAATTTATTTTTAACATAAATAACCTATTTTCTAAATTTAATCCGTCCCCGCTCCACATAGCACAGTGGAAGCTACGAATGGATGATGCCGGCGAGATTTGGTTAGTTTTAGTGTGCCAAGTTTACTCCATTTTCTTATGTCTTCCCACTTTTTCTTTTCCAGGGATGGGAGGGGTTAGAAGGAGGTTCAATTTGCAAACAGAAAATTAAAGCAACAATTTTAAACAGAGGGCAAAAACGAATAGAACCAACAGTGTGTTAAATTGTATTATTGACAGACAAATTCAGTTACTATAAGTAGTTTATAGAAATACCAATCAAAAGAAAGAAAAAAAACATAATAAAAAAGAGTTTATGACAACAATCAAAACCCATCAACAGCATCACCATTCTCTCCTCATTCGTACAGAAAACAACCCCATCTCCAAAACAAAAAGAAGAAAAAAGAAAATAAAAATTCAGTACACTTTTTTTTTTGGATACTGTGGAAGAAGAAGAGAAATAGAGAACCTAGCTCCTGCAACGAGTAATAGCACTGCATCCACGAGAGTAAGGGTTTGCCTGAGCATCAGGTTTGCAGTTGTAGTAGGAAGCTCCATGGTGAGAATAAGGCACACTGTTCTTCTGTAGCGCACCATAGCTGATTGTACTTTTTGGTGGCTAAAATACGTTTATTTGACTCACTATAAAGCGCAAACTCCTCTTCTTCTGCTATGCACTCTGCAATACTCCTTTTGCATTCACCAGATCTCGCCGACATCATTCAATCTTAGCTCTCACTGGGCGGGGGCGGCTTAGATTTAGGAAATAGGTCATTTATGTTAAAAATACATTTTTTTGTTAAACGAGAGGCATATATGAAAATTTTAATAACGGCAGGATATTGTAGTCGGATAGTATAATGGAGGATAACGCTGGTCAATTTTCGACAGTAGAAGGGTAAATTTGGCTCTAATCTCTATATTTTATTTTTTAAAACTAATTAGCATAAAATACACATGCAACATAAAACTAGTATAAAAATAAGTAAGATAACATTTTTTTAAAGGTGAAATTAGGTGTGTTCACGATTTGGTGAAAAATCAAACCAAACCGATTAAAAAAATCGATATTTAGTTTGGTTTTAAATTTTAAAAATTGATAATATTTGATCTGGTTTTGGTTTTACCAAAAATAAATCGAAGAAATAATCAAACCCAACTGATAAATTTTATACATAAATTTTATAATTATAGAATATATGTTATTAGTTTTTCATAATAATTATAAATATTTTATACCTTTTAATCATTAATTTGGTTTTAGCATATTTTATTTCATATGCACTACAACTTTTAAATTCTATTACTGGTGTGACATATTGTCGATTTTTTAAATTTTCTTTGTTAAAATATCCATCTACTGTTCAATCGTTCGCCTCTTTGATTTTTGAAAGGTTGATCATTCTATTTAAAGTTGTATATTGTTTCTGTGTGGATATTAGACATGTGAAGTGAAAAAACCTCTGCATTTGTGCAACTTAAAACATGCTAAAACTTTTGAATAGTTTTAAAAAATAATAGAAGATTCAGATACATTCATCTCGTGATAGTAGAGAGAAATTTGTTGATTGCTAATATTCACTTGAAATAATTATCTCAAATATCTGTTGTTTTACTATTATTAATTTATCATTAGCTAGTTATAAACTAAAAAATTGAACCGAACCGAATCAAATAGACAAGAACCAAATCGATGATTATTTATTTTATTTAATTTGATTTGATTTTAGAAATTTAAAAACCAACTAATTAATTAATTTGATTTTAGTTTTAATCAAAAACCGATATAAACCGAACCATAAACACCCCTAGGTAGAATCCATCTCAGCAACATAAATAATAAATTTTAAAACAAGGATATACCATACCTAGAGATTGTTTTAATGCGATATGAGCATAATTGAGCTAGTTCGCTAACAGAGAAGGCATTTTTTCTTATATATATTAATGATATTTTTAGAAAAAAAAATTTAAATTCAGAACTGTTATAAAAATAATAAAATAAGAAAAAAATATCATAGAGAAAAAAAAAAGAGAGAAGAATTTTTATTTTTTTTAAGAGATGAAATACAATGAATGAGAATTTCTTTATTTATAGTGGAAAACTAATCTTAATTTTTCTCCAAAGAAAAAAAATAGACATTCATTATAATATAAATACACGCATTAAAAACTTATCCGATTATAAACTTATCCAATTACAAATTTATCCAGTTACAAACTTACATCCATAATATAATATATTTATACCAAAAACATTTTTATTCTTTTTCTAATAATTCAAGAGAATTTTTAGCCTTCTCCGCATAGTTAATAATGGACACTTAATAAGTAATTTAATTGTGTGAAAAGAATCACAGTAATTTGGTCAACTCTAACATAGTATTCATTGTTTTGACTTTAAGATTAACAATATAATTAATAAACACTTAATAAGTAATTTAATTGTGTGAAAAAGGAATCACAGTAGTTTTGTCAACTCTAAAACATTATTCATTGTTTTGAATTTGGAGATTAACAAATACTTAAACCTATTTTATACTATATTAAAAATATCAATACTCTTAGTAAAATGTCATTATTTTTTAAACTCCTTTATAAGATTTCACATTGGATAAAATCATAATTTAATTATTTTTTTAATATTTAATATTTTTAAATCAACTAAAATTTTAGTTATTAATTCTTTTAATTTGAAAAAGAAAAAGAAATTTAATATTTAAAATTTTAAAATCAATTAAAATTTATACTTACTTAAAAATAAACTCATTACGCAAATCCACTATATTCTAACTCTAGAATTTTCGTGTGATTCCTATGTAGATTTAAACTACAAAACTAATATTATTAAACTTATATACTGGTTTAATCAAGTGAAGCTGATTCAATTAAATTTATTATCCCTTAAAAATAAATTTTATATTAAATAAAATAGTTATTTAATTATTTTTTAGTAATAATTTATAACTAGCTATTTAAATATTTTTTTATATTTAAAAATTTGAAATAAACTAAATATTATATATTAAATCCTTTTATATATGAACTATGTAATATAACAGATTTGTAAAATAAAAATTACAATAATTTTAACCGATTAATTTATTAAAAAAAATATTTTAAGTAAAAATTTGAAGTACTTTCAAATCTTTGAAGTTTAAGACTTCATATGTAGAGAGGAAAAAGATTCTTTATAGTGTTATTTTCATACATGAATATTGACTTTTGAATTTCATAATGTTTCGACACAACTTCAGAAGTAGCTAAAAAGTTGAAATTAATGTTTATTAGAAAATACTTTAAGGTCAAAACTAGAATGTAAACAAACAAATTTAAAAAAAAAATGTAAGTGTGTTATTTTGTTTGAAAATTAGCATGTTTTATCGTTAATGTTTTGTTTCCCAAAGTCAATTATGAATCAGAGAATCATCATCAAGCAGCATTGATTCTACTAGTATGAAGGATTCATATGAAGGATCTATGTTTGGAAGTCAATGTTAATATTACTTTCTTAAGCTTCTTCTTCTACATCATTAAGGTAATTATACATATCTAAGACTTTTCTTCAATATTAGTCAATTTGATTAAGTTTTGATCAAATAGATCGTCTACAAGAAAGAACGATGTCTTCGAGTTAAGGTACAATATCTATTTTTTGGTTAAATTTTTCCAAGTAAATAAAAAATATTTTATGTGAAAGAAAATAAAACTTACCTTCAAAGATTCTTGAAAATTGAAAACCAAAAATTTAATTGAGTGGTCACATTAGAATAACGAAACACACATGCGTAGTCAATCTTAGCTAAAAAATTACATTAACATTAGTAACTGTCCTGAATAGTTTTACAATATTAATTTTTTATATTATTGTGTTCAATTCTTCTAAAAATTATGAAATATTAGGTAATTTATTCACGTTTCGCGCAATTAAAAATAATCTCGTTAAGCTTACTAATGATCCTTCGGTGATGTTTGAATGTATAAAAAGAATAACTTTAAGTTCATTTCTTGTAAAAAGTACAGATATTTAGAATAATATTTTCAAACAAAAATAAAAAGATTCGACACGATCATTCTAAAATTCAACGCACTGTACAACACATATTCCAAAATTAGTTTAGTGTAGAACTTAAAAAATATATATTTTATCTGATAGTAACATGTATAAGCTTCACTGATTTTATCAAAAAAAATAATGTTTAAAATTTATAAGTATAGGTTAATAAAACCCACTCCATATCAAAAATACCACTTCATCTGCAGATTACAAAAATGACCAAATCTAACTCTATTAGATTCTTAAAATACAAAAAAGGATTATCAGCTAATAATTCACAATTACTTATCTGAACAAATTTAAAATATGTCAACAAAGATCCACAACATGAAGCTTAGCCTCAATTTGACCAGCAAGAAAATTCTTAGCTAACAGTTGTACATTCCTTCTCTGTTGTTTCGAAATTCTTGTGCTTCGTTCCTCCGAATTTATCACAAAAATGTAAATAATTCTCATAAGGGACATATAAAACAAAAATATGATAACTAAAATGAATCAGAGCGAGTAAATCATAATAAGACAAGCTCTAAACACTAAGACTAGATCAACAAAAAATAGTAAAATATAAGAATCTATATATTAATATAAAGGAGGGATATAGTGTTGGTGATGTGACATTTCTCACAATCAAGAAGTCCTATTTATCTTTTTTGTCCTTTTTTTTTGGATGTTTTCTTCTTCTTCTTCTTTTTTTCTTTATTTTATTATATCCAATAGTCTCTTTTAGTGTTATAGGTTACAAAAACTCAACAGGCACCATATTGCATTCTCTTAATTACACTAACTGCTGTAACTAGGCCTACTTGTCTTCCTCTTCTTTATATCTTTTCAATTGATGTTGCTTGCCTTTTACAATTGTGGCCATTTTCGCTGTCAGAACCGTCCTCCGCTCCGCCGCCACCTCCGGCCGAGCAGCATCTATCAAATTTGCCTCCGGCGCCAAGCCAAAAGTCGCTCCCTTCCGTATCCCAACTCAAAAGTCCCTCACCGCTCGCATTTTTAAGTCGCCTGTAGAAATAAGTTGTGTTAGAGTGGAATCGATGTTCCCTTATCATACTGCAACTGCCTCCACATTACTCACTTCAATGCTCTCTGCTACTCCTCGGAGCTATGGTTGGACTCTTGAAGAATACAATGATGATGCATGATGAATGTCAGAGAGTACAAGCAAAGTGAAATAACCATGCGACATGGATGATTGTTATGCGATGCATGTTGTCTTCATAGTTCAATGGATATCGATGGACAATGTAACACTAAGAACTCCAGAAATCTTCTCCATCTTTGTTTCTTTGAATTTTGGAGCTATAAACTCTTTTTGTATTCTTTGCCATCATAGAGTAGGATTACATCACCATTTATCCCTCTCTTGGAATAGCTTTATTCATGCAGAAATCTTTTTTTAGAGCTATCTGTATATTCAAAATGCTTTTTTTTTATAATTCCTTGCATTTGAAATGAGAAAGTGATATGGAAAAAAAAATTGGTGTTGTATGCATCTTTGCCTCTTCTTCTTATTTTTTCACTTTCTTTCAGTTTGTCTATGTCATTGTTGTTTCTTTCTGTTCACAAGGTAAATTTTCTTTTTGGTGTTGGTATTTTACTTATTTTTTAATGTTTTGGTTGGTATTTCATGTATTTTTTTTATTTTGTATTCTACACTTTTGTTTGATTTACTGTAGGCTTTCTCTATTTTCGCCTACTTCCTAAAGGTAAATCTCCTTTTCTGGTTCTAAAATGTATTTGTTCTTTCTCATATTTGGTTGAAAATCTATGTTCTTTTTTATAACAACATACTTCAGGCCATTATTGACAGCTGCAATTGTGAAATTGAAGGATTAGGAGGCAAAGAAGTTTTATTTGGTAAAATGGAGTCATATCTCCTAATAAAAACAGGAGGTTAGGATAAATGATTTGAAGAGTTTCTAATAAAGCACTTATAAAAAAAATAAATTTGGAGCTCTAGAAATAAGAGTCATGCAATTTGGAGAAGGACAATCGTTGTAGAGGATTATGGAGTCCAGAAGGAGAGATCGAGGAAGAAAACATCATAAATGTCGTTGGAGAAACAAAATGAAAATGTGTGAGTTTCACGGATACATCAGCTTCAGAGTGGGTAGCAGAGATAGAGTACCAAATTTTCAATAATTTTTAGCACATCAACCTAGAAGATTTTGATGGTTGCATCAAAACAAAGATGGAGTCTTTTGTTGGATGGATTGTCTCAAGCTCAGTTGTCAGGTTTGCAGAGGTCAAGAGAAAGGAGTACTAGGTTGAGAATAAATATGAATTGAGATGGTGGATAATTCTAATATCTCTTTTTTTAACTCTACAAACAAAGACAATATCATATCGTAAACACATTAGGATACCTGGAATTGAAGAGACAGAGAGTGAGATTTTCTAAATTTTAGGTCAAGTCATTTTACTATAGATAGTGAACAGAGATTAGAATACCGGCCATCTCCTTAGATTCAGTACCGAGAAAAGTCTCATTCTTCATCTGGATAGAAGGGAATCACTTGCTTTTGCATTGCAAGTAGCACGTCATCTGTGGGGAATCATACTGAATTTATTTGATATACATTAAACTGTGCCTACCATAGACAAAAATGTGATGTTTAACTGCACTTTTAAAAAGAACAAAAGGAGAAGTAGAGCACGGTGTATTATCTCTTTAGTGCTCATGGGAATGATTGGGCGAAAAAGGAACAAAAGATCTTTTGAAGACATGTAAAACATTTTTTTGAGAAAATGGTAACATTCTTGATTTATGTGTATTTTTGGTGCACTAATTAGAATACAGTCAGCATAGATGTTTGGTTAGATTCTTAGAGAATCAGATAGATGATTTCCTCCACATATCAACAACATTATACTACATCAAATTGTGAGCTTTTGTTATCTTCACACTTTCCGGCCATTAGTTTAAAATCTCTATAAATCCAGATGTAATTGGTCATTTACATTTTTTTTCTCCTGATTATATTGAAAAGATCCAATCAAATTGAACAAAATGTGATGAGTTTTTGGTCCAAAAAAAAAATAAAAATAGGGAGAATAGGAACTTATCTTGTGTTATGATGTTGAACAGAAATTAAAAGCTCCAAACAGGTTGAACAAAATGTGATGAGTTTTTGATCGGGAAAAATATAAAAATAGGGGTAATAGGAACTTATCTTGTGTTATGATGTTGAACAGAAATTAAGTAATTATCTTTCCTTCAATCCGTTCGTCATTTTGTGTTTTAATTTTCTGATTAATTGAGAAAAATAGTGTAGCCGGCGGCAATATTGTCCTCTCTCTTATAGATGTTAGAGTCACTACAGGACACTATTGTATTCTATTTTTGCTAATATCTTATAGTTTCAACTGCACGAGCTTAGTGCTGGTTTTTATACAAAATGCTTACCTTCTAGAAAAAAAAGGTCCTCTAGCTCATATACATTGGTTTAATAGGATTTAAGGCTTATCACTTATAATTGGCTCATTTTGACCTTTATGTGAAGATTTTTCAGCAACAAGAGTCCTATTGATGCAATTAGACAGTGCTGAGAGCAACTTATTTAGTAATAAAAGCAAAAGACTTTCCTTCTACCTCTTTTTTCTGTTTTGGTATTTCATACTCACTAAATATTTTTCTTCTTCCTAATTTTTTCATTCTTATATTTCTTACCATTTAGATAATCTCTTTCTATTTTAATATTTTAAAAATATTTTTATATATTTAAATTTCAAAAAAAATTCAGAAAAATTGAAAGAATTTAAGAGTCATTACATAAGGTAGATTATTTGTACATATTTTCTTATTTATTTTTTGTTGTTATTATTCAAAACATAATTTTTATTTTTGGTTATGTGCTAGAAAGTATATTTGATTTTGATTTCTTTTTAATTTTATTTCAAATTCATGCTCTTAGAGATAGACTCATGACTAACAAATATTTTTATTTACTTTATTTTTTTTCTTTAGGTCTATAGGCTCCTCTTAACATTCTATATAATGCTTATAATTATTTAAATAACATGAAAATTTTAAAAAAAAATTGACTTTTAAATTCTCCTTTAGTCATAAGTGAGAGTAGGATTACTTTTTAGTATTTTTTTTTTTACTTTAAATCTAATCAACATGTAGTTTTCATATTTTTTCTTAGATTTTCTTACTTTATGCCTTTGTGCTTTTAATTCCATTGACTTTTAATTATTTTTAACTTTTTTTATGAAGTTAATACTCTCAATGGAAGATTTGAAACTAAAAAAATACGCGTAATACTTTTATTTTACTCTTTCTAAAAAACCTTTTTCTTCATTTTTTTTCTTTTTATAATTCCTATGCTTATTTGCATATCAGTTTTATTTTTTTGCATTTATATTATAAAATTAAATTTTATTTCTTTGGTAAAAAAGATATATTAAAACTAAATGTAGGAATTAATATCTATATCTTTTATTTTACTTATTATTAACTTTTTTTTGTATTCTTTTATCTTTTTATTAAATTTATAATTTTTCTATTTGTAAGAGAATTTTTTTTCATCACTGCGCGAAGTGCGGTCAAATATACTAGTAGAATAGTAATTATTAAGGAAACAATTTTAATCCATTCAAATAAAATTACTTACTCACATTTTACTGCTAAATCTTCTATCCTATCTTAATTTCACTTGTGATATGCATAAATTATTGATAGTTTAATAATCTAACAATTATTTTATGTTATGCTTTATCCTATAAATATCAATGTTTGAAGAAAATAAAATGCAAATGCAATTTTTATAAGATAGCCACAACAATGCTTGAAAAAACAATACAAAGTTCATATCAGTTGTATAAAAAACGAAGAGGAAGAGAAGGGCATTACCGATGGTAAAAGAAAAGAATAAGAGAAAGAGAAACGGGGCAATTTAGGGGGTTAAAAGGCAGCTATTGAACTTCTTAAATGGAACATTACACCTGTTCATGAATGTCGCCTCCTTTACAGAAATACATGTATCTCTTTTTTTTAAAAAAAATTGTAACTGACATTGTGTTAGGGAACATTTTTTTAGAAGGAAACATAATAGAAAAGGCAAAAAATGAAAATAATGACAAATAATTTTATTAATCATAAAGAGGTGCCACATCACCGAACTATATCCGATACTTGAGATGGTAATGCATTTTCATCAAATACAAGAGCAACAAAAATAATTTTTAATTCCTCGCTTGCTTGAAATCAATCTTAATCATAAATAGAAATCACAAAAATTTCATATTTTTTTGATGTGTTAACTACAGAATGATATACATTCTTTGATAAAAAAAATGATTGACATTAATTTGCTTGGATTATATGATGCTTCTACGCATTTTCTTAGCATCTTCCTCATTTTAGGACTAATCTTTCAAATAGTAAGTAGAAAAGTAAAATATGTTCTACACTTTAATAATGAGTCACAAATGTAAATTGATCTTCTCGGATTAGTTGAAGATGTGAGTAAACTCAATCATCTCTCAAGTCTTCACTTGTACCACCGGAAACAAGTCTCATTATATCCTCTATCAAAGAATTTTTTTTTGTTATATCAACATGAGCAGCACTCCGTATATCACAACCCTCGAGAAGGTTTGCTGGGGAACAGGATAACATACCCTAACATAAATTTTGACACCAGAGGGATTGAATCTAGTTCTTTTCCGTCAGCCTTTTGCACACATGAATCCTGCGCTTAATGCAGACACAACTCATCATCATCTACTGTAAAAACACAAGTTCTGAAGCTATCTTTATCATCTTCATCAGCTGATCAATCTGGAACGAAATATTGCATTTTGTTGTTGGTACCCATCTATAAACATATGCTCTTTTAGTTTGAATGCAGATTCTATACAATGAATAGATCTCCATATTAGGAGCATTTGGTAACTTGTAGAACAAATTAAATCTAAATAAAACTCAACTAAAATTATTGGACTTTCAAATTTGCTTAAACTTTCTAAGAATATTGAAAGGGGAAAAAATAAAAGAGAACTCAAGAGAAGAGAATCTAATGACAGCTCATACAATTCCCATGAGTCACAAGAAAATAAAAGTATCTAAAAAGGTTTGTGAGCTTAACTTTTTCCTGCTAAAAAGAAGTATTTCAAATAGAAAAAAAGGGCATGACCTTTTTTAAAACTTTAAGTTCAACAAACTACATAAACATGTAGTAGCTCAAGAACACAGAAAGGTGACATACAATCACAATTAACATGAAAACCTTATGTCAATAAAATGCTCGACTTATTTGGCATTTTAGTTTTCTCAAACGTAACATTCATATAATTTTAGAGAATATAAAAGACATGTAGGAGATGTACTTTTTTTAAAGAAAGATAATGTATTTCATCAAAATATAATACTAAGATAGTGTCAGATTACAGAGGATAAGCACCGTAGCAAAAGCCTCCCTTTTCAGTAAAGGCACACAAAATATTTTTTTTTCTAAGTTATTGACATAATACATCTTAATATGCAAACACATTAACAATCATAAAATTGGAGAAAAGCAAAGAACGAGCAAAATAATCAACTTCAATAATCTCTCTGGATAAATTACTAATTTAAAAAATATAAGAAACATTAGATACTGAATACCACAGTAAACTTTTAACCTTCCTCTATTAGAAATGTCAGCTGATACTCAAGGAGATTATTGCTTCTTCCAACCACATCTAATCGAGGGAGGAGAGAGAAAAATAGATAAAGGTATAATAATACTGAAAATTCTTATCCAAATAAAAACTATTGATTTTAATGGACTGGAGGGAGTACACCAGATTAAGAAAAACTCTAAAAAAATAAGAGCAGATCAACAGATAACAGTAAAATATAAGTAATTTTTAACGAAACAATTATCCATTCAAATAAAACTAATTACTTTTCATTTCACTGTTCAATCTTCTATCCTATCTTAATCGCACTTATGATGATATGCATAAATTATTTATACTTTAATATTTTAATAATTTTTTTATATTCTGCTTTATCCTAAAAATCTCACTGTTCAAAGAAAATAAAATATAAATGCAATCTTTGTAGGATAGTCACAACATAGAGATGAAAAAGATATATACAAATTCACACCATTTGTATAAAAAGTAAAGAGGAAGAGAAATGAATTATCGATGGAAAATGAAAATAATAAGAGAAAGCAAGAAGAGGAAGAAAAACGGGGCAATTTAGGGGGTTAAAAAGCGGCTGTTGAACTTCTTAAATGGAACATTACACCTATTCATGAATATCACCCTCTTTACAATAATGCATACGTCTTTATTTTAATTGTTACTAACTGTTGCATTTTCCTTTTGAAAAAAGGAAAGAGTTTTTTAGTAGGAAAAATGAAAAGAAAGGGCAAAAAATTAAGGAAAAATATAAACAGCTTTATTAATCATAAAGAGGCGCGAATTTTTCTTTTTCCAAAAAAATTTACATACTAAAATAACAAACAACATCTTAATAGTAGATACAAAAAAGCTACAAATAGAACTAACCTTAGCTTGAAAACATAATACATTAAGAACTCTAAGGAACCTTCCACCGTACAACCCCTTTTTCTGCATCTTGCTTTTCTAATTTCAATTTCAATAACTCCATTTATCTTCTTACCTTAAATAATTTCATTTCACTAATTTTCTCCTTTATAGGAGGACCAATATTCATCCAAAACAATCTGCTTTTTTTATAATAGAAAAACAAATTCAAAACTCCCCCTTAAACTTTCTATTTCTTTAAAAAAAAAGTTTCAAAACTCACTTGTAATTTTGAGTTATCCATCTTAAAAGTTATTGACTTCTTTCCCCTTGTTAATTATCATATCAAACAACTTATTAACTTCATCATCAAGAATTCAAGATACATAGATATATGAAACACCAAACAAATAAGAGAGAGATAAAAACACCACAAAATAAGAAAAAGATTATTTATCTTTTGTGAGTAACCGTACTAAAGTTCACTTTTTAGTTTCTTGTTTAATTTTTAAAGTTATTATTATTATAGAGAAGGTGATATAGATCTCTCTATAACCAAAACATGCAATTTTGTTAAAGAACTTATTCGCACTCGGTGTTTATGCTAAACTATAGTAAGTTAAGTCGTAAATTAACATAAGAAATGAGAATGTGAACTTATTCGCCCCCTTTTTTGCATCCTACTTTTCTAATTCGATTTCAATAGTTTCATTGCTCTTCTTACCTTAAACAATTTCATTTCCCAACTTTTCTTCTTTATAAGAAGACCAACATTCATCCAATATATTTTGCGTTTTCTTATAATGAAAAAATAAATTCAAAACTCCCCCCTTTACACTTTCTATTTATTTTTTAAAAAAAGAAGCTCAACTAACTTGTAATTTTGAGTTATCCATCTTAAAAGTGTAACGACCCGCTCGACTGTTATAGCACCCTGACTACCTAAGAGTGGGCAAATTTAAAAATTTTGAAATTTGGATTGAAGTTCCCCAAAAATAAAAAGTGTGAGATGAATAAGTTCAAATGGGATGAGTCACAATCGGGTAGTCCCAGGCGTGCATCTGCCACGGTGGGCTGTCCTCGCCATAGTAGAACCGCTGCAGCATAATTGGTCTCGCTGCAGCGGGTGATGCAAACCATAATTTTGCAATCCTATTTCAGTTAGGATTTTAAAAGCCTATTCTCTCAAAAAGGGCTTAATAAAAATGCCCCAAAAACAGGAAATAGACTTTTGGAAGAAGAGGAGCAAGGAGGTAGGGATTCATCCTCCGTAGCTATGATTTTCCGCAAGAACTCAGGGCTCAGTAGAAGCATGCAACAGAGAACGTCTCGACAATAGCTTGACATCCAGGTATGTTATGTCTTACTTATCTCCGTGCTCGACTTGAATTAGCAAAATATATATATATATATATATATATATATATATATATGTGTGTGTGTGTGTGTGTGTGTGTGTGTGTGTGTGTGTATAATCGATGTGCTTTGATGGGTAGAAACGAATTTTGAGTAAATTATTATTGAATATTTAAAATCGATAAGTGTTTGAGGACGAAAGAAATAGAAAAAGGGTGGTGATATCCCCATGATGTGAAAACCCATAGGTTATGATTGCAATAAAAATAGTCAATGCATGAGGGTGTATGTGAGAGTGAATTGATTGTATGCGTAATGATCTTCGGACATTGTTGTTGATGTTTATATATATAGAATTTATAGTCCTTCTTTTCGAATCGTAATATTGAATGGCTAGTCATAAAATCCTATTTATTTAAAGCGGTAACTTATCATTTAGGGGTGGACTAAGATTATTTTGAGACGCGATTTAAGGCCCCTGAATTAGAAGAGTTAGACTTTAAGTAATGACCTGTATGTATGTATAATGATAATGTGTTAATTTGTTCTATGGATATCAGTTGTGGTGATGATTGCCCTGTTAAAATTCTATTGTTCAAACAAAATTTGATATAATACTGCCCCAATGTGGTGGGTGATATAGAGATGTCATGAGATTTCGACAAAATAATCTGCGGGGAAACTGGAAGGAGACTGGTTAAAGTAATACCGAACAGTACCACTGCAGCAAGACCGTTGTGGCAGCAGTGATGCTGCTGCAGCAGAGCCCAATCTCGTGAGTGGGCGAGGTTGCATTTCCTCGTGAAGTTATGGATATAATTGATGTTATAATTATCTTGGTAGGAATTGGGCTCGGAACTAGGCATGTTATTATAATTGTTGATTTGTAACTGTTGTTGCTTGTGTGATTTATTGATTGTTGTGCCATGATGTGTGGTCTCGAAATTGATGGGAGAGTCTGTATGGATCGAATACGTGAACAGGATATTATGTAATGTGGGAAGATAAACCATTGATGTATTGTGAATGCGAGGCCAAGGATTGAAGGGAGAGAACTTGGACTTGAAGACTAGTACGATCAGGCTCTAAACGAGGGTGAAGGCATGATTGACTCATGTTTGAGGTGAGTATTTGGGTGAGTGGTATGAGGGAGTGCACAAACAGGTATGGCAAAAAGACCATATGGCTGGGTGTATGAATATGAGCACATAGACAGGTATGATAAAGGACTCATACGGCTGGGTGCACAGTACATGAATTTCTAGAGTCCCCTGCAGGTCATGACTGGAAGAACAAGCATAAGACCCTTTGACATATGTGTACAGTGATGTGACGGAGGCTTGTGCCCAGCATATCACCATGGTATGATTGTGAGGTAGAGATGGTGCGGGTATGACATGATACGCATACGACTGCAATGACCAAGAGGTACAGATATACCGATGTGATACAAGATATAGTGAGATGATTTCGGATATGATGTGAGAGACTCGATTGAGATGTAACACATGATGAGATGGTACAAGTATGGTGCCACATGATACAATGTTGATGCAAGAAAACAGGTATGTACGGGTACTTGAGCATGGAGGGTTGCCTCCATCTGTATGTTCGATGCTTTATTGTGTGTACTCGAATTATTCAATTTATATTCATAATTGAACTATTTGATTTATAGGGGTTCTTGTGAGTTATAAAAGGTAGCACGACTAGTTCAATAAAAGTAGTGAGTTACGGGAGATTGTAGGTGGAGTTTTATTATTAATGCATGAAATTAAAGTAGGTTAGTTAGTTCTATAAGGTGGATAATTAGGTCATCATATAATGGAACAGACTTGGTCAGTGATAATAGGAGCATAACTAAGGTTGACGTGTGGTGATGATTATATGAGGGGATGAAATAGAAAAGAATTAGTTAGACAGGGATACTGCCTAAGAAAATAGTGCTGCAACGGGTTAGATGTTGCTGTTGCGGAACTGCTGTAGCGGTTAGAAATACCCGCTGCAGCGGAAGGGGGAGATAGATTGGTGAATTAGGACAAAGGCCAAATGTTAGAGTGTGTGTACAAGAAATAAATGGTTTAATAGCGTTGATAAGGTATCTAGTAACTCAGACGATTTATGTTGTAAATTAAAATAGCGGTATATTGAATAGGTTGACTTCATATTGATTATTATGTTGTTATGTGAATTAATCTTAGTCGATAAATGATACCTACCGGTACGTATGGTATACCGATACCTCCTTGCTACACCTTTTTGGTATAGATTGTGGCAAGTTGAATTTTTTTGCAATGACGTAGAGTGTCAGCATCATCTTTCATGTTTTTTTCGTTGATGGAGGTGTGTCATTTTATCTTGTCGGTATTCTATTTAGAGCTCTTGTACCTGTCTAGACTAGATCTTGGGAGAGTCAAGATTTTATAAAACTTTTGTTGATATTTTGAAATATTATTGATTTGTGTAAATTAATAAGCATTTTGGGTATTTTATGTAATTCTTCGAAAAGGGTTCTCCTATCGAGTAGAGTCATGTAGGTGCCCACACGACCTACCCATTTGGGATCGTGACAAAAAGTTATTCACTTTTTTCCTCTTATTAGTTATCACATCAAACTACTTATTAACTTCATCATCAAGAATCAAGATGCATAAATACGTTAAACACCAAATAAATATGAGAGTGAAGCACATCACAAAATCAGAAAGAGGATATTTATCTTTTATGAGTAGTAGTGTTAAAGTTCGCTTTTAGTTTTTTTATTCAATTTTTAAAGTTATTATTACTATCGAGAAGGTGATATAAATCTTTCTATAACCAAGAAATTCACTTTTGTTAAAGAAATTATTTGCCTCCGGTGTTTATGCTAAACTATAGTGAGTTAAGGCGTAAATTAATGTAAGAAATGAGAATGTGAATTAATTAACTATAGTTCAATTATAAGAGTGTATGTAAAATGTGAAGACACAAGTCATGTATTCATTAGGTTGGTGTAAATATTGGGGTGTGGTTAAGTTTTAATCATTTATTTCCTCTTTTTGCTTTTTCCCTTTTTCTCATATCTCTAAATAATTTGATTTCTTCCTTCTTCCTATCTACTTGTTATTCCTCCCTTAATTATGTCAACTTTGGGTAGAACCGTAATAGTATCAACGTGCGTATTTATACCTGCAAGTTATTTCGATTGTCTTCCTACATGCAAAAATTTGATAGTGATTAATTGAAATTTGTAAGATGAACTCTTGTTCATATCTAGAATTAATAAAGATTTGTAAGAAAAATCTATTCATTTGTGTATATTTTGACAAATTTTGTGACATATTTTTTTATATGTATATTAAATATAGGTATATAAATATATGTAGTTCTACTCTTATTCTAATAGGTAAACTTAATATTTATAATTTTCTTAAAGAAAGTAAATAAAATAAGTTGTAATGTTGCACCCCGGCCAAAGGTTTATTATTGAACTTGAATGAAATTTATATAAGCAAACCTGAAAATAATATATCCCTAATGTCCATCATATTATAGCCACAGTAACAATTAATAATTGAGGAACTCTTAAGAGATACAAAAAATTACAAAAATCCTAATATTTCACACCATAAGGTTAAAAATGAAACATACAAAACTGTTACTACGAAATAGAAGTGTCACATAAAGAATGAACTAACAGTAAATAGAAGCAAAGACGAAAGTGATAAAGAGAATCAATGGAAGAAGAAAGCTGAAGACGCAAAGTGAACTCAACTGATCATAGGAAAATCAATCTGGCCAGAGGGAAACTGAAATAGCTAACGTTAATTAATATTACTGAGTTTTTTTTATCCTCTAAATTAGCTACTATTTTCAGAAAATAAAAAGATTCTTCCACATATTTTTAAACACAAATGCAACTTTTTAGCAATTTTTTTATTTGAAGGAGTAATTGTAAGTTTAATATGAGCCTTAACAATAGAGAAACTTTGAATTGGGAGCGCATTTTTTTCAATAAATTCTATGTCGTGCAAATTCAAACAGGATGGGTCAATAAATTCTCATAGATGATTTAAAAAAATAATTAATTGGACGGGAAGTTATTAAATCCAACTAGAAGTAATATCATCCATTCGTCTTTACTTGTGAGTATTGACCAAATAATTTTCACACAGTTTTCCTAATTTGAGCCCAAAAGAATTGAAGCATAATGATATGAAATCTCTGTTTAGAGTAAATGTCAAGTATTATAACAAAATTCACCACCTCGATGTATAGTCTTATGCAGAATCATCAGCAGACTTTAAATCATCTTTTGACTTGAATGCGCCAAAGTCGATGGAGAAGATTTTCAACTTTGAATCATCTTTTGACTTGAGTGTACCGAAGTTGATGGAGAACCTTTGTATTTGTCAATTTTTTGATGCTCTACTCCAATGCATCAATTCAGTTTTGCATCTCATCATTTTTTTAGATGATTAGTTAAGACATAGTCTTAAACCTGGTCTACATTTGCTGAAGAAGATTATGTGCAGATATAATCATAGCAGAAGTGTTTTATTTTGTATCATCTATATCATGTCCATCAATCCATTTAAGCGAGAAGGAAGGAAAAAAGATGGCGACATTGTGAAGAGAAGGGCTAAGCAAACTAATCTCAGAAGTGTTGAAGAGGGTAATCACCTTGGGGGCTACCTATGGGTTTGAGAGGTAGACGAGGGAAGGAAGAAAAGGAGATCAATCTGAAAGGATGCAAAAATGAAAAAATCAACTCTAATTAAAGTGGCAATTATTTTTCATAGGGAAACGAGGTGACTATTGAGTACCCAATTTTCTGTATTATGAGTATGTTGTTTTTTCATTTGTTAAAGGGAAAAATGTCAAAATTATGCATTTCTTGATCAATAAGGCTAGCCACATCACCGGTTCAAGTAGAAAATTATATATAGATAGATAGATAGATATAAGTTGAAGTTAAAGTACAGTAGAAATGAGTATACAAACCACTCTAAACCAAAACGCTCAGCTCAGATGATGTCAAAGAAATAAAATGGAGTGCAATATGTAAATTTTTGTTGCCTTAAGTTTCCTGAATTACTAAATAAGTTAAAAAACTTCTCCCCTTCCTTGAGTGTGTTCTTTGTTGAATTTGAGGATGAAAAATAAATAGATGGTTGAATGACTATAGAATTTGGATATAATGAATTTGAATATGAATAAGAGAAAGATATGGAATTTGCCTAGGCATTTAATTGGAATGAACTGTTATTGATTTTTGAAAAAAGCGTAATTAAATAAGATTAGGAGGGGGATGTGGAATTTGTCCAGTTGTTTAATAAGAATCCAGTGTCTATACATTATAGGAAAAAGAATTTCATATCTAACAACAACATCCAAACACCATAAAGGAAACAAATAATTATTCCAGTTCCAAGGTTCTGGTGGATTTGACTTGAAGCATCGGGTGAAAGAATCCTGCAAAAAAAAATGATGAATTATAAATAAAAGAGATTTTTTCTTAAAAAAATGCCTTGTAGACTCCCCCTCATAATTGTGGCGCGCTTCACACCCATGAAAAAGACTCTACTTAACGCGGCTTTCAGACTCCCTAGGACACTTCAAACCTATTGCTCAGATACCAAGTTTGTCACGACCCGAGAGTACCCTTGAATCGTAAACATGGGACAAGGGACCCCGGGGACCCCAAGTTAAGCATTCATTAACTTATTCAATAAATATAAAGGAAACATAAACAAAAACTCAACGGAAGACTAACTTTACATAACAGAAAAATGAACATCTGAAGCTGAATACATGTCTAAGTCTGATAAGCCTCTAATCTGGATGAGCTGATGGGACAACACCCCCAACTAGCTCAGAAATACTGAAACTGAAAGTACGCTCAAAATAACTGAAAGTCTAGTCCTCGGAGGATGAGGACTCACCAAGCAAGTAAATGCTAATTCTGATAAGCGGCTACGAACGAGGCTGAACCTGAGAACCCGATCCTGCATCATGAAACGATGCAGCATAGGAAGTATGCGGTCAGTACGTGGAATATACCGAGTATGCAAGATAAGTAGAACCGCTTGAGCAATAATAGCCTTTTAAAAACAAGTCATACATATGTGATAGCCTTTAAGAATAAGAAACGATCACAAGCATTCATTATGAAATCATTCTTATTTAATACATGGTCATGCATGGCTTTAGAACATCATGACTAAGTAGAATGACTCAAAGCTAAATCATAACATTTATATCAAAAGCTGAACAATGAGTCAAACCCTGCTTTTCAAACATGCATGCATAAGATAACCATCATGAGTAATGGGTGTGCAACTCGAATGATATAGATAGTGGGAGACTCGTCACTTAACTGACATACCACGATAGAGCTTACGTGGTCCCGACTATTACACTCAAGTGGACAGAGCCATCTATAACCTTGCCAGGGCTACGGACGATACCATGATATCGATATCAAGCTCAAAGGGCCAATCGGGCCAGGGATAGCTCACAAGGGAGGTCCCAATAATATAATAGAATCAACCTACATTGGCACGTAGTTCTGGGGCATAAGGTAGTAGACCCTTAGCCTGCTCGGTGCTAGACTCTTCTCCCAAAATATGCAATGTTGTACATCGTATAAGTATGAAGCTCAACATGTCTATTGACAAAGCTCATTATGAAAACATGCATAAACTCAACATCGTATGAAACGAAGCTCAACATTGTCTATTGACAAAGCTCATTATGAAATCATGCATGCATTAGACATCATATAGATATGAAGCTCAACAATGTCATCTCGACAAATCTTAGAATAGATCATACTTAAAGTCAACATCATGTGAAATGAAGCTTAATGACGACATACATCTCAATTATGAATTCATGCATATGAGAAACCTTACTATGATACATACCACAAGCTCACAGAATAATAGGAGACTTTACTCCAAAAATCATGTGGTAAGCCTTCTTAGAATTATCACTTCATCATCATCAATATAAGGGCCTTGTCTAAAACTTTGTCATGCTTGAACTCATACAATTTATTTGGAAACATTGTAATTTGGGGGATTTCACTCCAAAATGAAGTAATAACGTCAATGCACGAAAATCATCATTCATACTCAACATTGGGCACTACCCAAAGCTTCATCATACATGGGTCTATTTAATCCTCTTTGAAAACATCATCTAAATCATGGGTAAGATTGAAAAGATGCTTTTCATCATCTACTCCATCATCATCACATCATATAAGAAACTCCTCATACATGGGCGTTTTAGATTCAATTTTTAGAAAATAATTTTGTAAAAGAAATTAAGTTAGAATCCGCCCAAGCTCAATAAATCATCAATATCAACTCAATTAATCATACCCATGAGTAGAAATGTAAGAATCATGTAATTGAATGAAAACCCATACTTGATCATCACAAATTAGTCACAAATTAATAGGGAATAGGCATGGGTGTGGAAGAAAGCACCCACTCATAGCCTTGCATACCTGGGAATGAAGAATCCTAACTCTTCCTAATTGCCCAACTGAGATTTTCCTTGAAAAGATTGAATTTCTCCTCACTTTCTTCACTTCAAGCTCTCACCCTTGCATTCATGAAGAAAATGGCCCAGATGGGTCTTTCTCAGCTTAAAACCCTCTATTACGAGCTTATAACGATGTAGCATAGGTCCTTAGAACTTAGGAATTACGGAAAAGCCCTTACTAAAATCGCTAAAAATAACTGTCAAGGGATCCTAACGGACGACCTAATGACTCGTTACTAGGGCACACGATCCGTTGGTTCACCCATAAAGTGCACTGCCTCATCATTCATGAAAACTCCACTGGCTTGGTAACGGCCCACCTAACAGGTCGTTAGGATTGACGACGAGTCATTGGGTGCCATCCGTCAAGTACACTGGATAAGCTTCACTGTCCTTCTCTAAGACCACTCCACGACTGACATGACGACTCGTGGTCACGACTCGTGGTGACTGACCACGAGTTGTTACATCTCCCATGAGGACCTCGAGTCCTTCAACATCTCAGGCCTTCCCCATGAGCCACCTGATGACTCGTTAGGCCTCCTCACGAGTCGTTAAGTGACCCATTCTGCAACTGCTACAACATTTTCCAGTTTTTCTCCTGATTCACTTCCGGGTCCGATTCTTGAATTCCCGGGGTATAACAATATCTCCCCCTTTTGAACATTCATCCTCGAATGTTATAAGCAAGCAGAAAACCCAGAAACAACAATCACTATATATATATATAGATGCTAATCATTGATTTTCAAGTCGAAAATTGACGGAATGACTACTCCTGAAGAGAACCACATAGCTGGTCAGAGTTCAGACATCACAGACACATATCATATCATAAAACAAACTTATTCACATGAATAGAACATAAAAAACTGAATATAGTTTTAGGGCAAAAATTTGATACCTCAAACTGAAGCTGAGCCGATAGAGAACAAATGGGGGTATTTAGACTTCATGTCCGCTTCGGCCTCCCACGTGGCTCCCTCGACATGCTGATTCCTCCATAACACCTTTACTAAGGCTACTTCCTTGTTCCTCATCCTTCGAACTTGCCGATCCAAGATTTCAACCGGAATTTCTTCATAACTGAGGTTGTCTTTCACACCAATGCTGACTATCGGAACCACCAAGGCTGGATCATGCAAACACTTTTTCAACAACGATACATGGAACACGGGATGAACAAAAACCAATTCCGAAGGCAAGTCCAACTCATACACCACCTTACTAACTCTTCTCACAACCCGGTACAGACTAACAACAGGGACTGAGTTTACCTTTGTTTCCGAACCGCATGACTCCCTTCATGGGAGATATCTTTAGAAACACCCAGTTGTCAACATCAAACTCCAATTATCTTTTTTTCACATCGGCATACGATTTCTGATGACTCTGAGCGGTTTTCAATCGATCCCTTATCAACTGAACCTTCACCATCGCCTCATGAACCGAATCTGGTCCTACCACAGCTGCCTCACCAACCTCGAACCATCCGATAGGAGATCTGCACCTTTGCCCATAGAGAGCCTCGAACGGTGCCATCTGGATACTAGAGTGGTAACTATTATTATAAGCGAACTCGATCAAGGGCAAATGATCATCCCAACTACCTTTGAAATCCATAACACATGCCCTCAACATCCTCAAGAGTCTGAATAGTTCGTTTCGCTTGGCCATCCGTCTGAGGGTGAAAAGCTGTACTTAACTTAACCGAAGATTTAGATCTTTCTGTGTGAACACATATTGCAAACTCTTGTGGTCCATACATACATCCACATATACACCATATAAGTAATTTCGCCATATCTTCAATGCGAACACCACTGCGGCCAATTCAAGATCGTGGGTCGGATAATTCTTTTCATGCACTTTCAGCTGTCGAGAGGCATAAGCTATCACCCTCCCTCGCTGCATCAACACACACCCAAGTCCAACTCTAGAAGCATCAAAATACACCACGAAACCATCGTTACCCTTGGGTAGGGTCAACACTTGTGCCGAGGCAAGTCGAGCCTTCAACTCTTGAAAGCTTTTCTCACAAGCCTCTGACCACTGAAACTTCACCTTCTTTTGAGTCAACTTAGTCAAAGATGCTGCAATGGTTGAGAAACCCTCCACAAACCTCCGATAGTAACCAGCTAGGCCCAAGAAGCTCCAAATATCCGAAGGATTCACCAGTCTGGGCCAATTCTTCACCGTCTCGATTTTCTGCGAGTCTACTTTTATGCCTTCGCTAGACACCACATGGCCCAAGAATGCCATGGAGCCCAACAAAAACTCACACTTGCTGAACTTTGTATACAATTGGCAGTCCTTTAGGGTCTGGAGCACTACTCTCAAGTGAGCTGCATGTTCTTCCTCGCTCTGAGAGTATACCAAAATGTCATATAACATGATCACAAACATATCCAAATATGGCTTGAACATCCTGTTCATTAGGTCCATAAAAGCTGAAGGAGCATTCGTTAGTCCAATATACATAACTAAAAACTCGTAATGACCATATCGTGTTCTGAATGCCGTCTTCGGGATATCACTCTCCCGAACTCTGAGCTGATGATACCCAGACCTGAGATCTATCTTCAAGAAACACTTCGCACCCTGAAGCTGATCAAACAAATCGTCGATCCTGGGTAAGGGATACCTGTTCTTGACAGTGACTTTGTTCAACTGTCGATAATCAATGCACATATGAAGGGAACCATCTTTCTTCCGAACAAATAGTACTGGTGCGCCCCATGGGGAATGGCTTGGTCTAATGAAGCCCTTATCTAGAAAATCCTTTAACTGATCCTTAAAACTCTTTTAGCTCAGCTGGAGCCATCCTGTAGGGTGGAATAGACATAGGCTGCATATCGAGAAGGAGGTTAATACCGAAATCAATCTCCCGCTCGGGAGGAATACCTGACAAATCATCAGCAAAGGCCTCTGGGTACTCACGTACTACTGGAACTGACTGGATGGTCGGGGTTTCGGACTCCACCTCCTTAACCCTAACTAGGTGATACATGCAACCCTTAGAAATCATCTTCCTAGCCTTGAGGTAGGAAACGAAGCAACTTATAGGCACAACTGAACTACCCTTCCATTCTAAGACTGGCTCACCCGGGAATCTAAACTCTACTGACCGGGTCCTACAATTAATGGAAGCATAACAAGCATACAACCAATCCATGCCGAGAATAACATCAAAATCTGTCATGGCTAACTCTATCAGATCTGTTGAGGTGACCTTATGGAGAACCAAGACCGGGCAATCTCTATACACCCGTCTAGCTATAACTGAGTCACCTACTGGAGTACAAACCGAGAAGGATTCTAACAAGACATCAGGACTGACTCCGAAGCTACTAGTTACATAAGGTTTTATAAAGGACAAGGTGGCCCCTGGATCTAACAATGCATAAACATCAACATGGAAGACTTGTAACATATCGGTAACCATGTCCGGGGAAACCTCCTGCTCCTGACGGGATTCTAGGGCATAGAATCTGTTCTAGTGATGACCGCCAGCTGCACTAGTAGATGCCCCCTGATGTGCTGAGTGAGGGGGTGGGGTTGCTGAACTAGAAGCTAGGCCACGGCCCCCAACCTGATCCTGTCTCGCTGCTGGACAATCTCTAAGCATGTGTCCGGGCTTCTTGCACCCAAAACATGCACCCGAACCTTCCAAGCACTGGCGTGTATGCCCTCGTCCACACCTGCGACAAGCTGGAACACCTGAATCTGCGGGCCTGCTTCTTTGACCCCTCGAGCCTGACGCTCTCCCTCTCTGATCATGCCTAGGCCGAGATGGCACACTCAAGGCTGATGAAGCTGGGGCGGATGATCTCTGGTATGTTTGCTGAAGGTGCCCACCGCTGGACCTCTGCTAGGAAAATCTATGATCCTCAGTCCTGGCCCTCTTGGCCTCTCTCTCTCTCTCGAATGTGCCGCCTCCATCTGCTGGGCGTACAACACCATCCGAGGGAAGTTCATATCCTGATGGAGCATAGAAATCCTGCATTCCTTATCCAAGTAACATGCTATCCCATGCAAACACCTGCTCACTCACGCCCTCTGGTCAACCACTAACTCAAGAGCATACTTCGATAGACGAGTGAACTCAAGGAATACTCTAGTACTGTCATCCTCCCTTGCTTCAGATTTATGAACTCAGCTGCCTTTAGCTCCCTCATCTCCCGAGGGAAGAACCGATCAAGGAACGCAACCTAAAACTCCTCCCAAGTGACCAGACCTACTTCGGTGACCCTGCTATCCTTCCATTGACGGAACCAGCTATGCGCAAGCCCCTTCACCTGGTAGGAGGCCAACTCTGCACACTCAACACTGCTCACCCCCATAACCTGGCTGATCTTGACGATCTCATCAATAAAGTCATGTGGGTCCACACCTACCTTGGACCCCAAGTACTCCGGTGGGTTCATCCTCAAGAAGTCCCTGACTTGAGCCGCCGCTGAATTGCCATTCTGCGTAATATGCACAACAGCCTACTGATTGACCTGGGTGGTCAAGGCCTGCGCAAGCATCTGGATAAAGGCCCAGAACTTAGCATGAGCGGCTGGCTACGGTTCCCGAGAATCCTGAACTGGTGGGACCTGCTGATGCCCACGACCCATTCCATCCTCGTGGCCTTCACCATCTCGATTTCTCCTTCCATTCATCCTTTGAGGAGCCATGATTCTGTAATCGCGAATAACACGAATTAGAGGGGTACAAAGATTCTTCATCGCACGACATAGATCATGAAAGATGGGAACATTTCCTAGAACGTTTCATATCCTCTTCGTCATAAGTGTGGTGCGCTTCACAACCCATGAAAAAGACTCTACTTAACGCGGCTTTTCAGACTCCCTAGGACACTTCAAACCTATTGATCTGATACCAAGTTTGTCATGACCCGAGAGTACCCAAGTCAACCCATGGCATAAGCATTCACTAACTTATTCAATAAATGTAAAGGAAACATAAACATAAACTCAGCATAAGACTAACTTTACATAACAGTAGAATGAACATCTGAAACTGAATACATGTCTAAGTCTGATAAGCCTCTAATCTGGACGAGCGGATAGGACAACATCCCCAATTAGCTCAGAAATACTGAAACTGAAAATACGCTCAAAATAACTAAAAGTGTAGTCCTTAGAGTATAAGGACTTACTAAGCAAGCAAATGCTAACTCTGATAAGTGACTCCGAACGGGGCTGAACTTGAGAACCCGATCCTGCATCATGAAATGATGCAGCATAGAAAGTATGCGGTCAGTACGTGGAATGTACCGAGTATGCAAGATAAGTAGAACCGCTTGAGCAATAATAGCCTTTTTAAAACAAGTCATACGTATGTGATAGCCTTTAAGAATAAGAAACGATCACAAGCATTCATTATGAAATTATTCTTATTTAATACATAGTCATGCATGGCTTTAGAACATCATGACTAAATCGAGTGACTCAAAGCTAAATCATAACATTTATATCAAAAGCTGAATAATGAGTCAAACCCTTCTTTTCAAACATGCATGCATAAGATAATCATCATGAGTAATGGGTGTGCAACTCGAATGATATAGACAGTGGGAGACTCTTCACTTAACCGACATACCATGATAGAGCTTACGTGGTCCCAACTATAACACTCTAGTGGGCAGAGACGTCCATAACCTTGTCAGGGCTATGGACGATACCATGATATCGATATCAAGCTCAAAGGGCCAATCAGGCCGGGGATAGCTCACAAGAGAGGTCCCAGTAATATAATAGAATCAACCTACGTTGGCGCGTAGTTCTGGAGCATAGGGCAGTAGACCCTTATCCCACTCGGCGCCAGACTCTTCTTCCAAAACATGCAATGCTCTACACCGTATAAATATGAAGCTCAACATCATCTAGTGACGAAGCTCAACATGAAATCATGCATAAACTCAACATCATATGAAACGAAGCTCAACATGCTATTAACAAAGCTCATTATGAAATCATACATAAACTCAACATCGTATGAAACGAAGCTCAACATTGTCTATTGACGAAGCTCATTATGAAATCATGCATAAACTCAACATCGTATGAAACAAAGATCAACATTGTCTATTGACAAAGCTCATTATGAAATCCTGCATGCATTAGACATCATATAGATATGAAGCTCAACAATGTCATCTCGACACAGCTTAGAATAGAATCATGCTTAAACTCAACATCATGTGAAATGAAGCTTAATGATGACATACATCTCAATTATGAATTCATGCACATTAGAAACTTTACTACGATACATACCACAAGCTCAAAGAATAATGGGAGACTTTACTCCAAAAATCATGTGGTAAGCCTACTTAGAATTATCACTTCATCATCATCAATATAAGGGTCTTGCCCAAAACCTTGTCATGCTTGAACTCATATAATTTATTTGGAAACATTGTAATTTGGGAGATTTCACTCCAAAACAAAGTAATAACGTCAATGCACGAAAATCATCATTCATACTCAACATTGGGCACTACCCAAAGCTTCATCATACATGGATCTATTTAATCTTCTTTGAAAACATTATCTAAATAATGGGTAAGGTTGAAAACATGCTTTTTATCATCTACTCTATCATCATCACATCATATATGAAACTCCCCACACATGGGCGTTTTAGAATCAATTTTTAGAAAATAATTTTGTAAAAGAAATTAAGTTAGAATCAGCCCATGCTCAATAAATCATCAATATCAACTCAATTAATCATACCCATGAGTAGAAATTTAAGAATCATGCAATTGAATAAAAACTCATACTTGATCATCACAAATTAGTCACAAATTGATAGGGAATGGGCATGGGTGTGGAAGAAAGCACCCACTCATGGCCTTACATACCTGGGAATGAAGAATCCTAACTCTTCCAAATTGCCCAGCTAAGATTTCCCTTGAAAACCTTGAATTTCTCCTCACTTTCTTCCCTTCAAGCTCTCACCCTTGCATGCATGAAGAAAATGGCCTAGATGGGTCTTTCTCAGCTTAAAACCCTCTATTACGAGCTTAAAACGACGTAGCATAGGTCCTTACAACTTAGGAATTACAGAAAAGCCTTTACTGAAATCGCTAAAATTAACTGTCAGGGGATCCTAACGGACGACCTGACAACTCGTTACCAGGGGACACGATCCGTTGGTTCACCCGTCAAGTGCACTGCTTCATCATTCATGAAAACTCCACTGGCTTGGTAACGACCCACTTAATGGGTTGTTAGGATTGACGATGAGTCGTTGGGTGCCATCCGTCAAGTACACTGGATAAGCTTCACTGCGCTTCTCTAAGAACACCCCACGACTGACATGACGACTCGTGGTGACCGACCACGAGTCGTTACATCACCTGAGAGGACCTCGAGTCCTTCAATATCTCAAGCCTTCCCCACAAGCCACCTGATGACTCGTTAGGCCTCCTCATGAGTCGTTAAGTGACCCGTTCTGCAACTTCTGCAATATTTTTCAGTTTTTCTCCTAATTCACTTCCGGGTCTTATTCTTGAATTCCTCGGGTATAACAGTCATGACCCCAGTCTACACCCTGGACGTGACACAGTACTTAGGGCCACAAGTGACCCCAAGCTAATCATGGCATAGCATACTACTGAAAATTTGAATACTGTATGAAGTATATAAGTGAAGCTTGAAAACATAACTGAACAAAATATTACTAAGCAATACACTACATCTGATAACACACTGAGTTACTAACTCTGTCTGAAAGCCAACTACGAAACCATTGAGTCACTGAGACAAGTCCCCAGCTGACTCTAGAGTCTGAAATCAACAAAAATTAAACTGAAATGGAAGCTACCTCAAAAAATGAGGACTCACCATAGGATTTTGTTGAATGTCAAGGAGAGGGGCTATTGACGGTGCTGAGTTTGAAAACTTGTGCCTGTATCATAAGATGATAAAGCATAGAAAATATGCATCAGTACATTGAATGTACTGATATGAGGAATATGAAATAAACATACAAGCACAGAAAAGCTGTAAGCTTAACTGAAAAAGAACATGCAAGGACCATAAAAAGAATCATAAATACTATAAACACCAAAGTTGTCTGAAGGTCATAAGAATATCCTGAAATCTGGAGGATTGGACTGAGCTGGAGGCTGAGACTATATTGGGCTATACTATACTATCCTATGCTATACTTTGGGAGAGACTATAACTGACATGTACCCATGTGAGCTAGACATGGAGTCCGATGTATACCCCCCCATTAAAGAAGGCCTTCTATACCCCTCCAGCATGTAGTTGCTGAGCTGGGTGATCACGGTCTGATGCCCATTTGGGCTAGTATCCTATGGTGGCAACGTTGTTCTAGGAACCTGGGTGCGCTGAACCCAGGTCCGCTCGGTGCTAAGTTCTACTCCCACTGAAAAATCCTAATTTTGACTGACTAGGCTAATAGCTCAAAATTGATGTCCCAAGACTTCAAGCAGAACTACTTATCTGGAAGTGTCCTGAGAGTCTAGAGGACTGATAATTGAAACGTAGGAATTTTAAGACTTGTCAGAGCTGCTTTATCTAAAAGTTTCATAACCGTCTAAAGAACAGTATGAGGATTGATAACTGAAACTACAGAGTTTTACTAAACTCCTCAAAAGACTGGCTATAGTCAAACTGATATGCTGATATTTTTTGTAGGATACTGAGAATGCTAAGTACTGATTGAAAGTAAACAATTCATAAGATAAATTTTGATCACATATCTGTACTATCATGGTGATTTAAAAAGGGACTATCATAATCAAGCAACATTTATATCTGGACTTGCAATTATGCAAGATTTATTCAAATCACATTTACGAACTAGCGTATTCATGGAAAGAGATATCAATAAGAGTTACAACTGATAGAAATCTTAAGGAAATCTAGAGAATTATATCATAGAGGGAATTCATAATTCGATTAATAAACAACCCTAGTTTGTGATTCTTCAATGGCTAGAACTGATAAAGTTTCTGTAAGAGTTTTGGGGCACAAGGGAGAGCAATTCCCTTGTTGAAATCCCATATACCTGGAGTAAAAATTTGCTTGAGGAACTGGCTGTAAATCTTGAGAAGAATGGAAGTCCTAGTCTTGCTCTAGGAGAACTGTCTGAGTTCTTCGTGAGTTTCTAAATGATAACTGAGAGAGTGAGGGAGAGGGTTGACTAATCCTCTAAAATCCCTCCTACGTAGTTTAGGAGTTAGGATGATAGGGTTTTGCAAAAATGCCCCTAAAAGAGTTAATAGTTCCGCCCGTTAGGTGGTACGACTCAACCTACGAGTCGTACCAAGGTCCTACGATTCGTATCACCCTTCGAGGTATAAGGACCCTGCTTCAATCCATTTCTCTAAATTTTTTCACGGATAGTTACTACGGCCCGTACCAACATCCCACGAGTCTCAACATTGAATTGTGATTTCTCAAACCTCATTCATTGTTCTTCTCCATCCTCCAGTTACGAGTTTAGGTATGATCCGTATCTCAATTGCAAGAGTTGTATTGTGACTCATACTGAGATCTTTTTCTCAGTTTTCTGCAAGATTAAATTTTAAATCTAAAGGCTAGTCTTAGGAAGTTCTTGGGTGTTACAATATCTCCCCCTTGGGAACATTCGTCCTTGAATAGAGACTAAATAAGCTAGAAGGATATGGAAACAGCTATAATCCTAAGACTGTAAACTATAAACTGATTATTGAAGGAGTTGTTGACTCTGAACTGAAAGAGACATACTAACTGAGCATATGCAACTAGGGTGCACATCCTAAACATGAAAGTAACTAAAGGGTACTAAGAATTTAGTACCTGATGTTGAAGATGAGTTAGAAGGAAATAAATGAGGATATTTAGACATCATGTCTGCTTCTACTCCCCATGTGGCTCCCTCAACTAGATGGTTCCTCCACAAGACCTTTACTAAAGCGGCCTCCTTGTTTTTCAAGTTACGAACCTGGCGGTCTAGGATCTGAACTGGAACTTCTTCATATGACAGACTGTCTTTTACACCCACACTCTCTAGTGGCACTATGGAGGTCGGGTCACTGATGCATTTCTTTAACATAGAAACATGGAAGACTTGGTGCACTGATGCTAACTCTGCAGGCAACTCTAGCTCATAAGCCACAGTTCCAATGCATCTCAGGATTTTGTAAGGGCCGATATATCTGGGCTGAGCTTTCCTTTCTTCCTAAATCTCATCACCCCTTTCACAGGTGATATTTTTAGGTATACCTAATCATCCACAACAAACTCCAACCTCCCTTCTCCTCACATCTGCATATGATTTTTGTCTGCTTTGAGCCATTCTCAGCCGTTCTTTGATAATTTGCACATTCTGCATGGCCTCATAGACTAAATTCGGACCTATCAAGGTAGCTTCACCCACCTCAAACCACCCTATAGAAGATCTGCACCTCCTACCATATAATTCCTCGAACGAGGCCATCTGAATATTAAAATGGTAGTTGTCGTTGCATGCAAACTCGATGAGAGGTAGGTGATCATCCCAACTTCCCTTGAAATCAATTACGCACACCCTTAGCAAATCTTCTAAAGTCTGGATATTCCGCTTAGCCTGGCCATCTGTATGAGGGTGGAAAGCTGTGCTGAGCTTAACCCGGGTACCGAGCCCTTTCTGGATTGACTTCAAGAAGTGCAAGGTGAACTGAGTACCCCTATCTGAGATGATAGATAACGAAACTCCATGAAGTCTGACTAACTCCCGAATGTAAAGCCTAGCATAATCTTCTGTTGAATCTGTAGTCTTAACTGGAAAGAGATGTGCTGACTTAGTCATCCAATCCACAACCACCCAAATAGAGTCGTTTGTCAACAAGTGTGAGGTAAGCCTGTGATGAAGTCCATGTTCACTTCTTTCCACTTTCAAGTAGGAATACTGATATCTTGAGTCATACCCTTCACTTTCAAATAGGAATATTGATATCCTGAGTCATACCCCCAGGTCTCTAATGTTCAACCTTAACCTGCAGGCAATTTGGACACTTAGCCACAAATTCAGCAATGTCCTTCTTTATGCCATTCCACTAGTAGATTTTTCGTAAATCGCGGTACATCTTGGTGGCACCTGGGTGGATGGAGTATCTAGTACTGTGGGCTTCCAGTAGTATCCGCCACCTCAAATTGTCTACCTCTAGAAAACACAATCTACCTTGGTAACGGAGCACACCATCTCCCTCTTTTGAGAATGCTTCCACCTTTTTTCTTAGAACTACCTCTTTCAACTTGAGTAGGATATGGTCTTCATCCTATTTTGACTTAATCTCTACCACCAGTGAGGATTCTAGCCCACTCTGAATTACAACTCTACCATTTGCTAAATAAACTAACTATACTCCTAACCGAGCCAATCTGTGGATATCTCTTGCCGGCTTCTTTTTACTTTCTTCGACATGAGCACCACTTCCCATAGACATCGTGCTAAGGGCATCAACCACTACATTAACCTTTCCTAGGTGATACAACACACTCATGTCATAATCATTCAATAATTATATCTATCTCCTCTGACAAAGATTCAAATCCTTTTGACTGAACAAGTACTACAGACTTTTGTAATCTGTGAAGACATGCACATGAACCCCATAGAGATAATATCTCCAAAATTTTAGGCAAACACTACTACTGCCAATTCAAGCTCGTAAATCGGGTAGTTCTTTTCATAGACCTTGAGCCGTCTAGAAGTATAAGCTGTGAAGTTGCCATGTTGCATTAGAACGTAACCCAGGCCAACTCTTGAGGCATCACAATAGATCATGAACCCATTTGAACCTTCTGGTAGAGTCAGAACTGGGGCTATAGTGAGTCAAGTATTCAACTCCTGAAAACTCTTCTCACATTCATCAGACCATTTAAACTTCACCTTCTTCTGAGTCAATTTTGTCAAAGGAGAGGCAATAGAGGAGAATCCTTCAACAAACCGTCTATAAAAGCTAGTTAGACCCATGAAACTCCTGATGTATGTCAGAGAGGTGGGTCTCGGCCAGTCCTTAACTGCTGCTATCTTCTGAGGATCCACCTGAATACCCTCTCTGGAGACCACATGTCCGAGGAAGGCAACTAATCTTAGCCAAAATTCGCACTTGATGAATTTGGCAAATAACTGACGGTCCTTGTGAGTATGCAGATCTATTCTCAGATGGTCCGCATGCTCCTTCTCTGTTCTGGAGTAAACCAGAATGTCGTCTATAAAGACAACGATAAACATGTCTAGGTACGACTTGAATACCCTGTTCATCAAGTCCATAAAGGCTTCAAGAGCATTGGTTAGTCCAAATGACATAACTACAAATCTGTAGTGATCATACCGAGTACTGAAGGCCATTTTCGAAATGTCACATTCTGTGACCCTGAGCTGGTGGTATCCTAATCCGAGATCTATCTTGGAGAAATAGCTAGCTCCTCGAAGCTGATCGAACAATTCATCAATCCTGGGTAGAGGATATCTATTCTTGACTGTGACTTTGTTTAGTTGAAGGTAGTCGATGCACATTCTGAGGGTACTGTCTTTCTTTCGCATGAATAGAACTGGGGCACCCCATGGAGAGATGTTGAGTCTGATAAAACCCTTATCCATCAAGTCTTTCAACTGCTCCTTCAACTCCTTAAGTTCAGTTGGATCCATTCTATAAGGAGGGGTAGAGATAGGCTAGGTATCTAGAAGGAGGTCTCTGTCGAAGTCTATCTCCCGCGCGGGGAGGGACTCTGTAACACCCCAAAATTTTCCTAGACCAAACCTAGGGTTAGCAGGAAGAATCAAAAAATCTTGCCTCAGAATGACCCAAACAACGAGTCATTGTCAACAGTAATGGCCCGTTGTCTGAGTCATTGTCAGCCCTGCTGATTGCCTTTAGTGAACCAACGAGACACGGGATGATCTATCAGAAGGAGAAATGAGTCATCCTGGCAATCATTGCATCCCTAGTTTAGAAACCTTTAGACCCTTGCTAGAACCAATGAGCCCAATAACGAGTCGTGGGAGTAACCAACGACCCATCTTGTTGAGCAGTTGGGAGAACTCAGAGAAGGTGAGAAATCCCTTCTAGTGGCAACAAGTGGTGGCAATGACTCGTTGGTTCAACCAACGAGTCGTTGTGTTGTCCGTGGGTAGGAGTCTAAGTTTTTGGTTAAAAACTCTTTCAGTGACCACTAGAGTAACCAACGACCCGCTGATTCATCCAATGAGTGTTCACTCTCATTGCCTGATTCCAGTAAGCTAAGATTTTTATTCCAGGACCAACAACTAGTCCCAACAAGTTGTGCTATCAACCAATAACTCATTTGTGACTCGTTGGATCCTAACGAGCAGTTTTTCAAACTTTCTCTCAGGGGCATTTTTGTAACTTCTTATTATTTTAATTCCTACACTACGTCATTTTGGGGTTAAAATCAAAGGATTTAGGGAGTTAGTTGACCTTTTCTCTTCATTCCTCTTATTCTCTCAAGTTCATTACATAGAAAACTCAGTCAATTCTCCCAGAGCAAGACCAAGGGTTTCAATTCACCTCAGATTTCTCAAGCAATCTCTCAGGGGGAATCTCTACTCCAGGTATGTGGGATTTCAACAAGAGAATTGCTCTTCCGTTGTGCCCCAAAACCTTCCTAAAATCTTGATCAGTTCTAGCCCTTTTAGTATTAATATTAGGGCTGTTTTTAAGTTAGAATATGAATTTCCTTCTTGTTAAAATTTTCATGATCCTTGAAGGTTGTAGTTAGTTATATTTTATGTTGATATCTCATTCCATGAAATATGTTTTTATCCCTAGTTTATCTATGTGATTTAAAGATGTCTTGCATAATTGTCCAGATACAAACCTTGCTTGATTCTGATAGTTCTTGTAATTAAGAGAATAGTACAGTTAGATTATCCAAAAAGTTGAATTATTGATTGTTTAGTTCCAGTCGGTACTTAGCCTTTTCAGTATCCTACAGAAATGTCAGCTGATCAGTTTATCTATATTCAGTCTCTTGAGGAGTTCAGTAAAACTCTATAGTTTCAATTATCAGTTGTCATATTGTTTTTTAGACAATTACGACGTTTTCAGCTAAAGCATCTCTGGGCAATCTTAGAACCCTTAGTTTCAGTTATCAGGTCCTTCAGACTCTTAGGTTACTACTAGATAAGTATTCCTGACTTAAGTCTTGGGACATCAGGTTCGAGCTATCAGCCTAGTAGTCACAGTTAGAATTTTCAATAGGAGTAGGACTTATCACCGAGTGGGCTGAGATTCAGCACACCCAGGTTCCTAGAACTACGTTGCTATCATAGGTTTTTTATCCTGAATTCATAATCTGAATGAGAAACAACCCTAGTTTATGATTCTTCAATGGCTAGAACTGTAACACCCGGAAACTCAAAATCCAATTCCGGGGCATAAAGCAGAAAATCTGGAAAACTGCAGAAATATTGCAGAACGACCCACCCAACGAGTCGTTAATGGTCCCAACGACTCATTAGGTAAACCGTGAGAAGGATGCCTAAGAAAAGTCAGTGTTCCCAATGGGCAACTTCACGAGTTGTGGTTAGGTCCCACGACCCATTGAGTCACCCATTGTCAGGCCAGAATCTAGAAACTTGAGAAGATGGTAGTGTACTTGACGGGTGGTCACCACGAGGCATCGTTCATGGGAACGACTCGTTGAGTGACCCATGACCAGCCCTGTATTAATTTTTCCAGGGGGTGAGATAGTGTGGTCGACGAACGGTGACCATGAGTCGTGGCCAGTGACCACGACTCGTTAAGTCACTTGTGGTCACCCACTGAAGATTCTAGAAAGTGTACCTGATAGGCATAACCACGAGTTATTTTCAGACACCACGACTCATTAGGTCACCCGTTAGGGGCACTTGATAGTTTTTCCCAGTGAACTTCTAAGGACTATTTAGTAATTTCTTATTAACCTAAGCTTTAAAATTCATCGTTTTGGACCTAATTTTATACTTATTAGAGTGTTTGAATGGTTCCTCCCCTCATTGTCACGTTAATACTCAGAAAAACAACGTAGAATTCTCTCTCAAAGTATTTCAGAGCAAGGGCTAGGGCTGAACTTTTCTCTTTGATTCTCAAGAAAATTCTCCAGGTTTCTTCACCAGGTATGTGGGGTTTTTAGCAAGGGGATTGTTCTTCCCTTATGTCCCCAAAATCCTCCTCAATTTCTTTTATCAGTTTTAAGCCCTAAACTTTCGAATATGAAGAGTAATCATGTTTATTTTCGTTGATTTCACTTAGAAAGATGTTAATGTATATTTTTGATATGATCCCCATAAATTCCTTATCGAATTGTCAGTGTTCATACAAAAAGTGAATTTAAGCCCTAATTGTTCGAGTAATGATTTTGCTTTTTAAATTCTCTCTAGTGAATGAAGAATCCTTTGGGCTGAATTCCTAAAATTTCTTGCTATACATATATGTTGGTAAATATCCATGAATCATAATGATTTTAGTTCGTTGAATGGAAATTCCTATAATTCTTGAAATTTATCTATATTATGGAATTCCTGTACTGTTGAGATAAGTTGAATTCTCTACTAGCTGCAAGTAGTCCAGACCAGTTAGAACTAGAATCTCTCCAGAATCATATCAATTTAGTCTCAGTCAGAATGCTAGAATCCTCAGTGATATTCAGAAAATCGTCAACTGATCAGTTTGACTTTAGTCTTATTTTGAGGTGTAAGTGGTGCCTCTCAGTTATCAGAATCAGACTCAGATTGATATTTTTTGGTTCATTATGAGGTCATGACATTCTAGTATATAGCTCTGACTAGCCCTAGGACCCCAGTTCAGTTACAACTTGTTCTTAGACGGTCAAGACGCTTCCAGAAAAATAGCTCAGACCAGTCTAGAACCTAGTTTCAGAATCTGGTCCGATAAGACTCTCAGGATACATGCAGTTATACGTCCCTAATAGTCTTGGACCCCAGTTTTGAGCTATCAGCTTAGTAGTTCAGTTTAGGTTTTCCAGTAGGAGTAGAACTTAGCACCGAGCGGGCCAGGGTTCTAGTGCACCCAGGTTCTCAAAACTACGTTGCCAGCATAGGTTATAGTATTATTTGGCCTGATTGGACCCAGACTTTTGTGATCACTCAATTCATGCCTTTATACCCTGGCAAGGTATATTGGGTCCTACTGGTGGGGTGTATACATCGAATTCCACGTCTAGCTCACGTGGTTATATGTCGGTTATAGACTCTCCCACTAGTCAGTCTAGTCCAGTTATAGAATAAGTAGATCAGTTCAGTTCTAGTCCTTAGATTAACTCAAATCAGTACAGTATCTCAGCCTCAGTGTTTCAGACAGGGTCATCTTGATCATTTCAGATTATATCAGTAGTTCAGTTCAGCTTACCTATTGGTCATTGCGTGTCATTTCACCTCATACTTTATTTTCAGTTATGTTTCTCCCACTTACTCAGTACATTCAAAGTACTGACGCATACTTTTATGTTGTATCGTTTCATGATACAATTGCAGGTTTTCAGACCCAGCACCATTAGTTGTCGCAGTTTAGATTCTCCGTTGCAACAGTTGAAGTGTGAGTCCTCATCGTCCGAGGGCACTATTTTCCTTTTTCAGTCATGTATTAGTTTCAGTTAGACTTAGAGTTAGCTGGGGGCTTGTCCCAGCAACTCCTCTATTAGATGGCTTTCAAACATACATGATTTTCAGATTTATCAGTATTATTCTATTATTTTGAACTTTATGTTTTCAAACGTCCCTCTTATGAATATCTTATGATATTCTTTCAAAGTCCCGTTGTGCATGTTTACTCAGAATGCTAGTAACTGATAGATCAGGGGTTGACTTGGGGTCACTTGTGGCTTCAAGTACCGTGTTACGCTCAGGGTGTAGGCTCGGGGTGTGAAAAACTTGGTATCAGAGCCCTAGGTTTAGAGCATCCTCGGAATGTCTGAAAGCCGCATCGAGTAGAGTCCTTTTTATGGGTGTAAAGCACGCCACATTTATGATGAGGAGGCTACGAGATGTTATTAGGAAAAACTCACTTTATTTCATACTCCCTATCATGCGTTAAAGTTCAATTCCAGAAATGCCCTTCTAATTCATGCTCTATTTCATTTTAGTGAACCATGCCTCCCAGATGTGGTAACAGAAGAAGGGCCGGTAATGCTAACAGACCTGCCCCACCAGCTCCAGTACCCCTTCAGGACGACACAGTGTCCACTACTGAATTCAGGGCGGGAATCCAGCTGCTTTCTCAAACAGTCACTAACCAGGTAGCCCAACAGGTTGTCCCGGTCAACACGAACGGGTCTGCAGCAGCTGCTAGGGTGCGGGACTTCACCCGCATGAACCCTCCATCATTTCAAGGATCCAAGGTGGGGAAGGACCCTCAAGAGTTTGTGGATGAGATCAAAAAGATTACCCATATCATGAGTGTCAGCTCCTCGGAGAGTGCCGACCTCGCTGCCTACCAGCTCAGAAGGGTAGCTCAGGTCTGGCATGACCAGTGGAAAGAAGGGCGGCCAGCAGGAGCAGGACCAATGGAGTGGAAAGAATTTCACACAGCTTTCTTGGACAGGTTTTTCCTTCGGGAGCTGAGGGAGGCTAAGATGGCGGAGTTTATGAACTAGAGACAGGGCAACAGAACTGTGGAGTAGTATGCTCTGGAGTTTATTAGGCTATCTGTATGCTCCAGAGATGGTAGTTGAGCCAAGGGCTCTCATGCTGATTTTTGTAAATGGAGTGTCAAATCTGGTCCTCACGGAGTGTAGGACCGTGATGCTGATTAAGGATATGGATCTTTCTAGCTTGATTGTCTATGCCTAGAAGATTGAGACTAAAAAGTTGAAGGATATGGAATGTAAGAACAAGCGGGCAAGAACTGGTCATTTCGACTATGGCCATCAGAAATCTGGTAGTAGTAGACGCCCACAACAGTAATAGAAGCAGCAGCTACAATAGAGAGCCCCAACACATAGCTCAACCAGCGCCCCAAACTTTCGGTCCCGCTGGGATCGGAGGGGCAGAGCATCTGGCTCTCAATCACATAGTTTCAGTGCCAGCAATGAGTATCCATCTTGTCCCAAGTATGGTAGGAATCACCTAGTAGAATGCCTTCAGGGATGAGAGGGCTACTTTAGGTGTGGACAGCTTGGACACAAGCTTAGGGAGTGCCCGTCAGCAGGGCAAGGGAGATCACAATCTACCACATCATCAGCTCTAGAAGGTCGACCATCCCAGCAGGCTAACACAGTAGGTACAGATAACGGTCAGCGCCAAAATCGTTTCTATGCTCTATCTTCTCGTCAGGATCAGGAAAGCTCACCTGACGTAGTTACTAGTATGTTACGTCTCTTCCATCTAGACGTATATTTCCTCTTAAATCCAGGAACTACTCTCTCCTTCGTAACTCCGTATATAGCAGTTCAGCTCTGTATAAGTCCAAAGGTTCTCCAGAACCATTCTCAGTCTCTACCCCAGTTGGCGAGTCAGTTAGACCAGCCGGGTGTATAGAAATTGCCCATTCTCAGTCCTGAATAAAGTAATTCCAGTTGATCTCGTAGAGCTAGACATGGTCAACTTCGACCTTATTCTCGGCATTGATTGGTTACACTCCTGCTATGCCATAGTTGATTGCAGAACTAGAGTTGTCAAATTTCAGTTTCCTAATGAGCCAGTATTAGAATGGTCGGGCAGTAGATCAGTGCCTAAGGGTAGGTTTATTTCCTACATTAAGGCCTAGAAACTCATTTCCAAAGGATGTCTATATCATCTAGTTCGGGTCAAGGATTCCAACTCTGAGACCCCAACCATTCAGTCAGTTCCAGTTGTCAGCGAGTTCCCAGATGTATTTCCCGAGGATCTTCCCAAAGTTCCCCCTGAACGGGAAATAGACTTCGAAATAGATCTCCTTCCAAATACTTGGCCCATCTCCATCCCTCCTTACAGAATGGCTCTTGCTGAGCTTAAGGAGTTGAAGGAGCAACTAAAAGATCTTCTTGACAAGGGTTTTATCAGACCCAACATCTCTCCCTGGGGTGCTCCAGTGCTATTCGTGCGTAAGAAATACAGTATCCTCAGAATGTGCATAGATTACCGTCAGTTGAACAAATTCACAATCAAGAACAAATATCCCCTACCTAGAATTGATGACCTGTTCGACCAGCTTCACGGAGCCATATGTTTCTCCAAGATCGATCTCAGGTCAGGATACCATTAGTTAAGGGTCAGAGAGTGTGACATACTGAAAACAGCATTCAGAACTCGGTATGGTCACTACGAGTTTGTGGTGATGTCCTTTGGACTCACAAACGCCCTTGCAGCCTTCATGGATTTGATAAATAGGGTCTTTAAGCAGTACCTAGATATGTTCATTATCGTATTTATCGACAACATTCTGTTATACTCCATAAATGAGGAAGAGCATGCAGATCACTTAAGGATAGTGCTACAAACACTCAGGGACCGTCAGTTGTTTGCCAAGTTCAGTAAGTGTGAATTCTGGTTGACGATTGTGTCCTTCTTGGGTCATGTAGTCTCAGGTGAAGGGATACAAGTAGATCCTCATAAGATAGCAACAGTGAAGGATTGGTCCAGGCCTACCTCTTCAACAGAAATCAGGAGTTTTCTGGGCTTAGCTAGTTACTACTGATGGTTTGTGGAAGGTTTCTCCTCTATAGCCTTTCCTTTGACCATGTTAACTCAGAAGAAGGTGAAATTCCAGTGGTCAGATGAGTGTGAGAAGAGTTTCCAGGAGTTGAAGACTCGACTCACTACCATTCTAGTGTTAACCTTACCGGAAGGATCAGATGGGTTAGTTGTGTATTGTGATGCCTCTAGAGTTGGACTTGGTTGCGTTTTGATGCAGCGGGGCAAAGTGATAGCCTATGCCTCCAAACAGCTCAAAGTCCACGAGAAGAATTATCCAACTCACGACTTGGAGTTAGCAGCAACGGTATTTACGTTGAAAATATGGAGACACTACTTGTATGGGGATCACGTGGATGTGTTCACAGACCACAAGAGCCTTCAGTATGTGTTCATCCAGAAGGACCTAAACCTGCGTTAGAGATGGTGGTTGGAACTGCTAAAGGATTATAACATGAGTGTGTTGTATCACCAGGGCAAGGCCAATGTGGTGGCTGACGCCCTAAGTAGGCGGTCTATGGGAAGTGTAGCTCACATTGAGGAAGGCAAGAGGGAGCTAGCAAAAGAAGTTCACAGGCTAGCCCGGTTAGGGGTGCAGTTGGTTGATTCAGCCGGGTCGGATTCATCCTTGGTAGTAGAGGTTAAGTCTAGACAAGATGAAGATCCAGTTCTACTTAAACTTAAAGAAGCAGTCCTCAGAAAGGAGGTTGAGGCTTTCTCCCAAGGGGGAGATGGGGTGCTTTGTTACCAGGGTAGATTGTGCGTGCCGGATATGGGTGATGGCCGAGGCACACAACTCGAGATACAACATTCACCCCGGTGCCACCAAAATGTACTACGATTTGCGGGATATTTACTGGTGGAATGACATGAAGAGAGACATTGCTTAATTTGTAGCTAAGTTCCCGAACTGCCAGCAGGTCAAGGTAGAACACCAGAGACTAGGAGGTAGGACCCAGGATATCAGCATACCCACCTGGAAGTGGGAAGAAGTAAATATGGACTTCATTACGGGTCTACCTCAGACTCATCCACAGCATGACTCAATCTGGGTAATAGTAGAACGAATGACTAAGTTAGCACTTTCCTCCCGGTTAGAACCACAGATTCAGCGGAGGATTATGCTAAACTTTATATTCGGGAGCTGGTTAGACTTCATGGGGTTCCGTTGGATATTATTTCAGACAGGGGTACCCAGTTCACCTCTCATTTCTGGAAGTCTTTTTAGAAGGGACTTGGCATTCAGGTTAAGCTCAGTATAGCTTTTCACCCGCAGACAGATGGGCAAGCTGAGCGGACTATTTAGACTCTAGAAGACATGCTAAGAGCGTGCACGGTCGATTTTAAGGGTAATTGGGATGACCATATGCCTCTTATCGAGTCTGTGTACAACAACAACTACCATTCTAGCATCCAGATGGCCCCATTTGAAGCATTGTATGGTAGAAGATGTAGATCTCCTATATGGTGGTTTGAAGTTGGTGAAGCAGCCACCTTGATAGGGCCAAACTCGGTTCATGAGGCAATGCAGAAAGTTCAGCTCATTCGAGAGAGGTTAAAAACAGCTCAGAGCTTCCAGAAATCTTATGTCGATGTGCGGAGAAGAGAGTTGGAGTTTGTAGTTGATGATTGGGTGTACCTGAAAATTTCACCCATGAAAGGGGTGATGAGGTTTGGAAAGAAGGGGAAGCTCAGTCCAAGGTATGTGGGACCTTGTAAAATTTTGAGGCATATTGGCAATGTGGCTTATGAATTAGAGTTACCTTCAAAACTAGCAGTTGTACATCCAGTTTTCCATGTGTCATTTTTAAAGAAGTGCATCGGAGATCCAACCTCAGTCGTTCCATTGGATAGCGTAGGAATAAAAGATAGTCTCTCATATGAGGAAGTACCAGTCTAGATCCTTGACTGTCAGGTGCGTAAGCTGAGATACAAGGAGATAGATTCAGTCAAAGTCTTATGGAGGAACCAGCAGGTTGAGGGAGCCACGTGGGAGGCCGAAGCAAATATGATGGCCAGACACCCCCACTTGTTCCCTACCGATTCCAGTACAACTTGACATATTAGATATGACCTTAGAACTCAGTTTAGTTTTCATGACTCAGTTCAAATGTTCAAGTCTCTTTTATGTTTTTGAATGTATGTACGATAATTAAACTCAGTTTAGATATGTATTTTGAAACGGAGATAGTCATTCCGACAGTTTTGGAGTTAAATGAGCAGTATCTGAAGATTTTGATTGTTATTTTTTGCTTCCTATGTGTTTTCTAACATTCGAGGACGAATGTTTACAAGGGGGAGATATTGAAATACCCTGGAAACTCAAAATCTAATTCTGGGGCATAAAGCAGGAAATCTGAAAAACCGCAGAAATATTGCAGAACGACCCACACAACGAGTCGTTAATGGACCCAACGACTCATTAGGTCAATCGTGAGGAGGATGCCTAAGAAAATTCAGTGTTCCCAATGGGAAACTTTACGAGTTGTGGTCAGATCCCACGACCCGTTGAGTCACCTGTTGTCAGGCCAGAATCCAGAAACTTGAGAAGATGGCAGTTTACTTGATGGGTGGTCACCACGAGGCGTCGTCCGTGGGAACGATTCGTTGAGTGACCCGTGACCAGCCTTGTATTAATTTTCCTAGGGGATGAGACAGTGTGGTAGATGACTGGTGACCACGAGTCGTGGCTAGTGACCACAACTCGTTAAGTCACTCGTGGTCACCCACTGAAGATTCCAGGTAGTGTACCTGACGGGCATGACCACGAGTCGTTTTCAGACACCATGACTCGTTAGGTCACCCATTAGGGCACCTAACAGTTTTTTCCAGCGAACTTCTAAGGACTATTTAGTAATTTCCTATTCACCTAAGCTTTAAACTACGTCATTTTGGACCTAATTTCAGACTTATTAGAGGGTTTGGAAGGTTCCTCCCCTCATTGTCACGTTAATCCTCAAAAAAACATCGTAGAATTCTCTCTCAGAGTATTTTAGAGTAAGGGCTAGGGATGAACTTTTCTCTTTGATTCTCAAGAAAATTCTCCAGGTTTCTTCACCAGGTATGTGGGGTTTTAGCAAGGGGATTATTCTTTCCTTGTGTCCCGAAAATCCTCCTCAATTTCTTCTATCAATTTTAAGCCCTGAACTTTCAAATATGAAGAGTAATCATGTTTATTTTCATTGATTTCCGTTAGAATGATGTTCATGTATATTGTTGATATATTCCCCATAAATTCCTTATCGAATTGTCAGTGTTCATACAAAAAGTGAATTTAAGCCCTAATTGTTCGAGTAATGATTTCGGTTGTTAAATTCCCTCTAGTGAATGAAGAATGCTTTGGGCTGAATTCCTAGAATTTCTTTCTATACATATATGTTGGGTAAATATCTATGAATCAGAATGATTTTAGTTCGTTGAATGGAAATTCCTATAATTCTTGAAATTTCTCTATATTATGGAATTCCCGTACTGTTCGGATAAGTTGAATTCTCTATTAGCTGCAAGTAGTCCAGACCAGTTAGAACTAGAATCTCTCCAGAATCATATTAGTTTAGTCTCAGTCAGAATGCTAGAATCCTCAGTGATATTCAGAAAATTGTCAACTGCTCAGTTTGACTTCAGTCTTATTTTGAGGTGTAAGTGGTGCCTCTCAGTTATCAGAATCAGACTCAGATTTATAGTTTTTGGTCCATTATGAGGTCATGACATTCTAGTATATAGCTCTGACTAGCCCCAGGACCCCAGTTCAGTTACAACTTGTTCTTAGACGGTCACGGCGCTTCCAGATAAGCAGCTCTGACCAGTCTAGAACCCTATTTTAGAATCTGGTCCGATAAGACTCTCAGGGTACATGCAGTTATACGTCCCTGACTAGTCTTGGACCCCAGTTTCGAGCTATCAGCTTAGTAATTCAGTTTAGGTTTTCCAGTGGGAGTAGAACTTAGCACCGAGAGGGCTGGGGTTCCAGCGCACCCAGGTTCCCAGAACTATGTTGCCAGTGTAGGTTACAGTATTACTTGGCTTGATTGGCCCCAGACTTTTGTGATCACTCAATTCATGTCTTTATACTCTGGCAAGGTATATTGGGTCCTACCGGTAGGGTGTATACATCGGACTCCACGTCTAGCTCACGTGGTTATATGTCGGTTATAGACTCTCCCACTAGTCAGTCTAGTCCAGTTATAGAATAGGTAGCTCAGTTCAGTTGTAGTCCTCAGGTTAACTTAGATCAGTACAGTATCTCAGCCTCAGTGTTTCAGACTTAGGGCACGTCTTTGACCATCAGACAGGGTCATCTTGATTATTTCCGATTATATCAGTAGTTCAGTTCAACTTAACTATTGGTCATTGCGTGTCATTTCAGCTCAGACTTTATTTTCAGTTATGTTTCTCCCACTTACTCAGTACATTCAAAGTACTGACGCATACTTTTATGCTGTATCGTTTCATGATATAGTTGCAGGTTCTCAGACCCGGCAGCGTTAGTTGCCGCATTTCAGATTCTCTGTTGCAGCAGTTGAAGTGTGAGTCCTCATCATCCGAGGGCACTATTTTTCTCTTTCAGTCATGTATTAGTTTCAATTAGACTTAGAGCTAGCTGGGGGCTTGTCTCAGCAACTCCTCTATTAGATGGCTTTCAGACAGACATAATTTTCAGATTTATCAGTATTATTCTATTGTTTGAACTTTATGTTTTCATACGTGCCTCTTATGAATATTTTATGATATTATTTCAAAGTTCCGCTGTGCATGTTTACTCAGAATGCTAGTAACTAATAGACCAGGGGTTGACTTGGGGTCCCTTATGGCTTCAAGTACCGTGTTACGCCTAGAGTGTAGGCTAGGGGCGTGACAAGAACTGATAAAGTTTCTATAGTAGTTTCAGGGCACAAGGGAAGAGCAATTCCTTTGTTGAAAATCCCACTAACCTGGAAGAGAAATTTCCTTGAGGAACTGCTTGGAAGTCTTGAGAAGAATGGAAGCCCTAGTCTTGCTCTAGGAGAACTGTCTGAGTTCTTCATGAGTTTCTAAATGATTATCGAGAGAGTGAGGGAGAGGGTCGACTAATCCTCTAAAATCCCTCATAAATAATCCTAATACGCCGTAGTTTAGAAGTTAGGATGATAGAATTTTACAAAAATACCCCTAAAATAGTTAATAGAATTCCTGCTCGTCAGGTGGTATGACTCAACCTATGAGTCATACAAAGGTCCTATGATCCGTACTACCCCTTGTGGTTTAGGTACCCTGCTTTAACCCATTTCTCTGAAGTTTTCCATGGATGCTTACTACGATCCATACCAACATCCCATGAGTCTTAACATTGAATCGTGATTTCTCAAACCTCATTCACTATTCTTCTCTATCCTCCAGTTACGAGTTTAGGTATGATCTGTACCTCAATTGTACGAGTCGTACTGTGACTTGTACTGAGATCTTTTTCTCAGTTTTCTGCAGGATCAAACTTTAAATCTAACGGCTAGTCTTAGGAATTTGTGGGCTGTTACAGTAGAGGTCAAATTGTTTTTTGGTAGTGCAAGAATTGCCAATTTTGCATCCACACTAGTTACATAATTAACCAATTGACATGCATCAGAATGTAAGCAAAGGTGAACCTACAAGTTGAATATCTAGTATATCGCTAATTCATTTCTTCTCCTTTCCATGTTCTTTTAATACTACAGTTGTAAGTACAATACTCGAAAACAGGTATGAAATAGAAATCTTCTTTTCATAAGCAACTTTAAATCCTTTGATTTCCTAAAGCCAGATGTGTTGTGAGTGTACAACACTTTCGACACTTAAAAATTAGAAAATAACATAGACTTAGGTATATTTATACAAATATGAGGTAGTTTTACTTTGTTTTCAGGGAAAATAGGTACTGGAGCAAAAATGTGCAAAAAATGCATAAATGTGCAGTAAATCAACCAAGTACAAATCTCAATATGAGTCGTACCTTGATTGTATGAGTTGTACTGAGAATCGTGGTGAAAATTAGAAGGCTGGAACAAGAGGAAGGCAAAGTACGACTCTCAGTAAGAGCCGTACCAAGATGGTACGAGCCATAACTGGAGTCTTGAAAATCTTCAGAGAAAATTGCACAAGGCAGTCTCTTGGTACGAGTGGAACCTACGGATAGTAACAACCACTTACGACCCGTACCATGAGCCGTGAGGAGCTTCAGTGATTCTTAAAGACTTGGCAGAACTCTAGATGCAACAAGAAAGTATGAGTCATAAGAAGAAGGTATGAGGCATACCACAACACTCGTAGAAAACTTCTAAAGATGTCAAAGTTCTCAGGGCCAAGCCACGGATGGATTGTACGGCTTGTAAGACTGTGGTACGAGTCATACCAGCCGTCAACACTTAGACAAAACTGCAGCAGCCAAGGATGTACGAGAGGTAGGTATGACCCGTACAATCTTGTTATGGGTCGTAGGATCAGTCGTGAGTCAAGCCGGCACCAGATATGGAAAATTCCCTGTTATATTACGATAAGGTTTCTAATGTCTGTATAAATACCTTTTTATGTTTTATTTTAGTAGAGCAGCAAGAGAGAAATTAGTAGAGATGTGTGAAAAGTATTATTTGTGAATTTCTATCAAGTTTTGGAGAGCAATTCTTAGGATCAACACTTGATTTCATCAATTGTTCTTGAGATTGTTCATTGATAGTCAAAGCAGGTTTTCCTTCCAATTATTGTATGTATTTAATTATGTGTTTGTCTATGAATGCAAAATATAATCGTACAATTACGAGAGCTAAAACCTCCACAACTAGGGTTGTGGGAACCATGATGGAATAACGAAATAAGGTTACACAAAAGTGATTCAAAACTAATGCTAAACGCTCGTATTGTATTCTTTTCATCTTTAAACATTTCTTAATGGTGTACAACATTAGGACTTGTCTGAATTCTTTTCTCGCTTGAACCTAGAGAAGTAGAGATTAGAAAAAGAGAATTACAACAAAGCCTTGGTCTTGTATTAATTTGAGTTGTGGTCGCAGGATAGGTAAATTTGTGGCAAATTGATAATGGTTAGAAAGAAATCACTTATGAGACCTGACTCGGTGATTGAATATAGTCATTCAATAGGAACGAACCAGTCGTTTGAATGAACCCTAGTTATCATTTCTACAAGTAAGGATTGGGATTGATCACGTGTGTATATCCAAAGTAGTTATAAACCTATAGGGAACACTTACCTTGGTTATTTGCATATCTTGATAACAATCAAAATTATAATCTTGCTTTAATATTGTTTTTCTTTGAAACCCCCCAATTTGGAGATAACTTACTAACAAGTTTAAGTACCGACATTAGTCTAGATCTTACTTTATTTCCTGTGGGTTTGACCCCAACCTCTTTGTTGGGTTCTTTATTGACAATGACAGCTTCATACTTTTTCAGGAAGTGTGAGTTTGAGCGTTATCAAAAAATAGCTCCGTTGTCGGGGAATACGGCTAAGATTAGATAATTTTTTGTATATGAATTTTGGGTGTTTTTTTCCCATTTATGTTTTCTTTGTTGTTCTTATGTGATTCACTCAGGCAAACACCAAGGGAGATACTTTTACAAACACCCAGATGGAAGTCAAGAGGCTACTAGCGCCCATGGGGGAGATGATGAAGATTGACATACTAGTAGTCGTCTTGATGAACTATGAAGGAGATGGAGTATCGGGGTACACGAAGATGGTAAATTCCCTAGAAGGAATGGGGTCATATAACTTCAGATCAAAGAAGTTAGACCTTGACTTGAAGAACTGTGTGACTCCGCCAGCAAAGCCATTAGTGGAGGAATTGCCAATTCTTGAACTGAAGGTGTTACCTCCCTACCTCAAATACGCATTCTTAGGTGAAGATAACACATTGCTAGTGATTATTGCAGCAGACTTGACTGAATGGCAAGTGAAAGCTTTGGTCACAGTATTAAAAAAGCATAAAAAGGCAATTGGCTGGACCATAACCGACATCATCAGGATCCCTCCAGGCATATGTACTCACAAAATACAGCTCGAGCCAAACTGCATACCAAGTATAGAGCATCAGCAACACCTGAACCCACTAATACAAGAAGTAGTGAAAAAGGAGATTATCAAGTGGCTATACGATGGTGTAGTTTACCCCATTATGGATAGAAAGTGGGTAAGTCTGGTATAGTGTGTGCCAAAGAAAGGTGGGATCACAGTGGTACCCAATGAGAATAATGAGCTAATACCGACAAGACCAGTCACAGGATGGTGTATGCATGGATTACAGGAAGCTTAACTACTAGACCCAGAAATACCACTTTCCAATGTCATTCATGGATCAGATGCTTGATAGATTGGCAGGTAGAGGCTGGTACTGTTTTCTTGATGGATACTCGAGGTACAATCAGATCGCTATAGCCCCAGAAGATCAAGAAAAGACTACCTTCACCTGCCTGTATAGAACATTTTCTTTCAGAAGAATGCCTTTTGGATTATGCAATGCACTAGCCACATTTCAGTGTTGCATGATGTCGATATTCTCAGATATGGTGGAGGAAACCATCAAGGTATTCATGGACGAGCTTTAAATTGTGGGTGACTCATTCGAATCTTGCCTCAAGCGTTTGGGAAAAGTGTTGAACGGATGCGAATAAACTAAGTTTGTCCTAAATTGGGGAAAATGTAATTTTATAGTCGAGGAAGGAATAGTGTTGGGTCACAAAATCTCTGGAAAAGAGATTGAGGTGGACAAGGAGAAAATTGAAGTTATAGCAGGATTGCCACCACCTATTTCCATAAAAAGGGTCAGAAGCTTTTTAGGGCATGCAAGATTATATAAGAGGTTCATCAAGGACTTTTCAAAGATTGCACAACCATTGTGAAAATTGCTTGAGAAGGAGGTGAAGTTCGGATTTAATGAGGCATGTCTAAAGGCCTTTGAGTGCTTGAAAGAGAAACTCACCACTGCTCCTATTATTATAGCTCCAGATTGGTCTCTTCCATTTGAAGTAATGTGTGATGCTAGTGGAGTTTCTCTCGATGTTGTCTTGGTTCAAAGGAGAGCAAAGGATTTCCATCCTATCTATTATGCTAGTAAAACACTAAACACGGCCCAAAAGAACTACACTATCATGGAACAGGAGCTTCTAGTAGTGGTCTTTGCATTTGAGAAGTTTCGAGCATACTTGCTTGGAACTAAGGTGATCATCCATACAAACCATGCTGCTTTGAGGTACCTGATGTCTAAAAAGGATGCTAAACCCATGTTATCAGGTGGGTGTTGTTGCTTCAAGAATTCGAGTTTGAGGTGAAAGACCGAAAAGGAACTGAAAATCGGGTAGCTGATCACTTATCTAGACTAGAGTCTGAGGCTAGAGCAAGAGAAAAGATTTATATCGATGAAGCTTTCCCAGACGAGCAGGTACTAGCTGCATCTCAAGACTTGATTCCCTGGTTTGCTGACTTTGCAAATTATTTGGCCAGCGAAATGATCCCAGTAGACATGACTCCCCAGCAAAAGAAGAAGTTCTTATTTGGTTCTTGAAGATAATATTGGGATGAACTATACTTATTTTGCATTTGTGCAGACGGGATCATTCGGAGGTGTGTGCCATATGTAGAAATATTGAGCATTTTAGAGGCTTCTCACTCATCCCCAGTTGGGGGTCATCATATCAGAACTGCACATAAAATCTTGCAATGTAGGTATTACTGGACCTCTATTCACCAAGATGCCTATGATTATGCCAAGGCATGTGATCTGTGTTAAAGACAAGGTGGCATTACTCGCAAGCATGAGTTACCATTTACCCCTATTCTGGAAGTTGAGTTATTTGATGTATGGGGTATCAACTTCATGGGCCCATTTGTTAGTTCATATGGGATGAAATACATCTTGGTGGCAGTGTATTATGTCTCCAAATAGGTGGAGGCTATTACACTACCTAACAATGAAAGCAAAAGTGTCACAGCATTTCTACGAAAGCACATATTCGCTAGATTTGGTACTCCCAGAGCAATCATCAGTAATGGTGGATCACACTTTTGTAACCGTCTCTTTAGAACCCTGTTGGATATGGCATCAAGCATAAGATGGAAACACCTTACCATCCTCAGTCAAGTGGGCAGGTGGAAGTTTAAAACAGGGAGATAAAGACCATTCTGGCCAAAACAGTGAATACTAATCGGACAGATTGGTCTAGAAAGCTCAATGATGCGTTGTGGGCCTATCGAACAGCTTATAAGACCCCCATTGGTTCATCTCCATATCATCTGGTCTGTGGAAAGTCATGTCATCTGCCGGTTAAGTTAGAGCATAAGGCATTATGGGCATGGCATAATGCCTGTTGGATGTGACATCAAGCATAAGATGGAAACACCTTACCATCCTCAGTCAAGTGGGCAGGTGTAAGTTTCAAACAGGAAGATAAAGATCATTCTGGCCAAAACAGTGAATACTAATCGGACAGATTGATCTAGGAAACTCGATGATGTATTGTGGGCCTATCGAACAACTTATAAGACCCCCATTAGTTCATCTCCATATCAGCTGGTCTGTGGCAAGTCATGTCATTTGCCGGTTAAGTTAGAGAATAAAGCATTATGGGCTCTGAAAAAGATGAACTTAAATTGGTATGAAGCAGCCAAGTTGAGACTTGACCAACTCAATGAGTTAGATGCATTCTGACTTCAAGCTAATGAGAGTGTGGCCATTTATGAAGAAAGAATGAAGATCTATCATGATAAGAAAATTGCAAAGAAGGAGTTCAACACTAGTGATTTGGTCCTACTATTCAACTCAAGGCTCCGTTTGCATCTCGAAAAATTGAAATCTAGGTGGATGGGACCATATAGTGGTGAATGTGTCCCCATATGGTGCAGTGAAACTTGAGAATAAAGATGGAAAAAGGTTCAAGGTGAACGGGCAAAGAATAAAGCTATATTTTGGAGATAGGGCGGAAATAAGAGGAGTTGAGGCGGTGTACCTTGATGATGCCTGAAGAATCACGAAAGTTACGTCGTGTCGCGATATTAAATCAGGCGCTGCATGGGAGGTAACCCATGGATGGTGAAGTCTGAGTAGCCACAGTTTTTTTCCTTCCTTCTGCTTTACATTCTATGCTTCGGGGACGAAGCATGCTTTTTAAAAGGGGAGGGGATGTACTTATATTTTTGGAATTTTGTTGGATTCATCCGAGGGCTTTTCTTGTCATGCTTCTTTTTCCTCGAACATGCTATCTAGTAGAACCGGCATATTTTTGGATTTTATTTTTGTGTTTTTGTTTAATTAACAAGTAGCTTAGGAGTACTCAGCCAATAAATTGCACTAGTTTTAAATTTGTGAAAATTAATCTTGTTTAAGAAAACTTTTTGATGGCTAGCTATGTACTTGTTGATTGCAAAGCATGATTTCTATGGATCTTTTTATGTCATTTAGCGTATTATCATGAGTAGTTCATGTTAGCCATGTATAAACCGGATAGGTAGAATGAATGCAAGACATGTACCATGAGTGAGTGAGGTCTAATACCTAGTTCGATACTGCGTAGAGGATCTAGAGCTTGCCCGGTTGGTCTTTACATAGGTTTTAAGATGGTTGGTTAGGAAAGGATCATAGGTCATTTTTGTTTATTCCATTTTTAGCTTAAATGACCCTACCAAAATAATAAGATTCCCTTGATCCCAATTTTGAGTTTTAAATAAACCATTTTTCTTTGATTAACCAATTAACCGTACCCATTTTTATAATGAACCTGTTTTGGCCCTGGTCCCTCCTTGGACATTGTGAACCTCAACATAGACAAAATGCATAAGTTGAGGTGGATAGAATAGGAGTGCATAAATCTTGGGGAGGTGAAAAGGAAGAGAAAAGAAAAAGGGATTAAAAATGAGGTGTGGTGTGACAAAATAAGAAGAAAAAGAAAAAGCAGAAAAATTGAAAAAGAAGATGCAAAACCAGAATGATGAATAAAAATTTGTGAAAACACACCACACCCATACAAGTGCATAAAAATGGTGAAAAGGGAGGAAAAAATTGAAAAGCAAAAGGGTGAAAAAGTGAAAAAATGGAGCCACACGTATGTAGTACCAAGGAGGGGTTTAGTCACTGGAAAGATTTCATATCTACCATACCCATCCTGAAAGCCTACATTACAAGTCGAATCAAGTCCTATAGTGATCCTAGTCAGACCATCTGACAAGCCAAACTAGAAAAAATAAGAGCAATTCTATGGTATCCAACATGCAGTATTTGAAACCTCTTTATGAGAATGAGAGTCTTACTTGTTCAGTCTCGTGTTTCATATTTTCCTATATTTGTGAGTGGGGGACTTCATTTTCTGTGAGGGTATATGATTTGTGTTTAATTCTACCAATTGTCTATGTGACAAGTATTGGTGATGACTTGACTATCTGTTAATAGCTAGATGACATATCTTGATCTCTATTCATCATGTTTTATCGCTGCTTGATGTGCATATGCTGATTTGATTTATGGGAAAAAGGTTCAAAAGTTGTTTGAGTTATGGTGCAAATTTTGATTGATCGCTGGCTGTAGCATCCTAGGTTTATTTTCCAGTTAAGCATCGTGTTTAGTTTTTTGTTTTCTATTCCTGAGGACATGCAAAACTCTTAAGTTGAGGGTGTTGATGTACTGTGAGTTTATAGCACTTTCGACGCTTAAAATTGAGAAAATAGCATAGACTTAGGTATGTTTATACGGATATGAGGTACTTTTACTTTATTTTCAGAAAAAATAGGTGTTGGAGCAAAAATGTGCAAAAGATGCATAAAAGTGCAAAAAATCAGTCAAGTATAAATCTCAGTACTAGACGACCTTGATTGTACGAGTCGTACTGAGAATCGTGGTAAAAATCAGAAGGCTGGAATAAGAGGAAGGCAAAGTACGACTCTCAGTACGAGCAGTAACTGGAGTCGTGAAAATCTCCAGAGAAAATTGCACAAGGAATTCTCTTGGTACGTGTGGAATCTACGGATAGTAACAACCACTTACGACCCGTATCAAAAGCGGTTGAGGAGCTTCTGTGATTCTTTAAGACTTGGCAGAATTCCAGATGCAACAAGTAAGTACAAGTCATAAGAGGAAGGTACGAGGCATACCACAACACTCATAGAAAACTTCATAAGATGTCAAAGTTCTCAGGGCCAAGCCACGGATGGATTGTACGACTCGTAGGACTGTGGTACGAGTCATATCAGCTGCCAACACTTAGACAAATCTGCAGCAGCCAAGGATGTACGAAAGGCAGGTACGGCCCGTACAATCCTGTTACGGGTCATAGGATCAGTCGTGAGTCAAGCCGGCGCCAGATATAGAAAATTCCTGTTAACTTAGGAAAAGGTTTTTAATGTCTGTATAAATACCTTTTTATGTTTTATTTTAGTAGAACAACAAGAGAGAAAGTAGTAGAGACGTGTGAAAAGTATTTTTGTGAATTTTTATCAAGTTTTGGAGAGCAATTCTTAGGAACAACACTTGATTTCATCAATTTTTCTTGAGATTGTTCATTGATATTCACAGTAAATTTTTCTTCCAATTATTAATGTAAGTATTTAATTATGTGTTTGTCTATAAATGCAAAATATAATCGTACAATTATGAGAGGTTAAAACCTCCACAACTAGGGTTGTGGGAACCATGATGGAATAACGAAATAAGGTTACACAAAAGTGATTCAAAACCAATGCCAAACGCTTATATTGTATTCTTTTCATCTTTAAACGTTTCTAAATGGTGTACAACGTTAGGACTTGTCTGAATTCTTTACTTGCTTGAACCTAGAGAAGTAGAGATTAAAAAAAGAGAATTACAACAAAATATTGGTCTTTATGATCACTGTATTAACTTAAATTGTGGTCGCAGGATAGTTAAATTTTGGACAAATTGATAATGGTTAGAAAGAAATCTCTCATGAGACCTAATCCGGTGATTGAGTATAGTCACTCAATAGGGACGAACCAGTTATTTGAATGAACCCTAGTTATCATTTCTACAAGTAAGCATTGTAATTGAGCACGTGTGTATATCTGAAGTAGTTATGAACCCATGGGGAATACTTACCCTAGTTATTTGTAAATCTTGATAACAATCACAATTATAATATTGCTTTAATATTATTTTTCTTTGAAACCCCCCAATTTGGAAATAACTTACCAATAAGTTTAAGTATCGACATTAGTCTAGATCTTACCTTATACCCTGTGGGTTCGACCCCAATCTCTTTGTTGGGTTCTTTATTGACAATGTCCACTTCATACTTTGCCAGGAAGTATGAGAGTGAGCATTATCAAAGCCTATATGTGATTATATCACGTAATAGAAGGGGAAAAAATCATCTCAAGGAATTTTATGATGAGAAAGTCGATGAAATAAACAAATGGGATTTCGGGTAATTAGAAGAGAATGTGGACACGCTTCGCGCGAGCGTTTAAGTATATGTGTTTGAATGAATTTTCTTTCCAATCAATTTTTCATTTGGTATGTTGTCCGACCATATCATTATCTCTTGTCTTCATTTTATTAAGAAGATTCTAATGATGACAAACAAAGAAGGTTATCAAGTTAAGCATCTATTAATTAATGGATAGTATATTTTGAAAAAATAAGTCAAAAAATATTCTCTAACAATAATTTTATCTCATTTCTATTATACTAAATAAGTATTTGACAATAGAATTTGATGGAAACACGTGTTTTTTATTGGGATACAAATGAAGGTTGAACATTTAAACTATAACATATATAATGGTGTACTTTTTCCTCTGAAAATGTAACAAATATTTTGTAGGATGAAATAATTGTAAAATAATAAAGAAATACATCATAGTGGAGTTATTTAATATGAATAGATATATAATCGTACAACACTCAAAAGAACATGAAGTTTCATATTATTTGAAAAGAGCATATGGTAAGTAGAAAGGGTTGTGTAATTTTTCAAATAGAGTAGCAGTTGTAAATTTTGAAAGTGCAGTCGGTAAAAGCTGAAAAACCAATAATCGAGCAAAAAAACCTTAAAATCAAACCCAAATTTTAACATCAGAAGGGATTGGTCATTAGGAACAATTAGAGTTACATGTGGCAATTTAACCAAGAGAAACAGTACAAACATGTAGCAAATGTCTTGTGCATCAGCTCCTTTGATGTTCCCTAACATAAGCATTATCCTTTTTTTAACCTAGAAAACTTAGCAATCTCCTAAATGTGAAAGAAAATCTATATTTATCTCAGATGGATAGATGAGGCAAAAAATCAAATAATAGACAAGAATATTCGGGAAAACCACCCAAAATCACAAACAATGTGAGCTAACCTACTTAATTCTATTCTCAGAATTCTGCAATATCAGATGAACAGATGAGGCAAAAACCAAATAATAGTCAGGAATATTTAGAAAAATCACTCAAAAGCATAAACAATGTGAGCTAAACTACTTAATGCTATTCTCAGAATTCTGCAATAGGGGTACTTTAATATATTTCCATTCTATCTCACCCCACAAAATAATATTCCATATTGAGGAAACTTAAGTGTTCTTTTGAGTGCCATAAAATTATGTATCTATTCATATTAAATAACTCCACTGTGATGTGTAGTCAGCAACTTCTGCAAAAGGTGATGTGCAAGAACTTGTTGCATCTTCTACTAAAGTTGATGTGCAATAACATGCTGAGCCCCGAATCAAAAGGTGAGGAATCTACCAATCTCTCTCTTCCCTCAAAAGCTTAGTCGTATACTATGTTTAAACTGAAACATATATACTTAAACCCTTGCATAAAGTACGGCCATGTTCGCTAGTTATTTAAAAAGAAAATATAAATAAGAAGCATATTATATGCAATCAACAGACATAGTGCTGCTCTAGAAATGCAAATTTGTATGTTTCTTCAGTTCTCTCTTTCTCAGTGTGCTGTGTTTAGAAGCATTTCCTGTGAATCATGGAAGGTCCAGATTCATTGTACTCTGCCTTAGCTATCCACATCTTTACTCATAAAAACAATAAATCAAATTAGTGTAACGATCATGTTTGATTGGAAATTCACAAAATTAAGAAGCTAAGTACGAAAAAAACCTGTATTTCAGGACTTCATTCAGATTCAAACAACATCTTAATGTCCGTTTGGTTCAAAAATATCTCTTTCCTCAATTAGAATGCTATTAATATTAGACCTTTCTGTAACTTATACTTCAGTGGACATCATGGTAAACTTTTGAACCAAAGATCTTACGTAATCTATATTAAGATTTACATATATTTTACTTGCATAAGTGGAGAAGCTAACTTCATCTATTAATAATGGATGCAATAAAATTTAACTTTAACATTTTCTCAAAACCGTAGCAGTTAAATACATAACTGCGACAATTAAATTAGAAATAATTATCATAAAATTCTTTCACGGTCGTAGATATGACTATCACTCTATACGGGCCAGCATCCTTGTTGTACAAGGAGCAAACTTCTCACCAAGTTTTTGCCTTAACGTAATTTTTGCTTTCGCTGAACTATGCAGGAAAAAGGTAAATCTGAATTTAAAGGTGTAAATTCATATGATTCATCAAAATTTAATCAATAGAAGTGCCTAGTATTTGATTCTAATATGAAGACATACGTGTTGTTTGGTTTGTTTGTTTTGTTAGTTTTGGTTATAAAAATATCACCATCCAACATGGGTGCGACAATAATTTAGGAGAGTCGCAACTTATAGTTTAAGTGTTTAGGTTATTTGCTATAGTTTTATAAAGATCATATTTATAATATTGCTTGAGATAAAGAAAGGAAAAAGAACCTGTATTAAGATATATGATTCGACACTTATGTTGGCCGGAAATTTGCTCCAAAAAATTAATGTGACAAAAATCTTAGACTCATGTGAGATAGATAAAAACTTCAATTAATTGTTAGACATATTTTGTAGTTTTTAATTTTTTTATATGGAGTAGGTAATAGGACAACGAAATATAAAATGGAAAAAAGGAGAGTATCATTCTTTAAGTAGCATTTTATATGATATAACTTACATGAACATGAATGCAAGTCTTGTTCCCTAGTGGTAGTGGGAGGAAGGCTCAAGTAATAATGTATCCTTCGGCATCTCCATTCCAATCTCCAGAGGTATGAATTTTCATACTTATTTCACCTTGAACCCTTATTAATTCATTCCTTCGTTACCTCATTTGTAACAGCAAAATTCTTTAATTACATTAAATTATAAATTATTACATTACTAATTAATTTTTTTGCCCTTTCATACTCAAATAAGAGCATTACATAAAGATTAGAAGTGAACTTTTTGTATATTGTTATTTTCTTTCTCTGTATACTATTTAATCAGAACTTTACAATGATGTATTCTTTTCTTTCACAGTTGGTTTCTGGACGAGATGATTTCATGATAAAAGTTAGACTTTGTAGAATATGGAACGCCATTAATCTCCATAAAAATAGTAAGTTAATCAGTGAAATGATACTTATAGATGAAAAGGTAGCTTCTTACATTGCTTCTTATTTTAAAAATATTGATTTTTTTTGTAAGTCTTAAATTACAAATCACTTATGACTTTATTCTTTCAGGGTAATTTGATGCATGATATTATTAGGCAAAACCAAGTTAATAGGTTCAAAGACAAGTTGATTGAAGGTTCTTTATTTATAATCAAGAACTTCAAAATTGTTGAAAGTATTGGTGGATATAGACCTGTTGAAAATTCATTGAAACTTATTTCCATTGGTTCAACTGTGATCAAGAATTTATGTAAAGATATTGTTGACATTCCTATAAATGGATTTCAGTTTATTAAACCAGCTATGATTGACTCAAGGGTGGACAACGACAATGTATTATCAGGTTTGTATTCTTCTTATTCTCAATATTTTTCATAAATTATAAAAACCATCAACGTTATACTTAAATGACATATTTCCTCCACTTCATTTGTAGATGTGGTTGGTTGTTTATATGGAATTGGTGAAATGCAGAATCCTGGATCGAAGTGAAAAAAAAGAGACATTCAATTTTTTACTGATTAGTAAGTCACTCATCTTCATCTTTGCAATTATATTTCTTACACCATACACCTTTTAATCTTTATTTTTATGTGGTTTGAATGCAAGTTATTGAAACATAGAAATTTAATATAATTAGTAATACTAATTTCTAAGATCAGTTTTCACTCCTATCGACAACTCCTGTTTATTATATTAGTTGGCTCTTCAAGGGATAATTCATCATAGGTAATAGTAGCTGCATGTCCTTTTTAATTTATAAAACTTTAAAAGGCCTGAATGAAAGGTGAAATTATGAATTCATATATTACTGCCAGAATATATTATATCTCTATTCAACCCTTGGGAAAAAATCTAGGGTGGCGTCATAAAGACAAATAGCTTTAACCATAAATAACTAAGTTTAATACGTAAATCAAAATCTAAAAACAGAGGATGTATTAAACAATGATCTAGATCTAAGCCTATAAAAATGGTGTGTCTCCTCTTTAAGGAAAGAAAATGAAAAGACACAACTAAGTTTAATACAGATATTTGAGAATGTAATTCCTAGTGATAACTTCCACAATAAGTGGAATTAATCTTCTATAGCAGGTCAAATTACACTGATAGTGTACAAATTTCATTACACTATCGGTGAATATAAGTTGCACTATATCTTCTGCGAGAAACTTTATTTATGAGTAATAGATCAGTAAGTATGAAAATAGAGATAAATAACATTATTGCCCGCATTAGTGCCAAAATAATCATGCAAATGAATGTTTCTATAAACAGCTTACAGTTTCCTAAGACCTATAATGTGATTACAACTAAATGGGTTTCTATTATGAAGTTACATTGAGATCCAAACTACAGCAAATTCTCAGTGGTGTCCAAGAATATGAATAAATTATGTTATATCTCTATTCAACCTTGGGAAAGTATCTTGGGCAGCATCGTAAAGACAGATAGCTTTAACCATAAGCAACTAAGTTTAATATAGAGGAGATATTAGACAATGATCAGATCTAAGCCTTAAAATTTGGCTTGTCTCCTCTTTAAAGAAAGGGAATGTGTGTGTGTGCGCATAAAAGAAGAAAAATGAGAACTTAAAAAATAAAATGTACTTTTGTTTTACTGCTAACTGTAAGATTTCTTCCATTAGATTTTTTTAGCAGACTCAGACTACGTGTTTGTATATAAATTTTAACTTCCTACACACTGACAAAAGATAATTCTGGGTACCCTCCATAATTAGTGGAATTAAGAACTTAGTAAAAAATTATGCAATAAACCATCTACAACATGTACAAATCTCAATACACTATCAGCAAATATGAGTTATATAAGCTAAATCCTAATGTAGAACTTATACTTGAACCGCTTTCTTCATTAACGTTGGATATGAAGCACTTTTTGTTAAGATATTTACGAGTACAAGATCAGTAAGTAATTAATTCTTTATTGTGTAGACTTGTTTCTTTGTTGTCTAAGGTCGTGATGCATTAATTCTGTTAACTGGTCCAAACAAGAGAGAAATTCATTAAGAAATGCAGGTCTGGGAGGATACCTATTGATTGACAAAATAAAAACAATGCTTAAACCTCGATGTTCTAGAGTCGTTTCTAGTTTTGAATTGTCAATCTTGCTGTTATATACCAGCAAAGCACATCTTAATGGGCACTGTGCCTCTCACTTTGTATTCTCTCACTAGGTAAAACCATAGACCTTGTGTTCTCACATTGGATATGGGAAAAAATCCATCAAACTTGAAATCCCAACATTCTTCACAGTCTTCCTTTTGGAATCTCATTGCCAGACATGTTATGAAGCTGGACTACAAATGACTTCTAAGATTAGAAGAAAACCAAAAACAGTGAATCACTACTATGGTGAGACAGCAGCAAAAATATGAAATAAGAAGTGCATCTTAACCAATATACTAAAAATTATATAGAATTTTATAAAAGACGGAGTCTCTTTACACAAAAATGGAAATAACTTACAGAAATTTACACTTAATAAAATAATGTTACATACACTACTGCAAAAGAAGGTTTTGTAGTTTAAATAAGAAGTCTTTTGCAGTTTAACTAAGAAGTCAATGGACAGCCCTTAGAGCTGTCATAGGAAGCAAAATACAAGAGAATAATGGTTCTCATTTTATTAAATCATAACTTACTGTAAGTATCAAAATTTTATTAAATTTAAATTCATAAATTTATTTAGATTATATTAAATTCAAGAAAATAGTCCAGTAATATGGCTAATATAGTTGTATTAATCATTTAATTTGGACTAGTTTATTTAATTGGACTCCGAATGATGGACCCACTTTAATGGTCCAAGATCCAAATAGCTATTAGCCCATCTTAAATTCCAGAACCATGACACATGTTAAATGAGGTGGCAATTCAAGTCAAATAAATGAGCCATTAAAATCATGTCATATATCAAAATGAGGTGACAATCCAAGTCAAATAAATGAGCCACTAAAATCATGTCATGTGTCAAAATGAGGTGGCAATCCAAACCAAATGAATGAGTCATTAAAATCATGTCATGTGTCAAATGCGGTGGCAATCCAAGTCAAATAAATAAGCCACTAAAATTATGTCACATGTCGAATAGTGTGGCAATCTAAGTCAAATTAACAAATAAATAAAATCATGCCAAGTATGTAAGTGACATGTTCTAGCCAATCAAATTGAAGTTTGTCACCAAAAATATGATTGGTCAGTTTGATCACACAATGTCATCACCCCTACATATAAATAGGGGTCCTCATAACTCACAAAAAGGGAGAAAATTAAGAACAAGAGTAAGAAAAGAGCTCGTGGATCAAAGACCGCAAATTCTCTGCAAGCTACAAGTTCAAGATCAAGATCAAAAACAAAGGAAAGCATCAAGCCATTCAAGATTGAGTTAGTTGTTCGTGAAAAAATAACTCAAAGACGAAGATTCAAGATGAAGAAACTTAGGCCCTTGAATCTAAATCAAATCTAAGTTCGATATAGTTTATATCATCGTTGGAAGAATCAGAGGATTATGTTAGAATATATATAATATAGTAATGATCTTTCCTTATCTCTATAAATATGTTAGGAGTATATTTAGTTACCTTTATTATTAGGTGTATATTTAGTTACCTTTATTATAGCCTATGATTATGCTAAGTAATCTATATATATTATTAACTTGTTGTCAAGGAATAGAGCAAGTAGAATTACCTTCTTTTATGGTATCAGACTAGGGCACAATTCTGCTCTTCTCTCTTCCGCCAAGCCCTGCGTCATCTTCACCTTCTTTCTCATCTAATCAGCCACCATGATTGACTCCTCCTCCTCTGATTCTACCAAATCCTTTTTCCACCCAGCTTTAGCTGTCTCAAACAACAAAAATCACATCTCCATTACTCTCAAGATAGAAAATGTCCAATATGCAACATGGACAAAACTCTTCAAAATCCATGCAAAATCCTACGGAGTCCTCCATTATATCATTCCACCGGCATCAGGGAAAGAGAAGGTACCAAAAACTGATGCTGAAAAAGAGCTATGGTCAAATCTTGATACCACGGTTCTTCAATGGATTTATGCTACCATCTCTATTGACATATTGCATACTATCCTTGAACCCCTCTCCATTGCCATGGATGCTTGGAATAGGTTGTGTGACATATTCCAGGACAATAAAAATTCTCGAGCCATCACTCTTGAGCATAAATTTTCTCACACCAATATGGAGGACTTCCCTAATGTTTCTGCATATTGTCAACGAATCAAGATTCTATCCGATCAACTCAAGATTCAATCCGATCAACTCAAGAACATAGGTGCTTCGATCTCAAATGACTGCCTCGTCCTTCATATTTTAGCTAGCCTCACTGAAGCCTATAAGGAGGTGGGTACACTCATCTGTCAAAACAATCCCCTTTCTCTCTTTTATCAAGCTCGTTCAATGATCATTCTTAAAGAAACAGGCTTTACCAAACAACTTGCTACATGATCCACTACTGCCATGCTTGCTCGAGATTACGATGATAATCCATCTTTTGGAAATAACCACCAAACCATCATAAGTGGTAAAAAGCATCAAAAACTGCAGTATTAATGGTAGAAAGAACCATGGCAGAGGTGGTGGCAGCAGGGCGGTGGCAACCGAAATGGTGGTGGTTTCGGTGGTGGACCGATAGCTGGCAGCAGCACCACGACCAGCAGCACCAATGGCAGCCTTAGATGGGAAATGGACAGCAATGGCAGTGGCCCTTCATGTCGTGGCCTGTGCCTCCTTGTCCATATCCAACCACTCCAAGGACTAGACTAACACTCAATGGAGAAAAGCTGGCATACTTGGGCTACGTCCACCACAAGCTTACTCTACAGACGTTCATCCCATTCCAACCAACATCGAGGTAGTGATGCACACACTTGGGCTCCCTCCTCCGGATGCAAATTGGTACATGGATACCGCATCTACTTCTCATATGACATCCGCACAAGGTAATCTCTCGTCTTATTTTAATTTGAGCAATAATCGTGGTATAATGTCGGAAATGGTCATTCAATTTCAATTCATGGTTATGATCATAAAAACTTGGCTCCCCCCAACCCACCTTTAGCTTTAAAAAATGTCCTTCATGCTCGTAAACTTATCAATAACCTCATCTCAGTTAGAAAATTCACTATTGATAACTCAGTTTCTGTTGAATTTGATCCTTTTGGTTTTTCTGTGAAGGATTACTGGATAGGATGCATCTAATGAGATGTGATAGTCGGGGTAAGCTTTATCCCATCACCACCACACCACCATCTTCTTTTGCGGCTTTAACTTCATCTTTGTGGCATGATCGCTTGGGTCATCCGGGAACACCTATTTTAACTCCCTTAGGCTAAATAAATTTATGGAATGTGATGGACCACTTAACTCTCATATTTGTCAGTCCTGCACTCTTGAAAAAAAGGTTAAATTGCCATTTGTTGCATCTCATTCACAAACATTTATGTCATTTGATATTGTCCATAGCAATCTTTGGACATCTCCCGTTTTCCTTATCTATTAAGTCTCAAACTTTATCCAATTTCTTAGCCTTTCAAAATTTCGTCCGCACTCAATTTGAACGGGAAATAAAGAGCAATCAATGTGATAATGGTCGGGAATTTGATAATGGACCATTCTGGGAGTTTTGCATATCTAGGGGCTTGTATTTTCGCCTCTCTTGTTCTCATACCTCATCACAAAATGAAAAAGCCAAAAGAAAAATTCGATCAATCAACAATATTGTTCATACTTTACTCACTTAGGCGTCATTATCTCCTTCATTTTGGATCATACATTACAAATAGCCACCTACCTCCTCAACATTCTTCCTCATAAAGGATTAGTCTATCAGTCTCTTCTCAAAGTACTCTATCACAAAGACCCATCATATTCTCATCTTTGGGTGTTCGGTTGCCTATGTTACCCCTTTTCCCATCTTCTACAGTTAACAAGCTTCAAGCCTGTTCTACCCCATGTGTGTTTAGGCTATCCATCCCATCATCGTGGTTACAAATGTTATGATTTATCATCCAAGAAAATCATCATAAGTCATCATATCATGTTTGATGAGACCCGATTTCCATTTGCTAAGCTGCATGCTCCCTTAGATCATCACCATTATGGCTTTCTAGATTATGGACCCTCTCCTTATGTAATCCACCACTTAACCTCACAAACAAGCCCAACTTCCAGCAACCATACTCCACTGCCCATTCATCCTAGTAGTCCACCACCCACCGCCAGCATTCTCTCTCCTTTAAATGCTACCACCAGTCCCACTGTTTATCTCTCAAATGCTATCACGATAGTCCACTATCATTTTCCAGCCAAAAATCGGTTACTAGGAGTCAACATGGGATTGTCAAGCCTACCCAAAATATAGCTTCCTTACTCATGCTTCTAGATATCCTCTTCCTCGTAACCCCGTGTCTACCCAACGTGGCCCAAATTGAAAAATGGCTATGAAAGATGAATATAAAGCTCTTATTAAAAACAAGATGTGGGATTTGGCGCCTCGCCACCTAATGTCAATGTAATTTGATCTATGTAGATTTTTAGACAAAACAAAAACTCTGACAGTTCCTCTGAGAGGCATAAAGCCCAACTAGTAGGTGATGGAAAAACTCAACAAACTGGCATGAATTGTGGCGATACTTTTATCTTGGTGGTGAAACCGAAAACCATCCGAACTTTTCTCAGTCTAGCTCCCTCTAAAGCATGGCCTATTCACCAACTTGATGTGAAAAATGCTTTCTTACATGGTGAACTCAAGAAAACTGTCTACATGCATCAACCCATGGTTTTTGGGATCCAACACATCCTGACTATGTTTGTTTACTAAAGAAGTCCTTATATGGTCTCAAGCAAGCTCCCCGGGCTTGGTACAAATGATTTGCCGACCATGTTTCTAATATTGGTTTCACCCACGGCAAGTCTAATCATTCTCTTTTCTTCTATCGTAAAGGTATTGATATGGCTTATCTTCTTTTGTATGTGGATGATATAATCTTGACTACCTCCTCTGATGATATTCAAAAGTCTATCATGACATTTCTCAACTCCGAATTTGCTATGAAGGATTTAGGACCACTTAGTTTTTTCTTGGGAATAGTTATTACTCGCCATGCAGGTGGTTTATGTTTATCTCAAAAGAAGTATGCCGAAGAGATCATAGAACGGCTAGCATGTCATCTTGTAGGCCAAGTACAACTTCAGTTGACACCAAACTGAAGTTAAGTGTTATGTCTACCTCACCATATAAGGATCCTTCACATTATTGTAGCCTGACAGGTGCATTGTAATATCTTACTTTCTGTCATGCCCCGAGTCTACACCCTAGACGTAACACGGTAATTGAAGCCACAAGTGACCCCAAGTCAACCCCTAGTCTATCACTCACTAGCATTCTGAGTAACCATGCACAACAGAAATTTAAAATATCACATCAAGGCAATTTAAGAAATTGTTAAGACTGAAAATAAAGAATCTAAAATATCTTAAATATAATTCTGAAATCAAGTGTGGTCTGAAAGCCATCTACTGAGGAGTTGTTGGGACAAACCCCCATCTAACTCTAAGTCTAACTAAAACAATAACTCAACTGAAGAAAATAAAACAAGGCCCTCGAATGATGAGGACTCACATTTCAGCTGTTGAGGTAGAGGCTCTAAATTGCAGCGACTATCTGAGCTGGGTTTGAGAACCTGCAGCTGTATCATGAAATGATACAGCATAAAAGTATGCGTCAGTACTTTGAATGTACTGAGTAAGTGAGAAAACCATGAGTAGCATGATAGAACTAGTAACTGAACTGATACGACATGAAATGACCAACTGAAATGTTGAAAACTGATAATAAACTGAAATGGTCAAAAGTGATTGTGGCTGATGGTCATAAACATGTCCTAAGTCTGAAATACTGCACTGGACTGATCTGTACTGACGAATCTTAGAGTAAACTACTCTGACTAGTGGGAGAGGCTATAATCGACATATAACCATGTGAGCTAGACGTGGAGTCCGATGTATACACCTCGTCGGTAGGACCCAATATACCTTGCCAGGGTATGAAGGCATGGACTGTGAAAATAACTATCAAAGGGGTCATTAAGCCAAGTAAATAAAACCTATGGTGGCAATGTAGTTCTGGAACCTCGGTGCCCTGGAAGCCCGGCCCTTTCGGTGCTAAGTCCTACTCCCCTGGATAATCCTATTACTGCTACTATTGACAAGCGGATAGCTCGATACTGGGGCCCAAGACTATGTTGACCCAGGGATACTGTCCGAGAGTTTCCTGAGCGTCTTATAGGACCAGATTTGGAAACTGAGTTCTAAGAGTGGTCAGAGTTGCTTATCTGAAACCGTCATAACCGTCTAGAGAACCAACTGATAACTGAACTGGGGTCCGGGGGCTAGTCAGAGCTATAACTGGAATATCATGACCGCCTAATGGACCATATAACTGAAATTTGAGTCTGAGTCTGATAACTGAGAGGCACCACTGACACCTCGGGAAATAATTATAGTCAAACTGATCAGCTGACATTTCTGACTAACACTGAATATCCTAGTACTTTGACTGAAGATGAACTGAAAATTTTGAGAAAATATAGGATATACACATACAAGCATTATAAAAGTACCTAACTCTGAAAGATGCAACCAATTCTCAAGAATTCAAAACTTAAGCAGGATTCTAATTTCTGACTTTTCAACAGTTAGGGCTGAATTTTTGAATTGATGGAACAAGCATCATTTTAATTACAAGCTTGTGGAAAATAGTTCCAATTAACATGGAATAGGATTCCACAAGAATTTATCAAGAACAATAACAATATCTTCAATTTCGTAAGTCCAGGGCTACTGAAAGTTAACAGAGAGAAAGAGTTTTGGGGGACGCAAGGGGAGAGCAATCTTATAGAAGAAACTCTGGTGGAAATCTTTGAGAAAAACTGAGAAGATTGACGTTTGCCCTAGCTTCTGTTCTATGCTTCTAGAGAAAGTCTATGCTTTGTTCTTGAGAATGAGAGAAGGAATATGGGGAGAAACTGTTGGTTACCCTTCTAAAACCTCTGAATGAATCCCAAATGACATAGTTTAGGGACTAGGTAGGTGGAATTTTACAAAAATAACCCTGAGATTTAAATCTGAAATCTGGTCGACAGGAACCAACAGGCCTCAGAACGGGTCGTTAGAAGAAACGGCGGCCGATGGAATCTGTCCGTGGTTTATAGGTTCAGAAACTAGATTCACACTGGTGACCTACGGTTAGGTACAACAGTCCGTTGAAAGCAACAACAGGCCGTTGATACCTCCTGTTGAATCTGGAAAGAAAATTGGGCACGGGGACAACAGGTGATAACAATGACTCATTGGTAGGACCAACACGCCATTGTATCCCCTCGTGGTTCACACGGCTGGGTTCTGGAACTGAATAACGGGTGGTCACAATGGCTCGTTGGATGCTACCACGGGTCATTGTTCCCTCCTATTGTCTCGGGGAAAGGTTCCGATAGACCTCTGAATTGGGATTCAACGGACGACAGGACGGCCCAATCAACAGGTCGTCCTATGACTTGTTGTTTCCCCTTGAAGAAAGGCTGCTTCTAACCACGGCCACTTACAACGGTCTGTTGGTTCCAGCAATGGTCTGTTGTGGGGGTCGTTTGAGACTGAAAATTTTCTGATTTCCTATGGTTTTTCATGCAATGTCTAAATTTGGTCTAGGAAAGTTTTCGGGTGTTACACTTTCACGCGACCAGACATTTTGTATGTTGTGCAATAGATTTGTCTATTCATGCATAACTTGATGGAGTTCCACATATATGCTCATTGTGTGCTAATTAAAGGAACCCTTGATCATGGCTTACTTCTTTATCTATTTCAAACCACCACTCTCATTTTGTATATTGATATAGATTCGGGTGGATGTCTGGATACCAGGTGTTCGACTTCTGGTTATTGTGTTTTTCTTGGTGATAATCTCATCTTTTGATCCGCCAAGCGGCAGGCCACTTTGTCTCGATCTAGAGAGGAGACCGAATATCAAAGAGTAGCCAATATAGTTTCTGAGTCTTGTTGGCTACAAAATCTTCTTCTAGAACTTCATTTTCCAATACAAATGCTACATTGGTATATTGTGATAATGTTAGTGCCATATATCTATCTGGAAATCCTGTTCAACATCAATGTACTAAACATATCGAGATGGATATTCACTTCATCGGTGAATAAGTTGCTCGTGGTTATGTTCGTGTCTTACATGTCCCATCGCGTTATTAGATAGCAGATATATTTACTAAAGATCTTCCTTTGGTTCTATCTGAAGATTTTTGGGACAGTCTATGCGTCCGCAAACCTCCCGCTTCGACTACGAGGGTATGTAAGAATATATGTAAATATAGTAATGATATTTCCTTATCTTTGTAAATATGTTAGAATATATTTAGTTATCTTTATTGTTGGTATATATTTAGTTACTTTTTTATAGCCTAGGGTTATGCTAAGCAATCTGTATATATTGTTTACCTGTCGTCAAGGAATAGAGTAAGGAGAATTACCTTCTTTCAGATTATATAGAGAATATAACAGTCATCATACTTGAAATCAAATGCTATATTTTGTTACATGATTTTACTATCTTGATTATTATTTTTCTTGACTCAAGATTTATCGTCTACACTCACTAAAGGCTCAAGAATGAAAGCTAATATACATATTCATTTCATCTTGCATCTTAGTCATATACGACTCATTTGTCTCACCTACATGATTGGACTCATTGTTAAAGTTGTAAGTAGAAGAACCACTTTGGATATTGAGAAGGGCTTTACTATTTCTAGAAGCAAAGGTAGTATTTGCATCGTAATCAAGCACATGTTGACTTCCTTGATCATAAGATCCTACATCTTTATCCAAGCTACTTGTGCCACGATAGCTCTTCCTTCTACAAAACTTTGGTGATTTTGCATGAGTTGGTGGTGGCTGCAGGACAAAGAAAAGGAAATTAAAATTACAAGGTCGTTCAGTTGATAAACAACAGGGAATGTCAAAAGATCAGTAACCTAATGTGAACTTTAACACACTCAAAGGCCACAAAATGAAAAACAGACATCACAATTACACAGCGGATTAAAACTATAGTAAACCTCAACTTAAAGTTCATGTAACTATAAGTTATTGGTGATGAGAATGCAGTACCTTTTTTGGTTCAGCCTTAGGAGGAGGTCCATCATGGTAGAAACTCGGCATTGATAAACTGGAGAGTACTCATAACTTTCATTCCAAAAATGTGTAAAGTTGTAAAACCCTTGATATTAGTTAAACAATGACCAAATAAACTAGAGACTGTTCCAAGTGAACAACCAACTCCCTCCATTCCTATTTACTTAAGACAATGCAGAAAACAGAACACATATTCAATCACAATTATAATGAAAAATACAAGTGACAATTAATTTTGAACCATGGTATCATTAGAAATTACAACAAAAAGAACTACATGGTATGAAATTAATAATACCAAATGAATATTTCATCTTAACTACTCAGTCAAATTTTTATCTACATTGAGAAAAGTGTTCTTGAATGTTAACATACCTGAGTTAAAGAATGTTTTCCAAGTAGAGTATGAATGACTATACAAACCACTATAAACCAAAACTCTCATCAATTTCTAATTATATTATATTTACCAATCTTGGACTCTGTGTCAAACTGTTGGTTGGTTGCTTCTTGCGATTATATTGTAAAGCGATTTCAAGTTTGAGTGAGATTATGAAAAGAAATGATACTTTATCATATATTTTATGAAAGCAAAAGTCAAATGTAACTTATATTATATCTCCAATTATAACTTGTTCTCTAAAGCTTAAAAATAAAATCCAAAACTATACAACAAAAGGAGTTCCAATTGGAAAAAAGGAATCAACGGACACAAAATAAAATTAACATAATTCAAGAGATTTGTAGCATAGAAGGGCAATAGGAATTCAATAGCACTTCAAATACAAATTTCACATTTATGTTGCAGCAGGTCAAGGGAAATAGTCATTATGTTATAAATCAGTTATTAAGTCAAAATAAAAAGGTTCTAATCAAATAAGGTAAAAAAACTAATGTAAGCAGGTGAGGGATGAATGAGCACTGCATCAGGTCGGTGAATAGCACTGATCAACAAAAGTTAACTAAAACGTAAAACTAAAAGGGTTATGACTCTCAAAGATAAGGGGGAGAGAGTGAAAAATATTTCAAATGCTTGCAAAATATCCACCATCAAAAGATTGATTGCGGAGATCATACTCAAAAAAGCCATTGGGAACGTTTTCAATAGTAGTAGGGAGGCCACTAGGAAATAATGGTTTTTCTTGATTTATCACCATTAAATTATATATATGTTGGACTGATTTACCAAACCATTGTTGAACACCAGTCAACATCTCAATAATGCTACATTCAAATCCCCAAGCATCAGTCTCACAAGTTATTTGGCTCTAACCTCAGGTTTCGACTGTTCTAGAGCCATGTAGTTTAGAGTTCCAAGCCTTAATGCTAGATCAGAATCAGGTGGTTCAACTCCCATAAGAAGATATGGTTTCCCAATGTCTCCGAGGAATACTTCAGCATGTTCATTTAGAAGAAAAATAGTTGACTTAAGATTCAGAACCAGGACATTCATTGAATGCTCCCAAATGATCCTGTACCGATAACTCGCTCTGCCATATAACTGAGGTCTGCAGAAAAGTAATATTAACCCAAAGTTCCAATTGTAGAGAATGTAACACTGATCAATCAATTCTCCTATAATACATATGCAAATAAACAAACTCTTAATTTAGGTTAACAACAAAAGTAATCAAAATCAGGAGTAAACCTTACAAGTATGGATTAAAACTAAATAATTTGATCATAAATTCAAATGAAATAGTTTTAGTTGGAGCTTATCACAAATACCTTTGGTAAGAGGATTTTAGATTAGTCAACAATATCAGCTCGTGTACCCTTTGGTATTACTAGTAGTATTCGTCACAAATTACAAAAAAGAGGAAGCTTAATCCTACTTGTTCCCAGTATAACATGCAGACTGGTTCAAGAGGTACTCAAGACTACTACTTCATGCAGATGGGACACCCCCGATATAGGTATGTTGTATATATGCATATAACTGAAAAGAAATTTCTATACCATGGGCCATGTGAAATGTCCAATATTTGTTGCAAAAATATAACTTTACATGATCACATAACTAGGCACATATTTCACTTAAAACATCCAATCGTCCTCCACACCATGTTGACGAACATCAAGTTTATCTCGAGTCATTTTCCACATTTATATTGAGTATTCTTCAACTACAAAACTACAATCTATGAGTTGTTAAGACTTGTTTGAAAAATTGATAAACTGGAGAGTACTGATAACTTCCATTCCAAAAATATATAAATTTATAAGACCGTTGATATCAGTTAAATAGTGACCAAATAAAGAAGAGACTGTTAAAAGTGAACAACCAACTCTCTCATTCCTATTTACTTAAGACAGTGTAGAAAATAGAATAAATATTCAATCACAATTGTAATAAAAAATGCTAGTTCCAGTTTAATCTGAAGCATGGCATTATTAGAAATTACAATAAAAAAATACATGGTATGACATTAATAATACCAAATGAAGATTTCATTTTTAACTGTTTGGTAAAAAAAATTTCTACATTTGAAAGAGTTTTCCTAAATGTTATGGAAAAAAATGATACTTTATTATATATTTTATGAGATAAAAAGCCAAATGTAATTTATATTATCTATCCAGCTATAACCTGTTCTCTAAAACTTAAAAAATTAAAATCCAAAACTATATGACAAAAGGAGTTCCAATTCGAAAAAAAAAATCAACGGACATAAAATAGAATTGACAACATAATTCTAGAGGTTTGTAGCATAAAAGGGCAATAGGAATTCAATAGCATTTCAACTATAAATTTCACATTTGCGGCACAAACTAAATGTCACAATGTAAATATAAAATTAAACATTGATCAACTAATTCTTCGAAAAGGCAGAGGCAATTTATTTGTCAATGCACGTCTAATCATGTCACTAAACTTAAAATGGTAAAAGGACCCAGTAAATTTGTCTAAGCTCAAACAACAGTAACATTTTAGAAGCAACAGGTATGTATTTTCATATTCATTTCACCTTGAACTTTCATTAATTCATTTCTTCATCTTCCTCATTTGTAACTACAAAATCCTTTAATGTGTATTAAATAATGAATTATTACACTGCTAATTAATTTTTTTGCCCTTTTATACTCTAATAATAGTATTATATAAAGACTGGAAGTGAAACATTTTATACCATGATGTAAAAATTAATAAACAGTGAACACTAGTCAACTAAATCTCTTGTAAGACAGGTGCAAACAACCAAACTATTTTCATAACTAAATAATGAAGAAAAACAGAGTCGGGATAAATCATACAAGTATGGATATTATCACTTCAAATTAAAGTTGAATGATAGTAAAAAGCCAATTCTTTGTCAAAACACATCTACTAGTGTCATTAAACTAAATTGTCTAAGCTTAAACAACAGTAAAAGGTTAGCAGAAATATTAAATCTCTACTTCTTGCACTTATTTGTGTCTTCATCACTTATTTCATCTTCTAGGTTTCTCCTTTTCCTACTCTTAGCCCCATCAGTGACATGTACTTCCTCATGATCTTTCAAACTCTCCAATAAGACATCAACAGATATTTGTTTATTATGTAAAAGTAAATTTATCAACATGTCTTATAAACATGTTCATCTTAAGAATAAGTAGAAACCCCATACTTGAAATAGTAAATCAAAATATCTTTTCTTTGAACAGTTCTTTGGTTCCCTAAGCTTTTGATACGCTTTCATCCTCTAGTAAGTTCTTCACCTGTAAAAGTAAGAGGTAAAAAAAATATTTTATAAACTATATGAGATTGTGTATTATAAATTTCAACAGTTTATATTGCAATACCTTTTTCTCTTCTCTTAGCTTGTACTCTAATTCCAAATTATCCTCTGGAATCCAAAGCATTGATACTGTAAAATTTTCAAGCCCTTCTTTCAAATTGTACGTATTTGATTTAAGCAGAGGCTTTGAGTTTGTATAGGAACATCATTGTTATCCGATGACAGCTTATTGAACAACTTGTGAGCTGATGTATCGAGGAGGTTTTCAGCCACGTCATTGAATAAGAAAAAAGCACTTTCCCCAGTCTTGTATTTCACTTTTATGTATATCTTGTACTGAAGTTTATAAAATAAGTTAGATTAATTCGTAATACAAACAAATTCACAGTCCTTTCAGGATCCTTACTTCACCAAAGGAAACTTGCAATCTTTTTTACAATTGGGGCATCGATAAACACCATTTGCAGGTTCAATCTTCTTTGAGCACACATTAAATGAAATGTAGTACCATCTAAAATAGTTCACTACTTCTGTAATTTTTCTCCTCATGGTAATAATATATTTGTACAATTCTTAAGAAAAATACAATCATCAATCTTGTTGAAGTTTTGAAATAACAAATCAAAAATATAAGAAGCAAAAAATTAACTTGTATGTTAGGACTCCAATTAGACTCCAACAAATTCTTAATGTCCATCCAATTCATAAACATTTCTTCCTCAATCAGAATGCTATTTACATTAGAGCTTTCAATAATTTGTACTTCCATGGACATGGCGGAAAAACTTTTGCACAAAAGATCTTATGTAATCTATATCAAGATTAACATATATTTTGCTAGCATATGTGGTGAAGAAACTAACTTCACCTATTAACAATGTATGTAATAAAAATTATGGTGACAATTTTTTCATAATGTTAGCACATAAATATATAACATCTGACCATTAAATATAAAATAATACCACAGAATTTCTTAACCGTTGTGAAAATTATAATCACTGTATATGGCCTAGAATCCTTCATGTGAAAGTAAGGAGAAAAGTTCTCTCTGAAATCTTCCTATAAAGGTTATTTTTAATTTCCCCGAACTATCCGGAAAAAAAAAGAAAACTTAGGAATATAATACTTTATTTAAATCTAATCAAAAGAAATGACCAATGTTTGATTTTCAAATAATACTGTTTACTTTGAGACACAATTAAATAGAGTAAATAGATGAAATTTATCAAAATTGTGTATTTTGTATTACAAATTCACCTTTAGGAATATAACAAAATAAACTACTTAAAATGACATGAGCAATTTACTAATCAGTAACAATTTGGATGTCCCTTTTTCTCCACTTCGATCCAGCATTCTCCATATCACCAACTCCATATAAACAACAAACCACGTCTATAAATGAAGAACAAAAAGTGTTTTCTGAAATAACGTTGATAATTGAACAATTTGTCAAAAAATTAAAAATTATAGGTATATATATACCTGATAAGATCATGTTGTTGATCACCCTTGACTCAATCAATTCTGAATTAATAAAGTGAAATCTGTTTATAGGAATATCAACAATATCTTCAGATAAACTCTTGATTGTAGTTGAGAGAAAGAAAATTTCGATGAGTTTTCAACCGGTCTATATGCACCACTATTTTCAACTACTTTGAAGTTCTTGATGATAAATAATGAACCTTCACTCAACTTATTCTTGAACCTGTTAACATGATTTTTTTTTCTGACTATAGCATGCACCAAGTCGCTCTGATATATCAAAACTAGTGATTTTAGAATTAAGAGTTTGAAAAAGAATGTGTAACTAAAAAATTAAGAATTATGTAATGAGGTACTTTTCATCAACAAATATCATATTCAAACTAATCAACTTGCTATCTTTATTGGAATTAATTGCATCCTACATTCTAAAAATTCTAACTCAAATCATCTCTATCAGTAACTAACTCTGTAAAAAAGAACACATTATTCGAAAAAACTCAAATAAAAGCAAGAGAGAATAAGCAAGCTACAACATGAAAAAGATTCACTTATAATCTATATATAGCACATAAAAAGAGTATGAAAAGGTCCAAGAATTAATTAAATGCAGTTATTCAGAGATTAATACAAATTAAAATCTATTATAACTACAAATGATTAAGAGGAGGAAGATAAACGGTTGTTGGACCTGTTAATTTTTTTTTTTTGAAACATTAGAATAAATGTTATTGATTTTTGAAGAAAGTGTAACTGAATAAGAGTGGGAAGATGATGTAGGGTTTTTCCAATTGTTTAATAGGAACCTGTTAAATTTTTTTTTTGAAACATTAGTATAACTGTTATTGATTTTTGAAGAAAGTGTAACTGAACAAGAGTGGGAGAAAAATGTGGGGTTCTCCAGTTATTTAATAGGAAGATTCGTTCCTAATCTTTTGATTTATCTAGATTTCATCTTTGAATTGGTTAATCTTACTTCTCCAAATCAGAGAAGAAAGTCATACTTGTAAGAGAAATTACCCTGAAGGCTTTCAGCTACATCAGAAAGGTTTTTTGTTAAAATGTTGTTTGAGATCATTATAGTTTACAGAGTCTTTAGTTTTGGTTTTGCTTTCTTTTTTCAAATGAGTAATAGTGACACATTTCTTTTCTGAAATAATTTGTGAATCGGCACTTAAGACATCGTATTAAATCATCAGTTGTTGTCTGTCTGTAGAACAAGCCGATAATACCTCATTCTAATATGTAAAAAGGATTTAGACATTGCTCAATAAAAAAAATAAATTTATCGCCACAGATTTCAGTAGCATCATCATTTGTTAGTTGTTCAAAATTTTGATGGCAACTAAGAATAAGTATCTTCATTCTACCTTCTTTGTCTGTGTGATTTTCATTACCTTCCATTAGTTCCTTCCTCCGCTCTTCAGCTTGCGATCCTTCAGGCATAAATGGACTTGCTATAGTTTGACATATATGAAAATAATCAACATTCTTACCTGAAGAAGCTTTAATAACTTGAACATGTGATTCATTCTTGTATATGAGTTTAAGATCATTTGAAATTTATGGAATTTTCTGAACAGAACCATCATCATAAATTATCCTATTCTTAAGAGTAGGAGACCAAAGCCCCATCTCAGTTAATTCATGAAGAAGATGTTTGTTCGCCATAACAAATTCACCACTGAAAAAGAACATTCATAGTTAGAATCTGAGAACTCCTTCATCTCCCTGAGCTCGCCGATCCACGTTTCAAATGGATGGAATCTTTTCACTTTACCTTTATTGAAATGAACGGTTAAAGATAATTCGGAAAGATAAAGGAAAAGGTGAAGAGAAAGCTGGACGGTTTGTTTCATCTGATAGGTGTATGAGGTAAAATTAAATAGTAATAATTGGGTAGAAGATTTTTTTATTTAAGATGGAGAAAAATGCTTTAAAAAATAGGAAAAAAGATAAATAAAAATAGTGTCTTTAGAAGCATGTCACAGTAACACACCCCCCCCCACACACACACACAACACACACACACACACACACTAATCTATACAAACGCGCCTCGCGCGTGTCCCTCATATTAATAAAAATAAATTTAAAGAAATAACATAAATAATATCTAAAAAATGTATTTGTGTAACAACATAAGAACTTAAAAAGAAAATTATCAATTTTAAATTGGTAAATGATTATGTTTAAAAATTTGATCCAATTTAGTAGTTCTTTCTTCAGTTTGTTTTATTGAACAAACACATCATAGACATAGCGTTTGATGAAGGTAAAAAAATCATTTATTTTTATATGAGAACTTAAATACATGTATTATATGTATATATAAATATTAATATTTTTCATATATTTTAAATAAGAAAGAATGTTATACACAAAATTTAGTTAATTTTAAAATTCTAGTGTCCACCAGCTCCAGTACCACCTCAGGACGACACAGTGTCCACTGCTGAATTCAGGACGGTTATCCAGCTGCTTGCTCAAACAGTCACTAACCAGGTGGCCCAGCAAGTTGTCCCGGTCAACACGAATGGGTCTGCAGTAGCTGCTAGGGTGCGGGACTTCACTCGCATGAACCCTCCATCATTTCAAGGATCCAAGGTAGGGGACGACCCTCAGGAGTTTGTGGACGAGATTAAAAGAATTACTCGTATCATGGGACTCAGCTCCTCGGAGAGTGCCGACCTAGCTACCTACCAGCTCAGAGGGGTAGCTCAGGTCTGGCATGACCAGTGGAAAGAAGGGCGGCCAGCAGGAGCAGGACTGGTGGAGTGGGAGGAGTTCCACAGTGCTTTCCTGGATAGGTTTTTCCCTCAGGAGTTGCGGGAGGCTAAGATGACAGAGTTTATGAACCTACAGCAGGGAAACCGGACACTGGAGGAGTATGCTTTGGAGTTTACTAGACTATCAAAGTATGCTTCATAGATAGTGGCCCAGCCAAGGGCTCATATGCTGAAATTCGTTAATGGAATATCTAATCTGGTCTTCAAGGAGTGCAGGACTGCGATGCTGATCAAGGACATGGACCTTCTAGCCTAATTGTTTATGCCCAGCAGATTGAGGCAGAGAAGCTGAAGGATATGAAGCGTAAGAACAAGTGGGCAAGAACTGGTCATTCAGACTATGACCATCAGAAATCTGGTAGTAGTAGTCTCCCACAACAGCAATAGCAGCAGCAACAAAATCAGAGAGCCCCAGCACACATCTCAGCCAGCGCCTTAACCTTTCGATCCCGCTAGGATCAGAGGGGCGGAGCATCTGGCTCTCAGTCACAGAGTTTCAGTGCCAGCAACAAGTATCCAGCTTGTCCCAAGTATGGTAGGAATCACCCAGGAAAATGCCTTTAGGGACGAGAGGGCTGCTTTAGGTGTGGATAGCTTGGACACAGGCTTAGGGAGTGCCCGTCAGCAAGGCGAGGGAGATCACAATCTAACACATCATCAGCTTCAGTAGGTCGACCAGCCCAGCAAGCTAACCAGCAGGAACAGATGGCGATCAGTGCCAAAATCATTTTTGTGCTCTATCTTCTCGTCAAGATTAGGAAAGATCACCTAACATAATTACTGGTATGTTACATCTCTTCCATCTAGACGTATATGCCCTCTTAGATCCAGGAGCTACTCTTTCATTCGCAACTCCGTATATAGCAGTTCAGCTCAGTATAAGTCCAGAGGTTCTCTCAGAACCATTCTCAGTCTCTACCCCAGTTGGCGAGTCAGTTAGAGCCAGCCGGGTGTATAGAAATTTTCCAGTCTCAGTCCTGAATAAAGTAATTCCGGCTGATCTCGTAGAGCTCGACATGGTCGACTTCGACCTTATTCTCGGCACGGATTGGTTACACTCCTGCTATGCCTCAGTTGATTACAGAACCAGAGTGGTCAAATTCCAGTTTCCTAATGAGCCAGTTTTAGAATGGTCGGGCAGCAGTTCAGCGCCTAAGGGTAGGTTTATTTCCTACCTTGAGGCACAGAAACTCATTTCCAAAGGATGTCTATATCATCTAGTTTGGGTCAAGGATTCCAACTCTGAGACCCCAACCATTCAGTCAGTTCCAGTTGTCAGCGAGTTCCCAGATTTATTTCCTGAGGATCTTCCCTGAGTTCCCCTAAACGGGAAATAGACTTCGGAATAGATCTCCTCCTAGATATTCAGCCCATCTCCATCCCTCCTTACAAAATGGCTCCAGCTGAGCTTAAGGAGTTGAAGGAGTAACTAAAATATCTTCTTGACAAGGGTTTTATCAGACCCAACATCTCTCCCTAGGGTGCTCCAGTGTTATTCGTGCGTAAGAAAGACAGTACCCTCAAAATGTGCATAGATTACCGTCAGTTGAATAAAGTCACGGTTAAGAACAGATATCTCTTACCTAGAATTGATGACCTGTTCGACCAGCTTCAGGGAGCCAGTTGTTTCTCATGATCGATCTCAGGTCAGGATACCATCCATTAAGGGTCAAGAGTGTGACATACCAAAACAACATTCAGAACTCGGTATGGTACTACGAGTTTGTGGTGATGTCCTTTGGACTCACAAACGCCCCTGCAGCCTTCATGGATTTGATGAATAGGGTCTTTAAGTAGTACCTAGATATGTTCGTCATCGTATTTATCGACGGCATTCTGGTATACTCCAAAAATGAGGAAGAGCATGCAGATCACCTGAGGATAGTGCTACAACCACTCAGGGACCGCCAGTTGTTTGTCAAGTTCAGCAAGTGTGAATTCTGGTTGAAGGTTGTGACATTCTTGGGTCATGTGGTCTTAGGCAAAGGGATATAAGAAGATCCTCAAAAGATAGCAACGGTGAAGGATTGGCCCAGACCTACCTCTCCTACTAAAATCAGGAGTTTCTGGGCTTAGCGGGTTATTACCGAAGGTTTGTAAAAGGTTTCTCCGCCATAGCCTCTCCTCTGACCAAGTTAACTCAGAAGAAGGTGAAGTTCCAATGGTCAGACGAGTGTGAGAAGAGTTTCAAGGAGTTGAATACTCGACTCACTACCGTTCCTGTGTTAATCTTACAGAAAGGATCAGATGGGTAAGTTGTGTATTGTGATACCTCCAGAGTTGGATTTGGTTGCATTTTGATGCAGCGGGGCAAAGTGATAGCCTATTCCTCTGGACAGCTCAAAGTCTATGAGATGAATTATCCAACTCACAACTTGGAGTGGGTAGCGGTGGTATTCGCATTGAAAATATGGAGACACAACTTGTACGGGGCTCACGTGGATGTGTTCACAAATCACAAGAGCCTTCAGTATGTGTTCAGCCAGAAGGACTTAAACCTGTGTCAGAGACAGTGGTTGGAACTGCTTAAGGATTATGACATGAGTGTGTTGTATCACTCGGGGAAGGCCAATGTGGTGGCTGACACCCTAAGCAGGCGGTCTAAGGGAAGTGTAGCTCACATTGAGGAAGGCAAGAGGGAGCTAGCGAAAAAAGTTCACAGGCTAGCCCAATTAGGGGTGCAGTTGGTGGATTCAGCTGAAGGAGGCGTGGTAATGCAAATCGGGTCGGATTCATCCTTGGTAGTAGAAGTTAAGTCCAGACAAGATGAAGATCCATTTCTACTTAAACTTAAAGAAGCAGTCCTCAGAAAGGAGATTGAGGCTTTCTCCCAAGGGGGAGATGGGGTGCTTCATTACCAGGGCAGATTGTGCGTGTCGGATGTTGGTGAGTTGACACAGCAGATACTGGCTGGGGCACACAGCTCGATATACACCCATGAAAGGGGTGATGAGGTTTGGAAAGAAGGAAAAGCTCAGTCCAAGGTATGTGGGACCTTATAGAATTTTGAGGCGTATCAGCAAGGTAGCCTATAAGCTAGAGTTACCTTCAGAACTAGCAGTTGTGCATCCAGTTTTTCATGTGTCACTTTTGAAGAAGTGCATCGGAGATCCAACCTCAGTTCTACCATTGGACAACGTAAGGATAAAAGATAGTCTCTCATATGAAGAAGTACCAGTCCAGATTCTTGACCGTCAGGTGTGTAAGCTGAGGAACAAGGAAATAGCTTTAGTCAAAGTCTTATGGAAAAATCAGCAGGTTGAGGGAGCTACGTGGGAGGCCAAAGTAGATATGATGGCTAAATACCCGCACTTGTTCCCTACTGGCTCCAGTACAGCTTGAGATATTAGCTATGACCCTAGAACTCAGTTTAGTTTTCATGACTCAGTTCAGATATTCAAGTCTCTTTTATGTTTTAGAATGTATGTATGATAAGTAAACTCAGTCCAGATATGTATTTTGAAACGGAGATAGCCATTCCGATAGTTTTGGAGTTAAATGAGCAGTATTTAAGATTTTGATTGTTATTTTCTGCTTCCTGTGTGTTTTCTAACATTCGAGGATAAATGTTTACAAGGGGGAGATATTGTAACACCCCGAAAACTCAAAATCTAATTCTGGGGCATAAAGTAGGAAATATGGAAAACTGCAGAAAATATTGCAGAATGACCCACCCAACGAGTCGTTAAGGGACCCAACGACTCGTTAGGCCAACCGTGAGGAGGATGCCTAAGAAAAGTCAGTGTTCCCAACGGGCAACTTCACTAGTCGTGGTCATGTCCCACGACCCGTTGAGTCACCCGTTGTCAGGACAGAATCCAACAACTTGAGAAGATGGCAGTGTACTTGATGGGTGGTCACCACGAGGCGTCGTCCATGGGAACGACTCATTGAGTGACCCGTGACCATCCTTGTATTAATTTTCCCAGGAGGTGAGATAGTGTGGTCGACGACTGGTGACCACAAGTCGTGGCCAGTGACCACGACTCGTTAAGTCACTTGTGGTCACCCACTGAAGATTCCAGGCAGTGTACTTGACAGGCATGACCATGAGTCATTGTCAGTCACCACGACTCGTTAGGTCACCCGTTAGGAGCACCTGACAGTTTTTCCCAACGAACTTCTAAGGACTATTTAGTAATTTCTTATTCACCTAAGCTTTAAACTACATCGTTTTGGACCTAATTTTAGACTTATTATAGGGTTTGGATAGTTCCTCCCCTCATTCTCACGTTAACCCTTAGAGAAAAAACATCGTAGAATTCTCTCTCAGAGTATTTCAGAGCAAGGGCTAGGGCTGAACTTTTCTCTTCGATTCTCCAGCAAATTCTCCAGGTTTCTTCACCAGATATGTGGGGTTTTAGCTAGGGATTGTTCTTCCCTTGTGTCCCAAAAATCCTCCTCTACTGCTTCTATCAGTTTTTAAGCCCTAAGCTTTCGAATATGAAGAGTATTCATGTTTATTTTCGTTGATTTCACTTAGAACGATGTTCATGGATATTGTTGATATGATCCTCATAAATTCCTTATCAAATTGTCAATGTTCATAAAAAAAGTGAGAGTAAGCCCTAATTTTTCGAGTAATGATTTTGCTTGTTAAATTCTCTCTAGTGAATGAAGAATGCTTTGGGTTGATTTCTTAGAATTTCTTGCTATGCGTATATGTTGGGTAAATATCCCCTAAATTAGAATGACTTTAGTTCGTTGAATGAAATTCATGTAATTCTTAAAATTTCTCTTACTATTGGGATAAATTGAATTCTCTATTAGCTGCTAGTAGTCTAGACCAGTTAGAACTAGAATTTCTCTAGAATCATATCAGTTTAGTCTCAGCCAGATTGCTAAAATCCTCAGTGTTATTCAGAAAATTGTCAACTGATCAGTTTGACTTCAGTCTTATTTCGAGGTGTCAGTGGTGCCTCTCAGTTATAAGAATCAGACCCAGATTATAGTTTTTGGTCCATTAGGTAGTCATGACATTTTAGTATATAGCTCTGACCAGCCCCATGACCCAGTTCAGTTACAGCTTGTTCTTAGACGGTCACGACGCTTCTAGATAAGAAGCTCTGACCAGTCTAGAACCCATTTTCAGAATCTGGTCCGATAAGACTCTCAAGGTACATACAGTTATACGTCCCTGACTAGTCTTGGACCCCAGTTTCGAGCTATAAGTTAGTAGTTCAGTTTAGATTTTTCAGTGGGAGTAGAACTTAGCACCGAGCGGGCCGGGGTTCCAGTGCACCCAGGTTTCCAGAACTACGCCGCCAGTGTAGGTTACAGTATTACTTGGCCTGATTGGCCCCATACTTTTGTGATCACTCAGTTCATGCCTTTATACCCTGGCAAGGTATATTGGGTCCTACCGGTGGGGTGTATACATCGAACTCCACGTCTAGCTTATGTGGTTATATGTCGGTTATAGACTCTCCCACTAATCAGTCCAGTCCAGTTTCAGAATAAGCAGCTCAGTTCATTTCCAGTCCTCAGTTTAACTCAGTTCAGTACAATATCTCAGATTTAGTGTTTCAGACTTAGGGCACGTCCTTGACCATTTCAGATTATATCAGTAGTTCAGTTTAGCTTGTCTGTTGGTCATTGTGTGTCATTTCAGCAAAGACTTTATTTTCAGTTACGTTTCTCCCACTTACTCAGTACATTCAAAGTACTGACTCATACTTCTATATTGTATCGTTTCATGATAAAGTTGTAGGTTCTCAAACCCAGCACCATTAGTTGTCGCAGTTTAGATTCTCTGTTGCAGCAGTTGAAGTGTGAGTCCTCATCATACGAGGGCACTATTTTCCTCTTTCAGTCATGTGTTAGTTTCAGTTAGACTTAGAGTTAGCCGGGGGCTAGTCTCAACAACTCCTCTATTAGATGGCTTTCAGATAGACATGATTTTCAGATTTATCAGTATTATTCTATTGTTTGAACTTTAGGTATTCAGACTTGTCTCTCATGAATATTTTATGATATTATTTTAAGTTTTGTTGTGCATTTTTATTCAGAATGCTAGTAACTGATAGACCAGGGGTTGACTTGGGGTCACTTGTGGCTTCAAATACCGTGTTACGCCCAGGGTGTAGGCTCGGGGTGTGACACGAAGATAGATCTCAGATCCGGATACCATCAGCTCATGGTTCAGGAGAGTGACATCCCGAAGACAGCCTTCAAGACTCGGTATAGTCATTAGTTTGTAGTTATGCCTTTTGGACTAACGAATGCTCCTGCAGCTTTTATGGATTTAATGAACAAGATGTTCAAGACATACTTGGATATGTTCGTGATTGTATCCATAGATGACATCCTGATATACTCTCAAAGCGAGGAGGAGCATACCGCTCATTTGAGGATGGTGTTACAGACTCTCAAGGACCACCAGTTGTATGCTAAATTCGGTAAATGCGAGTTTTGGTTGAACTCAGTGGCATTTTTGGGCCATGTGGTGTCAATGAGGGTATAAAGGTGGACTCTCAAAAGATAGAAGCGGTGAAGAATTGTACTAGATCGGTGAATCCTTCGGATATCAAGAGTTTATTGGGTTTAGCTGGGTATTATCGGAGATTTGTTGAGGGGTTTCATCTATTGCAGCGCCATTGAACAACTTGACCCAAAAGAAAGTGAAGTTCCAATGGTCGGATGCTTGTGAGTGGAGCTTCTAGGAGTCGAAGATGATCTTGGGCAGATTTATATGCCCAAGTGATACTCAAACGTATTATTTTCGCCTTGTTTGTGTGCAATATGTATATATTCTCATGTAATTGGTAATAAAATGTGAATTTATACTAACCAACATGATTAGCATTTGTTTTGCAGGAAAATATGATTTTTAGGAGCTAAAATGCATGTTGGAAGTATATCGGAGTTGGACTTGGATGCGAGCATGGAAAAGACATTGGAATGCGCAAAGTATAGGGGCTCCGCGATGGAGCCGTTCCACGCTACCATCGCGGAGGCACACTGCCTGGAGGGGAAATTAATTGGCAAATTCCAGTGAGGCCTCGCGATAGCTCCGTGGCACGGAGATAGGCCTCCGCATTGGCCTCCGTTCCACGTTGAGGCTATAATCCCGGACCCTGGAATTCCAGAGAGGGTCCGCGTCCACGCCGTGTCACGGAGGCAGTGCTCCGCGTTGACCTCCGTGACACGTTGCTTGTTATTCCGGGAAAAATTCCCACTAGTATAAATAGAACACTTAGGTTTATTTTAATTAATTCAGACTTGGTGGAGTAAGGACGTGGGTTAGAAGCAGTTGAGGGACGAAAAAGCTAAGGGATTTCTTCTCTTCCTTTCTTCTTTCAATCAATTGTATGTATGATTTACACTTGTTTTAGAATGATTAATCCACAAATGAGCGGCTAATTCTCTTCCTTGCTAAGGTTTTGAACAATGGTGATGAATTTTGATTGTTAATGATATGGTTTTCTTCTTCTTCTTCCATGTTGTTCTATTAATTCTTGTTCTTACTGCATTAGTGTGTGGCCGACATTAATGTACATCTAAAAAGTCCAATTTCACTCGAGAGAGCAAGAAATTGGAAAGTTGTGAATTAATAGGGTATTGTTCTTAACTTGATTTGGGAAAATTGGGTTTTGATGTGCTTTCCTGATAGAAATATACTTGAAAGTCGTATTAGTCAATTTAGGAACCGGAATTGTAGTGTTAGGTCATAAATTGCATTTGATCACAGAAATGTAGACGAATGGTTTATGATTCTAAAGTGAAATTAAATACGAGAGTTTTAATTTCTAGGCTAATGTTCTTGGCTAGCAACATGAAGAGAAGAATAACCGAATTGTGATTATCGTCAAATTCATTACTTGTTCTTAACCTTGGCATGTTCATATCCATAGTTTCAATTCACAGTAAATAATTGTTAATAGTTTTAGTATATATAATTTCTAAATAAAAACTTATTTAACTGTTGGTTACGTTATTGTTAGCATAATTAGAAGTAAGATAAGAATATAGTGTACTTAGGCAATTTTACTTATCCAGAGTATCCTTGGATCGATACTTGGCTTACTTAGCCACTTTATTACTTGTTTGACCACGTGCACTTGCATGTCGGTTTTAACCATATACCCTAAGCACCCGAACAAGTTTTTGGCGCCGTTGTCGGGGAGACTAGGCAATTGGTGAAATTGTGATAAGTGTAAATTTACTGTATTGTTGTTTTATTTTCTTAAGTGTTAACAACTTGGTCTTAGCCTGTATTTTGCAAACTTGATTTCTGTGAACACTGGCAAGGGACAAAGTGCTGGTGGAATATTACTTAGAGCCTGAACGTGAATTTCATAGTCAACGTAGAGAAGCTCTACAAAAGAAGCTGCAGTTGCTCAGACAGTCTATTATGGAGCAACAAAATCCACCAGTTGTGCGGGCAGTGTTAGTGCCCGATGAAGCAGCAGCAAGGCCGGTTCGCGAGGTGGCAATCCCACATGCCAACAATGTACATTCTAGTATCCGCAAACCAGAGCCTGGAGGGAGGTTTGAATTAAAGCAGAATATGGTGCAACTTTTGCACACAAGCGGGCAATTTACCGGTCTCCCTCATGAAGACCCACAACAACATCTCCAGAATTTTTTGGAGATAAGTGACACTTATATACCCGCTGGAGTGTCACCTGATTATGTTCGGCTCACCTTATTTCCGTTTTCCTTACTTGGTGAAGCCAAGAGGTGGTTAAAAGCTGAACCACCAAATTCTATATCAACGTGGGATGATCTAGCACGGAAGTTTTTGATCAGATTTTTCCCTTCTGGTAAAACAGCCAGACTTAGAAGTCAAATTCTAAGTTTTAAACAGAGGGAGGGAGAAAATCTATATCAAGCCTGGGAAAGATTTAAATCCATGTTGCGGGACTGTCCTCATCATCATCAGTCCAATGAGGTGTTGGTACACACATTTATTGAGGGTTTGGAACCCCATACTAAAATTTTGTTAGACTCAGCAGCTGGAGGGCAAGCGCTGGAAAAGACTTATGAGGAGCTGTACACTTTGCTCAACCGAATTTCACAGGGCAATCCAGAATGGAATGTAGATTCATCAAGAGGTGGAGCAAGGAAAGCAGCAGGAGTGCTTGAAGTGGATGGATTCACAGCTATCGCTGCACAGATAGCTGCCTTGCAGAATCAGTTGAATAATCACTTCAGCAATATGAACTTGAACCAGCCTTCAGCTTCAGTCAATGCGGTCCGGCAAATGTGGTGTGAAGTGTGTGGTAGTAGTGAGCACGCAGCTGAGTGCTGTGTTGCAAATCCTGATTCTGTTAACTTTGTGGGCAATGCACAAAGAAATCAGCAGCAGTTTGGTAGTGGCTACAACTCAAATTGGAGGAATCATCCAAATTTTTCGTGGGGTAGCAACAACCAACAAAGCCAAGGTTCTGGTCAGGGTATGCAGAGAAATCAAGGAGGGCAACAAAACTATCAAGCTCAATTCAGAAATCACAATGCCCCTCCTCCACCACCATCACCTACCATTGAGGAGATGTTCAAAACCATGATCGCTAATCAGGCACAATTGCAGGCTGACTATGTTAAATTGGCAGTCGAAGTGAAGAATAATCAGTTAGCGACCAAGGCTCTTGAATATCAGTTTGGGCAATTTGCTAGTTCCCAAAATACAAGACCCAGAGGAGGACTGCCTAGTGACACGGATCCTAATCCGAAGAAGGTGAATGCAGTGACCACGAGGAGTGGTTTGCAGTTGAAGGAGGTGGAACCGGAAAGACCGCCTCAAAAGTCAGGAGCAGCAGAAGTTGAGGAGGAACAAAGTTCTGATAAGGGGAAGACCAAAGAAGCTGAACCAGAAAGACCTCCACCCCCGTTCCCTCAACGACTCAAGAAACACAAGGAGGAGGCGTGTTTCAAGAAATTTATGGAGGTGCTTAAACAGGTACATGTTAATTTACCTCTTGTTGATGTCTTGCAGGGAGTGCCCAAATATGTAAAATATATTAAAGACATCGTGGCTAACAAAAGTCGCTTGACTGAGTATGCCACGGTAGCGTTGACGGAGGAATGCACTTCCCGAATTCAAAACAGACTGCCCACGAAGCTAAAAGACCCTGGAAGTTTTACTATCCAGCTTACTATTGGGCAGAGTATCCGAGCTCGTGGATTATGTGACTTGGGGGCAAGTATCAATCTGATGCCATCTTCGGTATTCAGAAAGTTAGGTCTAGGGAGTCCTAGACCTACAACTGTAATCTTGCAATTAGCAGACAGATCCTTAGCTAAGCCGGATGGCATTGTTGAGGATGTTCTAGTGCAAGTGGGCTCCCTTATTTTTCTGGTCGATTTTATTGTTCTGGATTTTGAACCAGATGCTGAAGTCCCATTTATTTTGGGATGACCCTTTTTGGCAACCGGAAAAGCATTAAGTGACGTAGCTGCGGGTCAACTTACAATGCGAGCACATGACAAGGTCGAAGTGTTCGATGTGTACAAAGCACCTAAGCTCCTGACGGTGAATGAAGAACTCTCGGTGATCAATGTGATTGATCATGGGAACGCTAATTGAATAAATGATTCCCGAGAGTTAATAGGAAGGCCACCTGATAAGGTTGAGAACTACTGGGGGGAGGACAACGATCGTGACAATTCGTCCATCACCCTAGTAGATAATTGAGCATAAAGGACGTCGAGCCGCGACGGTAAACCAGGCGCTGCACGGGAGGCAACCCGTGAAAAATATTTTCTTTCTTTCTTTTTTAGTGTAAATAATTTTTATTTTTATTTTTATTTTCTTGATTTGGGATATATTTTTTGTTTTAGTTAATATTTTTCATTTTAGTTAGGGAAATCTATTAATCTAGCCAATTTTGTTTAGTGAGGTGATTTTTTAGGTCAAACGGAGACAAATATGCATGGAATCGGGAAGAATAAGGCAAGGTATGAAAAAATAATTAAAATGAAGAGACAGTGCACTGGGGTGTTGGCTCCGTGTCACGGAGGAAGGGCTCCGCGTTACCCTCCGTGACACGTTGCCTTATATTTGGTGCCGGGTCACACCGGGTTGCCGGGTGACCCGCATGTTTTTCTTTAAATTAACCCCAATTTTCTTGCCCTTTCTCCCTATTTCTTTTCCTCTCCGCGACCAAACACCCAAACCCCCCTCCCCAATCAACGTGCCACGCCACTAAGCAAAGAAATCATCAAGTTTCTTCGGTTCTTCAACGTAAAGATATGTTTTCCTCGTTTCTCTCTAAGTTTCGGCGATTTTAGTCGAATTTGGGCAGGTGAGGTGAGATATATCATCCTAAGTAGCAATTGAGCGTGAAATTGAATTATTTGTGATTGATGAATGTTCGGAATGTTGTTATTAGCGTTTGAACTTGTCGACTACGTGAATAATTCGAAATTGATTGTAAAATTGAATTCTAGGACTTAGGTTGTTGAAATTGACTTGGGTAATTTGATAATTCGGTGAACTAGATGTCGGGGTGTGTTTGGGAATTGAGATTAGTCGGTGTAAATATTGTTTGAATGTAAAAGACGACGAATTCTCGAATTTTTGGGGAAAATGTGGAAATTGTGCAAATTGGTTTGATTATTTGGATTTGTATGTATATATAGAACTTTTGTCGTTGTTTTTATTTGTTGTTTTTGTTGCTTAGTGCGATGGTTAAATTGTTAGCGATAGTAGGATTGGGATTAGCTGTATGAAGTCTGAGTAGTACGCTAAGCGTTATGCTGTCGAAATTTTTGTGAACGCACTAAGCATAAATTGTATAGTTGATTGTTTTGGTGTAAATTGAGTTATCCTTGCCATAGTTTGTAAAAGTAGCTAAGGACTAAGTGTGGGGTAAACGTTGTGTAACCTGACCTTAGCCGAAGTTAACATGTATTTAGCTTAACGTTGTGCTTGTTTATGTATATTGACAGGTACAATGGCGAGTAGGCAGGATAAGGGCAAAGGTGCTTCTACTTCTGGCACCGGGAGGAAAAGAATGAGAATGGGCACCGCAGTCCCAGCTGCACCAGCTGTTCCGCGCGGCCAACGCCGCCAATACGGAACAAGGTGGGTAACCGAGGAAGGGAAGAAGTGGTATGCTAAGCATAAGGAAAGCAAGTACTTCCCGGAGGAACATATTGCACGGGAACCACTAGCACAGGAGTTCCCCCGTATTGTGCAAAGGATTGAGGCAGCTGGGCTCAGCTTTATATTTTAGGAGCCCAAGGAGTGCAACCTACATTTGGTCAGGGAGTTCTACGCAAATTGGAACCCGGCCATCAGAAGCCACACAATAAAAATCAGAGGGCAGATTGTCACTCTGGAACCCCAGCAATTTAATGCCATCGTTGGAGCGTGGGATACAGACGCTCACGTTCTCCGCCAGCTAAACATCACCCCACCATACGCCGACATCAGACGTACGTTTTGTGGGGCTCGATCCACAGCCTGATGGAGTAGACATAAGGAGAGGGGTTACCACCAAACTCTTCCTTATTCGCAGATGAACAGGGAGGCCAGAATATGGCTGAAAATTGTATGTTCTTGCTTGATCCCGGGAGTACACATGACGGATGTGACTCGGGACCGTGTCTGCTTGGTGTATGCCCTTATGAAAGGGCTAGAGATTAATGTTGGGGCGGTTATCATATCCGCCATGAAGAGAGCCCGACTACACCAGGGCCACAGATATGGGTTCGGCGGACTCATCACCACCTTCCTCCGAGGCCTCGATGTCGAGGAAGAGGCTTTGGATTACATCCCGCAGTTGGAGTGGAGGGCCCTTGATGTGACAAAAACTAAGGCCCCTGACACCACACACGGGCCAGTGCTGACTTTGGGCGAGCGACATACTCGTGATGATCAGTACATGGCACGTATGTTTGGCATGCAGATGCTTCAGCTACGGATTGGTGGGAGACCAGCCACCGAGGAAGAGTTATGGCAGTTGGAGCTGGATTACCCATTTGGCGAGAACGCCAGAGCCTTATGCCCAGTGGGACCAGCCTTCGTTGAGCCTACTGACGATGATGTCCCCACTGACGAGGAGATACGTCGGAAGGACTCCGATGTGGAGTCCGATGACGACGATGGAGCTGACTCAGACATGGGCGATGAGGCAGCAGCACCGGATGAAGAAGTCGAATATTTCGACTGAGCAGGGAGTTCCACCACCCGAATTTTTGTGCTTTGTATTTTTGTGAACACTGGGGACAGTGTTCGATTTAAGTGTGGGGTGGGAAGTAGTTAGGTGCTGGGGCTGGGGTAATCTGCTGTATGCTTTTTCCTTAGTTTGTATGTATGTTTATGTTTCCCTGTTGTGAACTGATTTGTGTTGTATCTGTATATATTTTTGTGGTTAATGATGTGTGTTATGAAAAGTTGTGGTTGCCAGTGTAAATATTTTGTAAATATTTTGTAAATATTTCTTTCTTATCGAAATGATCGATATTTTTCAAAATTTTTGCGAAAATATTTTGCACTTATCAAAATATTTTGTAAATATTTTTCCATCGACATGATCGATGTTTTGCAAAAAAAAATTTCGATTTTTATTTTGGGTTTCTCGGAGTTTGTTTTTGGTTCTTTTACCGAGAATAGTCCCATTGAACCGATGTCATAGTTAGTGATCGTTCCCTATGATGGATGGATGACGACCGTCTTAAGGGAAATGTAGTCGGTAGGAGTAGGATTTTAATTTATTTTTAGTTTTTCTTTGGTGGATTGCATCAATGAACCTGTAGTTGCTTTATGGTTGCAAAATTTCGTTGCGTGTTGTAACTGATGTTCAAAATGTAAAAGTGATTCGTTTGAAAGCATGCAATTTTGTAAATATGTTGAGTTACCTAAGCTGTAGAATTTGATTCGGTATGATTGAGGCTTAATTTTTGAATTCATGCAATTGGCTAATTAAAGAGTCTGTGAATGCATCTTGAATCGAGCATGTGCATGAAGTGTGTGAAGTGAGGTATTGTTATTCCATGCTATTGTGAAGTGTCTAGAACTTGCCTGGTGTGTGTGCAAAACGAAATGAAGGGGGTGTAGTGTTGGAAAGGATGTAGGCATTTCTTTGTTTAACCGAGAGTTTCTATTTTTTTTTCTTATCATACGCTACCTTTTTATGTGATTGTATACCCTAGTCAGCCCGTTGAGCCTTTGGCCGTTTCTTTCTTTCTTTTGTCTAAAATTGTATAAACTAAGCTTTATTCCTTCTTTTCATTAGCCGTAAAGTCTATACAAAACTCTTAAGCGCTTAAGAAGAAAAGAAAAATTTTCCCGAAGTGTCAAAGAGTGAGAAGAGTGGAAAGAAAGAAAAGCAGAGTGAAGAAAGAAAAGAAGAGGTTGAAGAGGCACTTGGTATAATGAAATGATAATAAAGGTGCATGAAAACCCTTTGTTGTTGTGTCAAGTGTGTTTGAGGAAATGGGCCATACAAAAGTAAACAAGCATGAATGGGATGATGAAAAAGAGAAAAAGAAGAACAATATCCATGAGTCGATGAGAATGTGTTGAAAGGCGCTTAAGGATGCTAGCGACTATTATTGGCTAATCCAATATATATACTAGTTCCATAGCCCCGTTACAACCCATTAAAGTCCTACGTGATCTTACATCGCATTTCCTTATATTAGTGGAGTAATACACTAAGGCCAAGCCTATGGGTCATGACATGATGCATGTGAATTCTTTTGGGAGAGAGAGTGAAATTAATTTCTACATGCCCCTACTTGAATGTTTGTGTGCTGCATGAACATAAAGGGGAAGCTTCTCTTGAGTTGTGAGAGCACATGCTTGATGAAAGATTGATTTTCGTGTCGGATATCTTGATTAGCTGATTTGCATGAGTTTGCCGATATCGAGAGTTGATTCTTAAAGTCTAGAAAGTCTTGATGTATGAAAGGTCATTGCATTGTAATACCATGCATGTTTTCTTGATGATTTGCAAAAAATTGAATAATCGATATGACCGTAGTGTAAATTGTCGCACCATAGTGACAAAGGTTGGGATGTAATTTTCATGAGTTGTGTATGTGTTGTTCGAGGACGAACAAGGATTTAAGTGTGGGGTAAGTGATCTTGGGCAGATTTATATGCTCAAGTGATACTCAAACGTATTATTTTCGCCTTGTTTGTGTGCAATATGTATATATTCTCATGTAATTGGTAATAAAATGTGAATTTATACTAACCAACATGATTAGCATTTGTTTTGCAGGAAAATATGATTTTTAGGAGCTAAAATGCATGTTGGAAGTATATCGGAGTTGGACTTGGATGCGAGCATGGAAAAGACATTGGAATGCGCAAAGTATAGGGGCTCCGCGATGGAGCCGTGCCACGCTACCATCGCGGAGGCACACTGCCTGGAGGGGAAATTAATTGGCAAATTCCAGTGAGGCCTCGCGACAGCTTCGTGGCATGGAGATAGGCCTCCGCGTTGGCCTCCGTGCCACGTTGAGGCTATAATCCCGGACCCTGGAATTCCAGAGAGGGTCCGCGTCCACGCCGTGTCACGGAGGCAGTGCTCCGCGTTGACCTCCGTGACACGTTGCTTGTTATTCCGGGAAAAATTCCCACTAGTATAAATAGAACACTTAGGTTTATTTTAATTAATTCAGACTTGGTGGAGTAAGGACGTGGGTTAGAAGAAGTTGAGGGACGAAAAAGCTAAGGGATTTCTTCTTTTCCTTTCTTCTTTCAATCAATTGTATGTATGATTTACACTTGTTTTAGGATGATTAATCCACAAATGAGTGGCTAATTCTCTTCCTTGCTAAGGTTTTGAACAATGGTGATGAATTTTGATTGTTAATGATATGGTTTTCTTCTTCTTCTTCCATGTTGTTCTATTAATTCTTGTTCTTACTGCATTAGTGTGTGGCCGACATTAATGTACATCTAAAAAGTCCAATTTCACTCGAGAGAGCAAGAAATTGGAAAGTTGTGAATTAATAGGGTATTGTTCTTAACTTGATTTGGGAAAATTGGGTTTTGATGTGCTTTCCTGATAGAAATATACTTGAAAGCCGTATTAGTCAATTTAGGAACCGGAATTGTAGTGCTAGGTCATAAATTGCATTTGATCACAGAAATGTAGACGAATGGTTTATGATTCTAAAGTGAAATTAAATATGAGAGTTTTAATTTCTAGGCTAATGTTCTTGGCTAGCAACATGAAGAGAAGAATAACCGAATTGTGATTATCGTCAAATTCATTACTTGTTCTTAACCTTGGCATGCTCATATCCATAGTTTCAATTCACAGTAAATAATTGTTAATAGTTTTAGTATATATAATTTTTAAATAAAAACTTATTTAACTGTTGGTTACGTTGTTGTTAGCATAATTAGAAGTAAGATAAGAATATAGTGTACTTAGGCAATTTTACTTATCCAGAATCTCCTTGGATCGATACTTGGCTTACTTAGCCACTTTATTACTTGATTGACCACGTGCACTTGCGTGTCGGTTTAACCATATACCCTAAGCACCCGAACAGAAGACTCGACTGAAGGTTAGAGATTGAATAAATAATGTTGATTATCCCGAAACCCCTAAGATCAGACCCCGGAGTTAAAATGGAGAAAATAGAAATTTCTGCACCAGGTCACAGGATAAGTCGTCCAGTGATCCATCAGAAACTTTGCGAGTCGTTAAGTGACTCGTGGGGAGAGGCTGGGACTTGTTGGAAATTTTGGTTTTTGGGTGATCAGGGATGTGAATACGAGTCGTGGCTAGCATCACGACTCTTCATGTCAGTCGTGGTCAAGGATGATGTGAAGGGAGAAGAAAAATTAGATAGTGCACCTAACGGGTCATCTCCATGACTCATCGAGTACACCACGAATCATGGTGTTGCCCTTGGAGACCCCCAGAAGGATTTTGGGAAGTGTACCTAACCAATTGGTCACTACGAGTTGTGGTGTCCCTTGTGGTAACCTTCAGCAGATTTTTGGCAGTGTTCATGACGAATGCAGCCACAAGTCGTGGTCTGGAATGACGGCTCGTTCAGTCCCTCGTTGGGACTGGCAATCTGTTTTTCCCTGCAAGTTTATTAAGGGTTTTTTCATAATTTTTATATTCCTAAGGCCTAAACTATATCGTTTTAAGATCAGAATGGAGTGTTTTAAGAAGGGTTAAGTCATTCTAAGCCTATCCTAATTCATGCATGCAAGTTTAGAATTTAAGAGATGATCAAGCCTAGTTCTACAAAGTTCTTCCTCAATTTTCTTTGGGCAATCAAGGAAGTGTGAAAATCATATCCCTTTAGGTATGTAAGGCTATGAATGGGTGCAATTGTCCACACCAATGCCCAATTCCCTCTCAATTCATGATGTTCTAATTGATGATTCCATGGGATTTTTATAAAATGCATTTCTAAGTTTTAATCATGGGTATGATCTAAGCATGTTTTAAATAATGAATTATGATTAATAGGCAGATTTTACAATGTTTTAAATTATAAATTATGTTTTCAAGTTTTCTAAACTATGATGCCCATCCGTGAAGGTTCATGAAAGTTGAGATCTATAAGATATGTGTTCAAGCATAATGAGATGCTTATGAAGAAAGTATGGTTTTGAAATACTCATGTTTATGTTCATGTTTTCAAAGTGAATCAAGTTGATTTCAAGCATGTTAAAGTATTGGGCAAGCCCATATGATCGAGTATGTTTTATGATTTCATGAATTAGCTTACCACATGATTTTGGAGTCAAGACTCTCATTATTTTCATCTTGTGGTATGATTTGAGTCAAGGCTCCTCATGTTATGATTTCAGACTAAGCATATATGTTTTTATTCAGCTTCGTCACTAGATGATGGTTATCTTCACTGAAAAATGCTGGAGAGAATATACATATTTTTGAGAGTAGTGTATAGCACGGAGTAGGCCAAAGGTCAGTCAACCCTGTACCTCAAAACTACACGCCAACATAGGTTTACTTATATACTTTGGGACCTCCCTTGTGAGCTACCCCTGCCCCCAAGGGGCCTTGAGCTTAATATCGATATTATGGTAGCATCCTTAGCCCTGGCAAGGCTTTGGATGGCTCTACCCAATTAAGTGTGATAGTCGGGACCACGTAAGCTCTATGTGGTAATGTCGGTTATATGACGAGTGTCCCATTGTTCCTCATGATTTCAGTTATGCATGTACATCAGTCATGATATTATGTTTTCAGTAGGTTTGACCCAATGTTCAGTTTTACCTATGATTATCATCTTTCATCTTTGGGTTATTCGATTCAATTATGATGTTTAGTTATATTCAGATCATAATTTCAGAAAATAGCATGCAAGCCCTACTCTCAGAATCTTATCTTGATTATGTTTTATATTATGCATGATTTATGATTTTACTTACTTAGCGGCTTTACTTACCTTGCATACTCGGTACATTACATGTATTGACCGCATACTCTATGCTATATCGTTTCATGATACAGGACCCGATACCCAGGTTCAGTTTCGCTGCTAGTCAGATTCCCAGAGTTAGCTTTCCTTAGCCTCAGTTGGTGAGTCCTCATTTTGCGAGGGCCCTTCTTATTAGTTGTATGTCGTATTTTCAGTCTTCAGGTTATAGTGAGTTAGTTGGGGTCTTTTCCCATCAACTCGTCAGTGTTAGAGGCTTTTTCGGACATAGTTTGTGTTTCAACTTTCGATTCATGTATGTAATCAGATATTATGTTTTTGTCAGATTTTCGCTATGTTATTTATGATGATCTTCCGCTTATCTATGATAGATGTATGTTAATTTCATGGATCGACTTGGAGTCTATCGGAGTTTCTTGTCCAGTGTCTTGATCCAGGCCTATGTTCGGGTCGTGACAATTCAATATGCAATTGTAAATCCGTTTATAAAAATGAAAGAATTTATAAATAAAAAATTTTAAAATATAAGAATATTGAGACATTACTATTAAAAAGGAAGAAAGAAATATTTAAAAAAAAACTCTTCGTTGACAATGAAAAAGGAAAAGAAAATCAAAAAGGAAAAAAAAAAGAACAACTTTATAGGAAAAAAAATTCGTGGAAGGCTTCTCCTTTTTAAAATTTAATTTTTTATTCTTTTTAAAAGATTTATATTATAAATAGAGTTATAAGACAAGTAAAAAATCTAATATAATAAAAAAAGATAGAAAAAAATTCATGACTATCACAAAGGAAAAAAAAGTCGGCGAATCTTTTTTACTTTTTTTATATTTACACCATAAATAAAGTTATGTCAAAAATATAAAACCTAATATGATAAAATAAGGTGGTGAATATAAATTAAAATAATAATTTTAAATAATAATTCTGTAAAAATAGCAAATGACAATTTTACCTATTGTAATATTTTTTAATGAAGGGTAAAAAGTTCAATCAACATTTCTAAGGGCCTTCACACTTTTAATATAATAAAGCATACGCGCCTCGCGCGTGTTCCTTATATTAATAAGACTAAATTTATAAAAATAGCATAAATAATATTTAAAAGACGTGTCTGTATAATAATATAAAATTTTAGAAAGAAAACATATATATAAAAATAGATAAGAACTCAAACATATATGTAAAATTATAAAATATAATATGAAAAAAACTATTACCTCTTTGTCAACTAATGTTATAGTCATTCATATGCCTTCCTTTATTCACTTTTTACACTCTTTTACTAATTCATCTCCAATTATTAAGACTTTTATTATCCAATGAGAATCATATCACCTTAAGTTGTTAACTGGCACAAATTTGTTCACAATTTTTTTTTCAGATTTTATTGCAATATTATCTAAAATAAATTGTGCACAAGAGTTATAATTATAATAATTTATAATTTTATTTAAAAAATAATTTTATGAGATGAAGAGATTACTTTACATGAATAGATGAAACTTGTAAATGTATAAATACATGAATAATATTAGTTATAAATAACACAAAATCTAAATCACAAAATATCAATGTATGATTGAATTAAAGGAGATAGTATAGTATCAATATTAGAATCAACTAAAGGAAACAATTTAAGTTAAATTATATACAAACAAGCTAGCATAACAATTACTATTGTGTTTTTCAAATCTACAACGGTAAAAAAAATCATAAAAAAGAAAAAAAAGATAGATTAATACGAAAACATACAAGGTTGGAGATTGAATCAAAGGTGTTGATATAGAAGAGTTGATAAATTAAATTATGCAATTATAAATTCTTTTATAGAAATGAAAAAATTTATAAATCAAAAAGAATTTGAAAGTATAAGAATATTATGACATTACTATTAAAAAAGAATTTTTTTTAATCAAAAAAGAAAAATAATAATAATAATTTATGCCTATAAAAAGAAGGAAAAAAATAGTAAAAATCCCTACCTTCGAAAAGGAAAAAAAAAAGAAGAAAAAGTTTCTAAAATCAAAAAGGATGAAAAAATTTCGTGGAAGTTCTTCTTCTTATTCTTTATTTTTTCGCTATAAATAGAGTTATGTCATAAGTAAAAAATTTAAGTCAAAAAAAAAATTCGTGACTATCAAAAAGGAAAAAAAAAAATTGATGAAATTTTTTTTTAGATTTACACCATAAATAGAAAACCCAATATGATAAAATAAAGTGATGAAAATAATTAATAATAATAATTTTAAATAATAATTGCATAAAAATAGTAAATCACTATTTTGTCTATTGCCATGTCTTTTAATAAAGGGCAAAAAGTTCAATCAACATTTTTAAAGGCCTTCACGCTTTTAATATAATATAGATATAGATAATATGTATGTATGTGTGTATGTGTGTGTGTGTGTGTGTGTATATATATATATATGTGTGTGTGTGTGTGTGTGTGTGTGTGTGTGTGTGTATGTGTATATATATATATATATATATATATATATATGTATGTATGTATGTATGTATGTATGTATGTATATATGTATATATTATGACATGGATAGATGGAATCAAGGACTCGCCAATGCTTAATTACATATGTTTAAATGTCAATAGAAGCAATGACATTTTTTGCTAACATCCGCCTAAATTAGGTTTTTTTTTTTGGTAACAGCCTAAATTAGTTTTGCTGGAAGGTATAGCGTTGTTTCTGTAAGGCTGCACGACCACGATTTTACTTATTTACGTTAGTTTATTGCCTACGATTGAAACGGGTCGCTTGACGTGTTTCAACAATGTAGTAAAACGGTAAGTAAAGAAAGAAAAGTTAAAATGCAACACTGATGGGGCTTCAAAGGGAAATCTGGGGAGGAGTTCATATGGGTTTTTCCTAAAAAATGATAGAGGGCACTTAATATATGCACAAGGGGAAGCGGTGTATGAAAAGACAGATACAGAAGTTAAAGCATTAGTTGTTAGAGAAGCATTATATCGATGCATATCAATGCATATAAAGGATATACATATGAAAATAAACTCTTTAGCTATGATTAAAATACTAACAAGAGAATGGGAGATACCTCGAAATATTGCTAACATTATAGAAGGCATAAAAAATCTAACACGAATCTGCAAGATACAACTCAAACATACATATAGAGAAGGTAACACACTAGCAGATTATATAGCAAATCCAGCATTCGAGCATCAAGGCAAGTTAAGTTTTGCAAGTATTACAGATCTTCCATCACAAGCTAAAAAACTATTAAACATGGACAAGGCAAAAATAGTAAACATCAGACTCAGTACTCAATCAATAAACAACACCAACATAGAGGAAAAGTAAATATGCATTAGATACCCAGGTAGAGAACAACATGCAAATAAATATGAGGAGGATAAAATAGAGCAGATGTATATTTAAAGAAAATTTGAAAGGGAACTTACAGTTTAGCCAGCAGATTCAAGCGAAAACCCAACATAAGAAGGGGAGCAATCGTACACATACAAAAATATACAATGCAGAACCAAATCTCAAAATACAATAAGAAATACAGAAATTAAAGACGTAAAACATCAAATGTGATAAGCAAAGAGGTGGGTGAATTTTAAAAAATTAATTTAAAAATAGATAAGTCGACTCTCAGGAACGTTCAGTCGACTGTGCTCCTACAGAAGATAATAGTGCAATAATAATCAAGATGCAGTAATGTGCAGGAATGTAAATGACACAGCAGGTTTATACTGGTTCAGATCACCAAGTTGGTGCCTAGTCCAGTCCCCTTGGGTTACAGGGTTTTCTTAGAGAATGAGAGAGGTTGGATTATAACGTGTTTCACCAACTGTTGATATGACAGAGCCTCGACGTGTATATCTATCTAACTATTTCTCTCTTTTATGCACTAATATTTCTTTTCAAAATACAATGAATGAGTAAGACAAGAAGTTGTCAGGTTGATCAAGTGAAGTTGTGTGATCTTCATGGAGTCTTTAATGCCTTTTGTAGTGCGAATTATCGTCCAGAGAAAGGTAGAAGATTAATCTTTTTGATCTTGATTGATTTGCTCTAAGGTAACCCAAGGGATTTGTTATCTCAATCACACTAGATGGATACGTGATTGAGATCTTGATGATCTCCAATTGAGATGTCGTGCATATCTTTTTCTCTCTGATGATATTTTTATTCCTTTTGTAGAACCCGTGAATCTTGTATTCTTGATATATTCTTCGGCCTTCCAATTCTTTCTTCTTCATTGATGATTTGATTTGCTCCTTAGCTAATTGATAGTTGATTGACTTTGATACTTTGATTTGCTCCTTAACTGGTTGATTTCGCTCTTCTTTCCTTCTTTTGATGATTTAATTTCCTTGTACGTATTGATTCATATTCAAACAGGATGTCTTGACCTTTGTTAATTGATTTGAGATCTTTTAATATTTGCTTCATGGTCCTTCTTTGCAGCTAGTTGACTTCGAGTCCTTTAATAGTGGATTGCTAGTTTCTTGAGGTCCCTTTTTATCCTGCATTAAATAAAATTGATTAATCATCATTAAAATAATATTAACAATTTTAGTTCAACAATCTCCCCCTTTTTGATGATGATAATTCTGGGATGTAATTTAGAGATACTTCTCTAAAGATGGGATCTTCTTTTGGGTTTCTCCACTTTACTTGATGCATGTTGTTTTGCGTGTTTTCCCCCTCACTTGATGCATGTTGTTCATTTTGCATATGCTCTCTAAAAGGACTTGACAGATTATGTTAGAAATAATTTTTTTGTGCCATATAAAGTAACAGTGAAAAATAAGTCAGATTTTAACAAAAAATGAGGCATGTAACTAGTTGACAAAATTTGTTATAAGCATAAGTCATAGTCAGAACCAAAACATCCAGATAAAAACATCAAGAACTAATCACCCAGACCCAGACCAGACAAGTTCTCCCCCTTCATCACAAAAAGGGACACAAAGACATAGCCCACATAGGGGTAGAGAGTTCAAAAAGGATTTCAAAAACATAGAATTAACGACGACCAAGAAAGTACTTCAGCATATTTATAATATACTCAAAAAAGGAGTGATATAATTTTTCAGTGCGAGTAGCGAGAGGAGTAGGAGTTCTGAACGGCCAGCTAATTCATTGTCTGAGACTTCGACTCGGGTAGCAACATAGTCAACTTGCTTGAGAACCAGGTTGAAGAATTTTACCCCTTCCTTTTGAATGAGAGAAAGTTGAGCAGACTTGTCATATCGGTGGATAGTTTTCCCAGAAGTTCAGTACACTTGTGCAGGTCACCTACCACTACACCAAGTGACTGTTTGATTTCATGGGCTTTAGATAAGAGAGAGTTGAGAAGAGCACCTTGAACATCATCTAACTTGACACTGCTCGAACCTTCAGCAGACGCATGTTTGACTTTGGGTTTGTAACTGTCCTTCTTTACCCAGACTCCTTCATCTAAAACATAATCCATACCGGAGAAAGCTCGATCATTGTAGGTGGAGGAGATTTCTTTCACAGGGAAACTTAATACATCAACATCCATGGCTTTTATTATCTGAGTCACAATCATCCCACAGGGAAGGCTGGTATTACCGCTAGGGTCTTGGCAGCTTTCTAGCATAAAACCCAAAATCTATTCCGGCCAATTTATCTTTAGCTTCTTCAAAAGGCAGTAGACAACGAACACATCTCTTGTAGATAGAGTGCTCAAAGAGCCTTTTCTGGGGACAAGTGTTGTGGCCAAGATATGAGAAATTATTCGATTCTCAAAATAGATAGTGGCAGGTCCGAAATCAACTAGAAGGGTACCATCATCGGCTATGAAGGATTTGGCTTCATCAAGGGAAACCTCAAAGTTATTTGGCCAAGAACTAGAAAAGAAGGTTATGCATCCAGAGATGTGAGCATCAAAAACTTTTTCAAAAAGACTGTGACTTAGGACGATTTTTTTCCCAACACTAGAGTTTCCAGATCACCACAGTCATTACATATTCTAAGATTTGCATAAAACATCCTAATGTGTTCTTATACCGCTTCATTAGCACACAACAGAAACAGAATATCCAATCCTTGAAAAGTGAAAAGGTGACTTATAGAGCAATGAGATTCTTCAAGTTGTTCGAGACAGATGACTCAGCCATGAGTAAACGGTCGATCTTTGAAGGCAACGAATTTTTTTTTCTCGGACACAATCCAGAACTTTTGCATGTCATCCAAATCAAACGAGACAAATGAGTCGGTTTTACCCTTCTTTGGAATAGATGAAAAGGGTTTCTTGAGAGAGGAGGCAGATTCAGGACATTCGTCTGAGGATGAGTCGGAAATCTCAACATGAGTCAGGGAAGGAGTTGAACTTTTAAGCCTTTTGTTGGAACGGTGAGAACCTTTAGGAGGGTTTTTTGCCATTAGAGAGTTGAGAGGAGAGAGATGAGTGGAGAGGAACTATGGAGACGAGGGTTTTAAATAAAAGAGGAAACTAACGGTACAAAGGAATGTGAAGGGGTGAAAGAATCGAAGGGACATAAGCGAAAAGACGGGTAATAATGAACTAGGGAAAGGGAAACGATGCAAATAATTACGGTAAGTAAATGCCACTCAAAAAGTAAGGAGAACAATTTAATTTTGGGAAAGAGAAATCACACCGAGGCTTTTTCTTAAAAAACAAAATCTATTTTTCAAAAGTGGTTTTGTAAAAATATTAGCTAATTGATTTTTAGTATCAACAAATTCTAACAAAAAATCTCCATTTTCAACATGATCACGAACAAAATGATGCTTTATATCAATATGCTTAGCTCTAGAATGATGCACAGTGTATTTAGATAGGCTAATAGCGCTAGTATTATCACATAAGATAGGAATACTTTCATAATTAAGATCATAGTCTAACAATTGATGTTTCATCCATAATAACTAAGCGCCATAGCTTCCAAGGGCCAAGTATTCAGCTTTTGTAGTTGAGAGAGCAACTGAATTTTATTTCTTGCTTTGCCAGGATGTAAGAGCTTCTCCAAGAATTTGACACGATTTGCTTGTACTTTTTCTGTCAGATTTATCACCTACAAAATATTCATCTAAATAAGCAATTAGATCAAAATTTATTGATTGAGGGTACCATAGACCGAATTTGTGGGTTTCCAATGAGATAACAGATGATTCTTTTTACAGCAGTCAGATGAGATTCATTGGGACTCAACTAATTTTCACACACTAAATATAATATCTGGTTGACTGGCTGTAAGGTAGAGCAATGAGCCAATTACTCCTCGATAGAGTTTTTCATCTACATTTTTCCCTGAATGATCAGCATCCAGATATGTTGAGGGGCTTATAGGAGTTTCGCAGCCTTTCCATTTTGCAGACCAAACTTTTTGATCAACTCCTTGGTATATTTTATTTGGATGAAGAAGGTTCCTTTAGTTGACTGATGAATTTGCAATCCTAGAAAAAATTTCAGTTCTCCCATCATGCTCATCTCAAATTCTTGTCATAAGGTCTGCGAAATTCTTGCAAAGAGAAGCGTCAGAGTTGCCAAAAATGATAATGTCTACATAGATATGTATAATTAAAATGTTAGAGGAGGAATTCTGAAAGAAAAAAGAGTGTTGTCAATTTTTCCTCGATGAAAATCATTTTCAATACGAAAAGAACTTAGTCGCTTGTATCAAGCTTTAGGTGCTTGCTTCAGACCATAAGAGTTTTAGAGAGTTTGACAACATGGTCAGGACACAAAGAATTTTCATAATCAGGAGGTTGTTTGACAAACACTTCTTCTTTAATAAATTCATTTTAAAAAGCACTTTTGACATCCATTTGAAAAAGCTTAAATCGTTTGGAAGCAGCATAGGCTAATAGAATACGTATAGATTCCAACCTCGCTACGGGAGCAAAAATTTTCTCATAATCAATACCTTCTTGTTGAGAGTATCCTTGAGCAACTAACCTTGCCTTGTTTTCGGCTACTTTACCTTCTTCGTTCAGTTTATTTCTGAAGATCCATTTTGTCCCGATTATGGAAGCCTTGTTAGGTCTAGGTACGAGAGTCCATATTTGATTTCTTTCAAACTGTTCCAGTTCATCTTACATAACTTTCAATCAAGATTCGTCAGCAAGAGCTTCTTCTTTTAGGTTCAAGCTGAGATACTAGAGCCAATGAAAATTGATTTCTGAGAGGGAATCTTATTTGTCGTTGAGTATTTGGATGACCGATAATAAAGTCATTAGGATATATTACTTCATTTCTCCATTCTCGTGGAATTTTTGAAACTTTAATAGACTCAGTGGATTTTGTTTCACTTTGATCCAGTGTCACGGATGGGTCAAATTTGATAGTTCACCAACATGCCTTTTTTTAGATCTTGATGACTTTTATTTAGTCGATGTCTCAACATGGTGAGAACTATTTTCATCATCTTCCCCTACATCATTCTCAATAGTACTCGGAAAAGGATTAGAGTCATTAAAGATAACATGAATGGATTCCTCAAAAGATAAAGTATGTTTGTTAAAAGCTCTAAAAGATCTACTTAGAGGAGCACATCCAATAAATATACCTTCATCATGTCACACCCCGCCTTGGGGGGTATGACTGGCACCTGGTGCCCTACTAGGACCTGACCTGCTGGACTGTTAAGCCTGGGCGCATCTGGCGCCTGACTGGCTCTAACTCATATTTCTGGAAACAAAGGGCTATATGACGGCTGTAAATACAGCCCCCGGCCCATTGGCCTATAGCCTCCTGTACCTGCACTAGCAGCTGACCAGAAACATAGTAATTTAGGAAAACCTATGCGGGCCGACAAGGCCACCATGCTGTCTAGTTATCTATAACTCAAACATAGCATACTAAGAAGCTACGTGACCGGCAAGGTCACCACTACTGGCGAACTATGGCCCCACACGGCCATTACAAAAGAAAGAAAGAGTAAAGGCAACTATACAACTGCACGGCCCCACACGACCGGCTCATCTGACCACAGGGAATACATACAGACTGCAAGCCTCTAGGAATAGTAATAGAACTGGCCGGGACAGGGCCCCGACCTACCCGTACTATAAACAACAAAAGAAACTAAACTACACCTCTGAAATTCAGCCTCCGGATGACTGGAGCTGAATACTCAACCGCTGACAGGGAGTCACGTAGAATCGCCTGCTCGTCTATGAGTACCTGCAAGCAAGTAATTCAACGCCCCACCGGGCGTCAGTACCGCTGGTACTAAGTATGTAAAGCAATAACTGAAAAAGATATCTGAATCAATAATATAACTGACGAAACTGAAACAGGAAGAACTAGATTATCTGTCGGAAGATGTAAGTCGTACCTGTTCTCGATCATACTGGGAGGAGTAGGTGTCGTGTCTGGAGACGTATCACTCTACTACTAATCTACTCATGACTAATGTAACATAGCAGAACATACATAACATAACATGGCACACACAAACCTTACCCGGCCCCCATAAGCCGGGAGGTACAATCAACACAGAATCTATGCCCCTACCCCGGTCATCCCATCTCCTATAGTGGTTGTAAGCATCCTGCCGGTCCCTGGGTATGCACTTGGGCTCGTTGAGCCCCTGACTATAACTGTACCTGAGTCCGAAGGACTCTAAAATCAACACCCCTGGCGTACCCGCTCGACGGGGGTGTATAAGGGCCGACCAAGGCACAATATGGAGAAACTGGCATCCCATCTTCGTCCCCTTGCGGGACGGCATATCACTCCGTAGAGTGACGTATCCTCGTCCTCTGGCGGACGAGTCGATACAGCTATTAACCCTGGGCGGTCAGGGATGCTAGGTAATCCAACCCCAATCAATACAACGGTCTCAACTAGTCATGTTGTCTGTGTATCTCATAAGATAAGGCTAACAGGTGTAAGGTATCATATAAATCACATACTGAGCTAATAATAGCAATCTATAAGTGTCTGATACATGCTGAGACAGGTGAGTATAAATATGAATATAGCCTCCTGTCAAACTGTACTGGGGCAAAGGTTATACAAGAAGGTGTTTCTGCTGGAAGCTACACTGTTTACTGAGTTTCTGTATTAACATGATTTCCTATTTCTAACATGCTTTCTAACTTTATTTAGTTACTATTCTATGTCTGGAATGCTTTACGGATACTGTACTACTTCACGAGGCTTCAGCTAAACACAACAATAATCTTAACATGGCATATTACATCATATACTGAATATACTGGGCAATCTTACTCACTTACGTCTGAATCTATATCGTACGGATAGGTATCGTACACGTTACAACCCAAAACTTCTCATATTGCACCAATATTCAAAATAACACAATAATCGATTTCTAAACATGCTACTGGTCTGTAAATTACTATACTGCTTCAAGGTTACTCAACTTGCCGAGGAAACTTAACTTTACATACCTTATCTTTGGCTATTCGTCCGCCGGACGAGGCTCGGCCGGTACTTCAACTATTTTCTCCCAACTGCATTCATAAATACGTCAATCAATACTAAATACAACTTTATTTCAAAAGGCAACGTCACTTTCGATATAGTTTATAGCCTAAACTTAGGCTTATCGAAAGACGGTCAAAAACTCGCTATTTTTCAGCGGCCCAGAAGGGAGAAGTATTCACTTCTCAGCTAGGAACACATAGACATTAATTTAGAGCAATTCTACTTACTTTAGTTCGGTGGCTCGCCGATTCGTCGGCCGTATTTTGCGAAACTAATTCCGTAGAAATGCTCTCTGCTGCTAAATACTCGGGTATCTGGGATTAATTTGAGTTTGGGCAGCGTTTGGCAACGTAATCGGACGAAAATATTAAATTTTCCTTCGTTTTCCTCTGTTCTCTGCGCTATTCTGGAAATTTTTAAGAGTGAAATGATTTTAAACTGAAGTGGGGGCTTATATACTTGGTCCTGAACCTGGGCAACGTGTCACGGAGCCATCGCGGAGGCCTCACCTCCGTGACACGCTGCCATCGCGGAGGGGCTCTGCCTCGGCTCCTTCCGCGATGGTTCGACGGGTTTCTCGTCCGATCTTTTCCCGGGCCTTCCCCTAGCACGTATGGCTTTCAAATATACTCAACCAACGTGCGAATAGGTCATCTAAGTGCCGGGAATTCTACGGGATATAACATTCTCCCCCCCTTAGGAACATTCGTCCTCGAATGTATACTGTCATCTAGAGGACTACTTACTTTATTTTCTGGAAAAATTTTGGCAGAGTTTCCCCTATAATATGGACTATCGCAAAAATCTGAAATGTAGAAAAGTCCAACACAGGCACTGCATACAATATTCTAAGATTTACTGGACAACTAAATATCACTCCTTCTTTATCATTTACAACATACAATCATAAGATACTGTATAAGTAATGATACGGACATACCTGTCGCCTGATTAGGCCTGAAATAGGTGAGGGTATCTGGTTTTCATATCTTCTTCCGCCTCCCACGTCATTTCCTCCCGATTTCTGTTACGCCATAATACCTTGACAGATGCAACGTCTTTAGTTCTCAGCCTGCGAATATGTCTGTCTAAGATAGCTACGGGAACCTCTTCATAGGCTAATTCTTCTGTGATCTGAATATCCTAAACTGGAACTACTGTAGAAGGGTCCCCTACGAACTTCCTTAACATAGAAACATGGAATACTGGGTGAACCGACGCTAACTCTGGAGGCAAGTTTAACTCGTATGCCACGCGGCCTATTCTTCGCCGAATCTGATACGGCCCAATGAATCTTGGGCTAAGCTTGCCTTTCTTGCCAAACCTCATTACCCCTTTCATCGGGGACACTTTCAGATATACCCAGTCATTTACCGAAAATTCTAGATTTCTGCTCCGTCTATCTGCGTAAGACTTCTGACGGCTCTGAGCGGTCAGTAAACGTTCTCGGATAAGCTTTGTCTTTTCCTCGGACTGCCGAACAATGTCTGGGCCAACTAATGCTGATTCTCCTGTTTCAAACCAGCCCACCGGCGATCTACATTTTTGCCCGTACAATGCCTCAAAAGGCACCATCTGAATAGCTGAATGGTAGCTGTTATTATAAGCAAATTTGATTAACGAGAGATGTTCATCCCAGCTACCCCCAAAATCTAACACACACGCTCGTAGCATATCTTCGAGCGTCTGAATCGTACGTTCCGCCTGCCCATCTGTTTGAGGATGGAATGCTGTACTCAAATTAATCTGCGTCACAATAAACTGAATACCCTTCTGTGCCTTCCGGCAGTGCTAGTACTGGGGCGGAGGTTAATCTGTCTTTCAGTTCCTGGAAACTCTGTTCGCATGCCTCCGTCCACTGGAACTTTGCTGCCTTCTGTGTCAATTTGGTTAAAGGTGCTGCAATGGTTGAGAATCCCTCAATGAACCTCCGATAGTATCCTGCCAACCCCAGAAAGCTACGAACTTCAGTCGGGGTGGTAGGCCTAGGCCATGACTTAACTGCTTCTATCTTCTGCTTATCTACCTGTATACCGGCGTCTGAGATAATATGCCCTAAAAAGTCCACTGAGTTAAGCCAGAATTCACACTTCGAAAATTTAGCATACAACTGGCGGTCCCTGAGAATCTGGAGCACTGTCCGCAAATGAGTCCGGTGATCTGCTTCAGAGCGAGAATACACCAGAATATCATCAATAAATACTATCACGAACAAGTCCAGGAAAGGTCTGAAAATACTTTTCATCAGGTCCATAAAGACTGCTAGGGCATTCGTTAGCCCGAAGGACATAACCAAAAATTCAAAATGCCCATATCGGGTCCTGAATGTTGTCTTAGGAATATCCCTCTCACGTACTCGGACCTGGTGATAGCCGGACCGCAAGTCAATCTTAGAAAAGTATCTGGCTCCCTGTAGCTGATCAAATAAGTCATCGATTCTGGGAAGCGGATACTTGTTCTTTACTGTAACTTTGTTTAGCTGCCGATAATCTATACATATCCGGAGCGAGCCATCTTTCTTTCTCACAAACAAGACTGGTGCACCCCACGGGGAAGTACTCGGCCTGATAAAACCTTTATCTAACAAGTCTTTCAACTGCTCCTTTAATTCTCTGAGTTCTGCAGGAGCCATCCGATAAGGAGGTATTGATATTGGCTGAGTGCCTGGTAACAAATCGATAGCAAAGTCTATTTCCCTTTCCGGGGGAATACCAGGTAACTCATCAGGAAATACATCTGGGAATTCATTTACCACTGGGACAGACTGGAGTGTCGGAGATTCTGCCTGGACATCCTGAACTCTGACAAGATGGTAAATACACCCCTTAGATATCAATTTTCTCGCCTGAAGGTAGGAAATAAACCTACCTTTTAGCGTCGCGGTGCTGCCCTTCCACTCCCGTACTGCCTCCCCCGAGAAGTGGAATCGGACCATTTTGGTCCAACATTCAACATTAGCAAAACATGGTACTAACCAATCCATACCCATTATGGCATCGAAGTCTATCATTTCTAACTCGACCAAATCTACTGTGGTCTGACGATCAGCAACCTCTACTGTACACCCGCGGTAAATTCGGCTAGCTGTGATAGAGTCACCAACGGGCGTAGATACTAGGAAGGGTTGCTGTAATGATTCTGGTACAATACTAAACTTCCGTGCCACAAATGGAGTAATATAGGACAAAGTAGACCCTGGATCAATTAGCACATAAGCAGGGTGTGAGCAGATAGTTAGCATACCTGTCACAACATCAGGCGATGCCTCTGAATCTTGCCTCCCTGGTAAGGCATATGTGCGGCTTGGACCCGCACCTGTACTGGAGGCCCCTGATCTGCCCCGACCCCTGCCTGCTGAAACTGGGGGCCTGCGCCCAGTTGGGGATGCTGTAACTCGCGATTCTGCTGATGCCCTATCCTGTCTATCCCGGTCCTCTCGACCTCTAGCTGGGCAATCTCTCATCAAATGGCCTTTTTGGCCACAAATATAGCATGTGGTGGAACCATACCTGCATGCTCCAGAATGATGTCGACTGCATATAGGGCAAAGTGGTAGGGTATACCTACTCTGGTCCGCCCTCCTCTGTAATGGTGAGTCTGCCGTCTGCGAGCCTCTACCCGCCTCTGACTGCCCTCTGCGGCTGGATCTACCTCCCTGTGACTGTGGCGGAGGCGGGGGCCTGGGCGGCCTGTCTGACAATCGTGGCCTGGGTCCTCCCCGGGCCTCTCTCTGTAACTCAGCTGGCCTATCCCGGCGACGCTGCTCTTGATTGACCCTTCTGATCTCCCGATGTCGCTGTCTGATGCCCTCAATATTCTGGGCAAATGCCTGGATTCGGGAAATATCCATTTCCTCTCGCAGTGTGGCCGTGATACAGGTCTCAACATATTCTGGGTTTAACCCCATAATAAAACGGTGCACTCTGGATGCCATGGTATCCACGAAGGCTGGTGCATATCGAGCCAAAGAGTCAAACCGCAAGGAATATTCCCGAACACTCATGGCCCCCTGTTCCAGATGTAGGAACTGGTCTACCCGGGCCTGTCGGATCTCCCGCGGCAAATAGTGATCTAGAAAGGCTCCTGAAAAGCTAGACCAGGTGGGAGGGGAAACATCTCTCCCTCGGGACCTCTCCCAGCTTTCATACCATAACACTACAATATCTCGTAACCGGAATGCGGCCAATTCAACTGACTCAGTAGGCGTAGCATGCATAACCCTGAAGATTCTCTGCATCTGGTCTAGAAAATCCTGGGGGTCCTCTGTTCGGTCCGTGCCTATGAACTGTGGGGGATTCAGGGCTAAGAACTCTCGGACCCTCGAACTACCGGGCCCTCCTGATGCTTCTGCAACTGTGGATGGCATTTGCTGACGCTGAGCAGCCATCATCTGGGCTATCATAAATACAGCACTCCTAACCTCCTGGTCGGAAGGTGTCGGTATAGGGACTGCTGAAGGTACTGTCGCTCCCAATAGCTCCTGACGTGGTGGAGACTGCTGAGGAGGCTGGGATGAAGCCTCTGTAGGGCCCTCTGATCGAGCTGTCTCCAAATGAGGGGGAGGCATCCTGCTGGTGCCCTCCCCTGCTGCAATGTCTAAGCTCCGACCTGTGGTAGGATGTTGCTGGTCTGACATTATCTGTAACCAAAGAATATGGTAAGCTCTTAGGGACTCAACCCTATACTGTACCGCTCTATAGCACGACTGAATCAGAATAAAAGACAACCATCCTATCATGCCTTGCAGCCTCCTACCCATAGTATGTGGTGCACAACACATCCATGGACAGGACTCTACTTAGCACGGCTTGCAGACTCCCTGGGATGCGACCTACTCTGATACCAAGTTTGTCACATCCCGCCTTGGGGGGTATGACTGGCACCTGTGCCCTACTAGGACCTGACCTGCTGGACTGTTAAGCCTGGGCGCATCTGGCGCCTGACTGGCTCTAACTCACATTTCTGGAAACAAAGGGCTATATGACGGCTGTAAATACAGCCCCCGGCCCATTGGCCTATAGCCTCCTGTACCTGCACTAGCAGCTGACCAGAAACATAGTAATTCAGGGAAACCTATGCGGGCCGACAAGGCCACCATGCTGTCTAGTTATCTATAACTCAAACATAGCATACTAAGAAGCTACGTGACCGGCAAGGTCACCACTACTGGCGAACTATGGCCCCACACGGCCATTACAAAAGAAAGAAAGAGTAAAGGCAACTATACAACTGCACGGCCCCACACGACCGGCTCATCTGACCACAGGGAATACATACAGACTGCAAGCCTCTAGGAATAGTAATAGAACTGGCCGGGACAGGGCCCCGACCTACCCGTACTATAAACAACAAAAGAAACTGAACTACACCTCTGAAATTCAGCCTCCGGATGACTGGAGCTGAATACTCAACCGCTGACAGGGAGTCACGTAGAATCGCCTGCTCGTCTATGAGTACCTGCAAGCAAGTAATGCAACGCCCCACCGGGCGTCAGTACCGCTGGTACTGAGTATGTAAAGCAATAACTAAAAAAGATATCTGAATCAATAATATAACTGACGAAACTGAAACAGGAAGAACTAGATTATCTGTCGGAAGATGTAAGTCGTACCTGTTCTCGATCATACTGGGAGGAGTAGGTGTCGTGTCTGGAGACGTATCACTCTACTACTAATCTACTCATGACTAATGTAACATAGCAGAACATACATAACATAACATGGCACACACAAACCTTACCCGGCCCCCATAAGCCGGGAGGTACAATCAACACAGAATCTATGCCCCTACCCCGGTCATCCCATCTCCTATAGTGGCTGTAAGCATCCTGCCGGTCCCTGGGTATGCACTTGGGCTCACTGAGCCCCTGACTATAACTGTACCTGAGTCCGAAGGACTCTAAAATCAACACCCCGGGCGTACCCGCTCGACGATTCGTCGGCCGTATTTTGCGAAACTAATTCCGTAGAAATGCTCTCTGCTGCTAAATACTCGGGTATCTGGGATTAATTTGAGTTTGGGCAGCGTTTGGCAACGTAATCGGACAAAAATATTAAATTTTCCTTCGTTTTCCTCTGTTCTCTGCGCTATTCTGGAAATTTTTAAGAGTGAAATGATTTTAAACCGAAGTGGGGGCTTATATACTTGGGCCTGAACCTGGGCAACGTGTCACGGAGCCATCGTGGAGGCCTCACCTCCGTGACACGCTGCCATCGCAGAGGGGCTCTGCCTCGGCTCCTTCCGCGATGGTTCGACGGGTTTCTCGTCCGATCTTTTCCCGAGCCTTCCCCTAGCACGTATGGCTTTCAAATATACTCAACCAACGTGCGAATAGGTCATCTAAGTGCCGGGAATTCTACGGGGTATAACACATCACTTCTCGGATCAAACTTACCAAGATTGTCTTTACCATTATTGTGAATAAAATATTTACACCCAAATGGGTGAAAGTAGCTAATATTTGGCTTTTTACCTTTCAATAATTCATAGGGAGTCTTTTTTAAAACAGGTCAAATGAGATATCTGTTAAGAATATGACATGCATTACTTACAGCTTCAGCCCAGAAGTGATTGGAAAGATTTTGTTCGATGAGCATGGTTCTAATTGTTTCCTATAGAGAGCGATTTTTCCTCTCAACCACCCCATTCTGTTGAGGAGCACGGGGTGAGGAGAAGGTCTGAGTATACCCTTCTTTTTATGGAATTCTTAAAAAGATTGATTCTCAAATTCTCGCCCATGATCACTATGAATGGAAGTGATAAAATATCCATTTTCTCGTTGAACTTTTTTTGCAGAAGATTCCTAAGTTTGAAAAGGCCTCATCTTTTTGAGCTAAGAACATGACCCAGGTAAAATGTTAGAAGTCATCAACAACAACATATGCATATTTCTTACCATCAATGCTAGCAGTTCTTGTACGAACCAAATAGATCCATATGAAGAAGTTCAAGGGGTTTAGCAGTACTCACAATGTCTTTAGATTTAAAAGATATCTGATCTGCTTACCTAATTGGCATATATCACACAGAGATTTGTTTGAAAAATTTATTTTAGGTAAACCCAGAACTAAATCAAGTTTACAAAGCTTTTCAATAGTATGCATGTTTGCGTGACCTAGTTTCCTGTGCCAGATACCTAGATTATTTGAGACTGCTACAAGACATGTTAGAGTCGGTAAGTCAATATTATTTAAAACATAGATATCCTCCACACGGTCACCAATAAGAATAATATTTTTAGAGATATTGCTAATGGTGCACTTGATGGCGCTGAATAATACATCAATTCCAGTGTCACACAGTTGACTGATGCTTAGAAGGTTGTGTTTTAAACCATTAACCAGGTATACTTCAATCAGGTCACATGAGGGGCTTATGGTGATAGATCCAACTCCAACCACTTCGCCTTTAGCATTGTCTCCAAATCTGACATATCCTCCATCAATTCTTTTAACTGATTTGAAATTTTCTTTTATTCCAATCATGTGTCGGGAGCATCCACTGTCAACTAACCACATTCCCTTTTTAAAGCTTACTTTTGGTTGCTCCTGTAAAACAAGAAATTAATTTCTTTTAGGTACCAAAATTTTCTTGGGTCCTGATGAGTTAGTGGGAGGAGGATCATGTAACAGATTTCCTCCAAATCCATCAGCCGTAAGTTGGTCTATGAAACTTGTATTTAACGGATTTATGACCAATTTTACCACAAGAGTAATATACAGGAGAGAAAGAAGATCTAGAGGAGTAAAAACTTGTGGAGGAGTAATCATAAATTCTTCTATTTGAGTTGACTGAGCTGTGACTGGGTGATTTCTTGATGCTATTTAATTGCATCTTTATGTTACCTAGTTCTTCTTCAAACAAGTCTACTTCAATTTCAATTGCTTCAAGAAGGATTTGCCAGTCTTTCTTTTCTTTAGCCAGTTTATTATATTCATCAATGATTTTTTGAAGTTCATCTGTGACAAGATCCAAGGAGTCCTGAAGATCTTGACACTTAGCACAAGAGTTAGATGTTATCTCACTTGATCCTTCAAGGGCCATGAAAAAGATATTTGTGTCTTTTTCAATTTCTTCATCTGTGGCTTCTTCATCACTCCATGCTCCCATGGATTTTGAATTGTTGTTTCTTTTGTAGTTTCTTTTCTTTAACTCAGGGCAATTTTGCTTAATGTGTCCTGATTTTTCGCAGTGATAACATCGATCTTCACTTTTTTCATTGTCTTAGTATCCAGCTTGAGGTCTCTATCGTCTTTGTCTGAGAATGTGTCAAACTCCTCAATTGATTAGAGCTAATCCTTCACCGTCCTCTTCTTCTTCCTCTTTTTCATCATCATTTGGCGCAACGTTGAAAGCTACTGACTTCTTCTTTTCTTCCTTGGTATATCTGTTGAGATGATTCTGCTCGTAGGTCATCAGATTTCCTCGAAGTTCATCATACATGAGTTTTTCTAGATCTCCATTTTCAAGGATTTTTGCTTTTGTTTCCCCGGATTTGGGAAGACTCCTAAGATATTCTATGACTTGCATACTATTTGGGTATATCATTGCAAGTGATTTTAGCTCTCCAACTATCTTGCTGAATTGTGAGAACATGGATTCAACATTCTCTTCATCTGTCATTTTAAATAGTTAATATTCATTGACCAAAGAATTTATTCTAGCTTCCTTCACTTTCATGGTGCCTTCATAAGTTACTTAGAGCTTGTCCCACATCTCCTTAGCGATGTTACAGGTGGAGGTCTTGTCATATTCAGTTCCACTAACTGCACAGTAAAGCAAGCTAATAGCTCTGGCGTTAGTTTGGATTACTTCATGTTATTCCTTGGTAACTTCAAAAGTTTTCAATAGGTGTATATGTTACTCCGGGAATGGGTTTGGGACCTTTTGGCACACCCCGCCTTGGGGGGTATGACTGGCACCTGGTGCCCTACTGGGACCTGAACTGCTGGACTGCTAAGCCTGGGCACATCTGGTGCCTGGATGGCTCTAACTCATATTTCTGGAAACAAAGGGCTATATAACGGCTGTAAACACAGCCCCCGGCCCATTGGCCTATAACCTCCTGTACCTGTACTAACAGCTGACCAGAAACATATCAATTCAGGGAAACCTATGCGGGCCGACAAGGCCACCATGCTGTCTAGTTATCTGTAACTTAATCATAGAATATTAGGAAGCTATGTGACTGGCAAGGTCACCACTACTGTCAAACTATGGCCCCACACGGCCAACATGAAAGAAACAGAAGTACCAACAACTAAATAACTGCACGGCCCCACACGACCGGCTCATCTGACCACAGGGAAATATATACAGACTGCAAGCCTCTAGGAATAGCAATAGAAATGATCGGGACAGGGCCCCGACCTACCCGTACTATACAGCAAAAAGGAAATGAAATACACCTCTGGAATTCAGTCTCCGGATGACAGGAGCTGAATACTCGATCGCTGACAGGAATCACGTAGTATCGCCTGCTCATTTATGAGTACCTGCAGGCAAGTAATGCAGCGCCCCACCGGGCGTCAGTACCGCTGGTACTGAGTATGTAAAGCAATAACTGAAAGCAAAATCTGGAAACAACAATGTAACTGATGAAACTGAAGTAAGAAGAATTAGATTAACTGTCTGATAATGTAAGTCATACCTTCTCTCATTTATACTGAAAGGAAGTAGGGGTCGTACCTGGAGACGTATCACTCTACTGCTGATCTACTTGTATCTAACGTAACATGGCATAACATGACATAACATAACATAGCATACAGAAACCTTACCCGGCCCCCATAAGCCGGGAGGTACAACCAGCACGGAATCTATACCCCTACCCCGGTCATCCCATCTCCTATAAACCCTGTAAGCATCCTGCCGGTCCCCTGGGTATGCACTTGGGCTCGCTGAGCCACTGACTATAACTGTACCTGAGTCCGAAGGACTCCTGAATCAACACCCGGGCGTATCCGCTCGACAGGGGTGTGTAAAAGCCGACCAAGGCATAATATGGGGAAAACTGGCATCCCATCTTCGTCCCCTGTGGGACGGCATGCCACTCCATAGAGCGACGTATCCTCGTCCTCTGGCGGACGAGTCGATACAGCTATCAACCCTGGGGCGGTCATGGATGCTAGGTAGTCCAACCCCAAACAATACAACGGTCTCAACTAGTAATACTATCTGCATGTCCCACATACTGAAGCTAATAGTGGTAAAGTATTTGTATATACTATATGCTGAGCTAGTGACAGTAATATGTACGTATTCAATACATGCTGAGGCTGGTAAATATATATATGTATAAATATAGTCTTCTGCCAGACTACACTGGGTCTGATGCTGGACATGATATAGTCTTTCTGCTGAAACTATGTTGTATACTGAGTTTCTATAGTAACATGATTTACTAGTTCTAATATGCTTTCTAGCTTCACTTTAACTTATCGTTCTATTTTTGAGATGTCTTACAGATATTACATTGCTTTACTGGGTTTCAACTGAATACAATGATATCCTAACATTCTGTGTCACATCACATACTGAGCATGTTGTGCAGTTCCTAACACTTATATTAAAATCTATATCGTGCTAGCAAGTCTCGCGCTGATCATAACATGATGTTTCTAATATCGTACCAACATTCGTAATAAACATCATACATGGCTTCTGAATATTCTACTGGCCTTTAAATTACTGTACTGTACCAAGATTACTAACTTGCCGAGGAAACTAGCTTTACATACCTTATCCTTGAACTATTCATCTGTCGAACGAGACTCGGCCGGTACTTCAGCTATTTTCTCCTAACTGCATTCATAAATATGTCAATTAATATTAAATACAGCTTTACTTTAAAAGGCAACGTCACTTTCGATATAGTTTATACCCTAAACTTAGGCTTATCGAAAGACGGTCAAAAACTCGCTATTTTTCAGCGGTCCAGAAGGGAGAAATATTCACTTCACAGCTAGGAACACATAGACACTAATTTAGAGCAATTCCACTTACCTTAGCTCGGTGACTCGACGATTCGTCGGCCGTATTTCATAAAACTGAATCCGTAGGAATGTTCTCTGCTGCTAAATACCTCAGTATCTGAGGTTAATTTGAGTTTGGACAACGTTTAGCAGCGTAATCAGTCGAAAATTATAATCCCTCCTTCGTTCTTACCTTCTCTCTGCTACTTACTCTCTGTTTTCTAGAAATTAATAAGTGTTTAAATGATTTAAACCCGAAGTGGGTTTTATATACTTGGGCCTGGACAAGGCCAACGTGTCACGGAGCCAACGCGGAGGCCTCTCCTCCGTGACACGCTGCCATCGCGGAGGGGCTCTACCTCGGCTCCTTCCGCGATGGTTCGACAGGTTTCTCGTCCGATCTTTTCCCGGACCTTTCTCCAGCACGTATGGCCTTCAAATATGCTTAACCAACGTGCGAATAGATTGTCTAGGTGCCGGAAATTCTACGGGGTATAACACCTTTCTTGATTATTACCCATGCTTGAAAATTATTTGCTTGAACAAATATTTTGAAACATTCTTTCCAGTGAGAGTAGTGTTGACCATTGAAGTAAGGTGGTATGGATGATGAGTGTCCATCCTGCAAAATTGCTCCAGGGATTTGATAGGAAGCCATGGGATCTTTTTCTCACCTTGCGGTTAAGCAATATGAATGAGATCGGCTCTGATACCAATCAATAAGCAAAGAGGGAGAGTGAATTTTAAAAAACTAATTTAAATATAGACCAGTTGACTCTCAAGAACGCTCAGTCAATTGCGTTCCTACAGAAGATGTTAGTGCAATAATAATCAAGATACAATAAAGTGTAGGAATGTAAATGACACAGCAATTTTATACTGGTTCGAATCACCAGGGTGGTGCCTAGTCCAGTTCCCTTGGGTTACAAGGTTTCCGTAGAACTTGAGAGAGGTTGGATTACAACGTGTTTCACTAACTGTTGATATGACACAACTCTACCTGTATATCTACCTAACTATTTCTCTCTTTTATGATCACTGATATTTCTTTTCAAAATACAATGAATGAATAAGACAAGAAGTTGTCAGGTTGATCGAATGAAGTTGTGTGGTCTTAATGGAGTCTTCAGTGCCTTTTTGTAGTGTGAATTATCGTCTGGAGAAAGGTAGAAGATCAATCCTTTTGATCTTGATTGATTTTCTCTAAGGTAACCTAAGGGATTTGTTATCTCAATCATGATAGATGGATACGTGATTGAGATCTTGATGATCTCCAATTAAGATGTCCTGCATATTTTTTTCTCTCTGATGGTTTTTTTCTTCCTTTTGGAGAACCTGTGAATCTTGTCTTCTTGATATATTTTTCGGCCTTTCAATTCTTCCTTCTTCGTTGATGATTTGATTTGCTCGTTAGCTGATTGATAGTTGATTGACTTTGATACTTTGATTTGCTCCTTAGCTGATTGATAGTTGATTGATTTCATTCATCTTTCCTTCTTTTGATGATTTGGTTTTCTTGTAGGCGTTGATCCATATCCAGACAGGATGTCTTGACCTCTGTTAATTGATTTGAGCTCTTTTGATATTTGCTTCATGGTCCTTCTTAATAATAGATTGCTAGTTTCTTGATGTCCCTTTTTGTCCTACATTGAATAGAATTGATTAGTCATCATTAAAATAATATTAACGGTTTTAGTTCAATAAAATGAAAGCATTCTATACTATGAGAAATGGGTCTCAGCTCCTTAGATTCAAAATCCTTTCAGACAACAAAAGAAAAAGATTAAGAGATCGAAGATGGATAAGAAAGAGAAGAAGAACAAATGAAAAATCCACTCACATAAGATAAATGCAGTGGCTGGAGTAATAATGGAGCCGGAGATACAGTTGAAGAGAAAGAGAAACTCTTTCCCAGTATGCTCATGCAACCAGACTCAAATGAGATACACTAGTCTGTGTGCAGTGATGGGATGGGCGGATCAGTTAATTGGGCCAACTTGTAATGGGTTGGTCTAGATTATTTATTAGTTAGTTTAGTTATTTACAACATTGATTTTACTAAGGGAATAGTACACAAAATATCTCATTAAAGTAAATTAATTATCCTGATTTGCCACTTTTCGTACTAATTTCATTTAATAATTATTTGGGGTAAAATATTTACCCCAAGTACCCTCTCACTGTGCACGATGGAAGTGTGCTTCTTTCTTTTATTTTTGTCCTTGCATTTATTACTTTGTCCTTTCATTTATTTTTTTGTCCATTCAATTATTGCTTTGTCCTTTTCTTATTTATTATTTTTATCCTTTTATATTTTTTTTATTCTTTATTAGAGATATTATTTGATAACATTTTTATTTGTTCCTTATTTTTTATTTTATTTTATTTTATTTATTTTTTCTGTTTTTTCTCTTGATTCTTTTTACTTGTTTTTTGTTAGGTTATATTTTTTTAATTTTTTGTTCCTTTCTATATTTTTGTATTTTTAAAAAAATAAAAAAAATAAAAAAATGAACTAACTATTCTATATTAATAAAAATAAAACTAGACTACAATAAAAAGTAATTAAAAAAATATTAAAGTCCACTAGTTTAATTATTAAAATATAAAGTGATAAGGAATTTATTTTTATATTTTTTTTTGCTTTTGCAAATGAAAACAGAAATTTATATCTAAAATATGACTCTATTTTTTGTAATTATTTTTTATAAAAATTAACTTGCTAAAACTGATATAAAAATTAAAATATCAAAATTAAGCGTAAATTCTATGATACCATGTCATTATATGATATATACCATGTAGGTATCATAGAGGACTGAGAAGTACCTCACTAATGGATCGAAACAGACCTAAATGATACCATGGACAGTATATAGATATACTATGTTGGTATCATAGAGGACTGAGAAGTGTGTGATTGAAGAACGGAAGCATACCTCGACGATACCATGTCAGTATATAGATATATTGTGATGGTATCAAGGAGGACTGAAGAGTTTCGTTAAAGGACGGAAGCAGACCTCAATGATACCATACTGGTATATAAATATATTGTGATGGTATCATTGAGGACTGAAGTAGACATCCATGATTCTATGACAGTACATAGAGATATTGTGATGACATCATTGAGAACTGAAGATTTTCTCCTTTAATAATTTTATACTAGTATATAGATATACTATGAATGTATCATAGAGGACTAAGGATTATCTCACTAAAGGACTGAAAAAGACCTCAATGATACCACAATATTATATAGGTATACTGTGATGGTATCATGGAGGGCTGAGGAGTGTCTTATTGAAGAACTAAAACAGACCTCAATGATGTCATGACAGTATATAGATATATTGTGATGGTATCATGGAGAACTGAGGAGTCTTACTGAAGGATTGAAGAACCCCTCAATGACACCACACTAGTATATAGATATATTGTGATGGTATCATTGAGGAATAAACGAAACTTAAATGATACCATGACAGTACATAGACATACTATGATTGTATCACTAAGGACTGAGGATTTTCTCCCTATAGGACTAAAGCCGACCTTAATTATTCTATGCTATATATACTGTGATAGTATCATGGAAGACTGAAGAGTGTCTTATTGAAGAACTGAAACAGTCCTCCATGATACCATGTCAGTATATAGATATACTGTAATGGTATCATGGAATACTAAAGAACGCTTAATTGAAAGACTGGAGTAGTCTTCCATGATACCATGTCAGCATATAAATATACTATGATGATATCATGGAGGACTGAAGAGTGTGCATTGGAGGACTAGGGGATACTTCAATAGTATCAAAAAAATTTAAAAGTAGATTAAAAAAGACAAAAAAAATAAATGAAATTAGATTATGAAAAAAATAAAAAAATAAGATAAAATTAAAAAAATAAGATGAAAAATAAAAGAAAAAAGAAAAAAATAGAATCAAATTTGAGAGTGAAATTAGATTACGGTAAAAAAAGAAATAATATAATTTGAGAAAAAAATTAACAAAATAAGAGAAAAAAGATAAATAATAAAGAAAAAGGAGAAAAAAAAGGAGTAGAAAAATAAAAAACTGAACAATGAAAAAATAGGAGCCAAATTTGAGCATGAAATTAGAGTATGGTGAAAAAAAATAAGAATAATGATTTGAATTTTTTTTAAAAAAATATATTTTTTATTAAATTTTAATTTTAGTAAATAAGCTAGTGGTTTTAGTATTTTTTGTAAATTACTTCTTGTTGTAATTAAATTATTTATTTTTTTATATTTTTAGTAGTCTAATATAGTTAGCTACTGTATTTATTTTTTATTAAAAAAGTAAAATAAAAAAATAAAAAAAAAACCATAACATTGTAACAAAAATTTAAATTAATTTAAAAAGAAATAAATTAAAGAAAGAGAGAGAAAAAAATAAATTAATACCATGATAATGATTTGTATGAGACAAAAAAAGGAAAAAGTGTGGCGTAAGCCCGAAAAAAGGACAAATTAAATGGAGTATTTTGTGTAATTATTTTAAGGGGCATTAAAAGTAAAGGGACATGTTCATGTAAATGTTTTGTTTTTTATAGGCAACTACGTAAGTTTCCCTTTTATTTTCTAAATTTTGTTATTTGAACTTTTATTTTCAATAATAGATAAAAATAACTTAATTAAGAAAATGATATTTTTAAAAATATTTTGTAATTTCATATAATATAATAAATTTTCGTAATTATGACATTGTATCTTAACTTTAAAGTAAAAAAATGGCACAGTATGCTATCTTACACATTTAATTGGCAACTATTAACCAAATTTTAATTTATTGGCAGAAAATGACACTTAATACTTATTGAGTCATTTTTATTGGCATCATCTAACTCAAAACAGTTGCATTAAAATAAGGCTATAAGTAAATAATTTTTTAATAATTTTTTCACAGTATTTTTTTAATTTCCCCTCTTTCTTCTATTTTTTTCCTCTTCTTTCTCTTTCTTTCAAATTTATATGATGTCTATCTTCTATCCCAAAATATCTCTATTAGATATTAATCACAACAGTGAATCTTCGTAATATGTAACTCAAATCACTTAAAAAAAAATTTTAATATTGATTGTCTGTGACCTTTTAAAAATTTTAGAATTTTAGGATTCTTTATCTTATAGTTGGGAGTAAGAATTTTTACAAAATCTTGTCTTTTTTTCATAAGAATTTTTACAAGTATTTTTTTTTTTGTAAATTCAAGGGGTAAAAGTAATTTTTTAAAAAAACTTGTCAAGAATTGGGTAATAATTTTTAATTTTCAAGATTCTCCACCTACAACGTCAATTTCACTGCATGCAAGATCATCTCAGTATTTAAATCCAAGCAAAAATCTTGAACAAATTCATGAAAAGAAAAAGAAATTTCTTCCAACCCTGTTAATCATCACAAATCGAGCCATAGTTTTCAAAAGAAGAAGTATGTAGAAAGTGAAATTTTTACTATATTTTGAATGTATAATATAAGAATATATACGTAATTGATATTATATACGCAGTTGGCATTATGTATATAAACTTGCTTATATATATCAAAATGCTTTGAATGGAGGTAATATCATTTGTGACATATACATCAATGACTTATAATTATATACATCGCCTAAATGAATATATAATAGCTACGCAATAGAATTTATGTATACTAATACTGTATATAAATACAGTAGACTTTCTATATACATAGTGAATTTATTCTATTACAATCAATGTATATTTTAAAACAAATTATAAAAGTATACATCAATTATATGTACAATCTACTTCATGTATGCATAAAAGTTTGTGGTAAATACGCAACTCTTCCTATTTTAAAGAAAATGCCAATGATGTAATTTTTTTTACAGCAACAGTTAAGGTTAATAGAATAAAGAATATGCTTATACAATGTTGTAAGCAATTCTTTCTCTTTTCAGGAAGTTAAAAAGATTATGTCAAAATTCTAATGTATACAACTTAAAATAGGGATTGAAATCTTAAATCCTAAATTTTTGCCTAAGAAGCCATAATACGACTTTTTACTATTGAAGCGTCATGTTAGTACCTTTTGACTAAAAATTGCCAATAGTTATAGGTTAGGGTTTTGCTAATATTTAATGAGTTATAAAAATGTCAATTATATTTAAAACTTGTACGTACATATCAATTACCAGTGATTATATTAACAAATATTTATCCTTATTTAATTCGTAAAGATTATAAAATAAAAATATTTTATATTTTATTAGAATCTTTTTATATTGTTATCTAAATAAAAATTGATGATGACCGATGAATTACTATAATTTTATATATGAAAGTTAATGATGGGTTACAATATTTCATTAAGAAAAAAATTATTTTTAACCTAGAAAAAAAGTAATAATAAAAATATTTTGGACTAAATTATTAAGGATATAGATATTTTTAAATAAAATTATTAACTAAAAAAATATTGATAAATATTTTTATTTAATTTTTTCCGTATAATTAATAAGAAGATCTAATAAGGAGAATAATTTAATTGTGTGAAAAAAGAATCAGGTAATAAGTTGGATTGACAAGAAAGAGGGGGTGGTTTAAATGCAAGTACAGTAGTAGGTAGTCCATTCCGTAAGGTGTACCCACCGCATTTAGCGCCGCTGACCCCAACACCAACCCAAACGGCCAAACCCCGTCTCTTTTCAATTCTTGATTTGATTCCTTCCTTTCACCAACACGTCACGGATCCTCTGCACCTCTTCTTCTTCTTCTTCTTCCTTCTTTTATCAATCTCTACAGTTGTTTCTTTGGTCAGAGACGACCATTCCAACTCAGACTTAGTCTCCTGCCCCTTCTTTTACTCTCTCTCACAAACGCGCATTCCCGTTTCTCTATAAAAAACCTGGACTTTTCCTCACGTCTCTTCCACACCCTTCTCGTCTTTTTCAAAGAAATTTAGCTATTTTTTCTCCTCAACTTGGGCGTATCTTGACGGATAAATCTGACGGGTCAAGGAAGTTTAACTGTTTTTTAAGCAAGAATTGCTGCTACTTGTACTGAGAAGCTCGGATTAGTTTGACAAGTTGGAGATTGTTCAAGACATGGAAGGATTCCAAGCAATCCCAGATGATGGTGGGATAGCAAGGAGGCTTTGGGTCAAGTTCAAGAACGAATCTCTTTGTGCTCTTTATACTCCTTTTGTCGTGTGTTTGGCATCTGGGACTTTGGATTCCAAATCATTTCTTCACTGTATCTCTCAAGATGTCTATTTTCTTCAAGCTTTTGCTCAGGCGTATGCCCACTTTTCCCCTCACTTTATGTCGTTTTAACAGACAAATAATTGAATTATGGAATGTATGTAGAGGATTCTTATAGCTGATACTTAACTTGGGATTGAACGGATATTGTAGTTGATGTTGCATATGGTTATAATGGTTGAAATGGTGAATTCTATGGAATCTGTTGATTAATTATTATATATTTTTTTTATACAGATATGAACTGGCAGAGGATTATGCTGATGACGATGAAGATAAAGAAGCTATTCGGGAACTGAGAAAGCGTGTGCTAAGGAAGCTTAAAGATCAAGATGATCTTGTACGGGTAAGCTACACCTATGCATAAGAATTTCCCCAACTCCCACCCTAAAAATTACCTGGTTATCTGTCTTGTTCATATTGAAATTGATAGAACAAAATAGGAAGAAAGCAAATGATGGTACCAACTAGTTGGGAGTAAGACTTGGCAAATGATGATCTTGTTAGGATTAAGGCTCAAGTTATTATTGTTATATAAACTTAATGGCCTTGTTAGAGATTTGTATTGTAGGTTAGTGTAGGGTAAGTGTGAGATCTAGAATTGAGGCATAGGGTGTGTTTGGTATTAAGGAAAATGTTTTCTTGGAAATAAGTGGTTTTCTTACTTGTTTTCTAGTGTTTGCTAAGTAAGCATAACATATTGTCCCAAAAACATTTGTATATAGTCCTTCTCAAAAAAAAAAAACATTTGTATATAATCTATTCAATCACTATGGAGGGTGGGGGCGGGGCAAGGGTGTGGGGGTGGTGGGAAGGGGGCGGGTGGAAAGGAGACAATCAAACGTTTTCTCTTCTCAGTTGTAAGGAACTTGTTTTCAAGTAGAAAATATGAATAATCAAACATGGGAAATTTGGTCCATAGCAAACACACCATAAATTGGTTGATTTTTGTTATTGTATTTCAGGCTAACCATTTCAATGTAAACAATGACTAGGTCTCTTCTTGTATTTTCTACTTGGGCATGTGATATTGATTGGTTATCTAGAATCAAAAATAAATATAAGATTCTTTTATTGAACTCAAGAGGGCCATGTGCATTCTTTTTCTTTGACTCAAGCCTTAGTGATTAGGTTCAAATTCAGTTTCCTTCTTTTCCATTTCCCTATTGCGGAAAAGGGCAAGGTTGAAATTCCTCCATCCCCTATCTTATCTCGTCGTGTGCTAATTGCAAAGGGTAGTTTAATGACCATGAATTTTGATGGATGAACTGTCGATCTAGTAGTTTATCTCTTGGTGCATATTTGAGGTACTGCTAGAAGATATTTTTAGAGTTAGAAGCTCACTCTTTAATATGTCCATAAGTTGTGAAGTGAAATATGACAAAGCGAAGAAAAATGAGAGTCTAGCGGTTTTGATGGGCTGTTGCACCCTTATTGGAACCTCTTCAAAAATTTAGACTTTTTCTCGAAGAATGGATAACGTCTAAAGAACGGCTGTTCTTGCATTAATCATATCAGCTTGTAGCGCTGTCCGTAGTCCATATTATCAGTATTTAGTGGTAATGTCCATCTTCAGTTTTCAAGGATATATCATAATGCAGGAATGGGGCTTTGAGCTTCCAAAAGTTAGCACTTCTGACAGTGCCACAGTTAGATACACCGACTTTTTGCTGGCCACATCAGCAGGAAAAGTTGAAGGGGAAAAAGGTCGTGGTAAAATTGTGACTCCTTTTGAGAAGACAAGGCTTGCTGCCTATGCACTTAGTGCAATTGCACCCTGTATGAGGCTTTACAGCTTCCTTAGCAAGGAGATTAAGGCTGTTCTAGTCCCCGAAGAGAGCAATAACATCTATGAGAGATGGATCGACTGTCTATGTTCAGAAAGTTTTGAGGTGTGTCTGATTCTTAAGAGATGCATTATTTTTATTTTTGCAGGGATCTCTTAACCAAATGGCAAGTATACTCTAGTTGAAATTTGTCTAACTGCTTTCTTGTAATGATTCTGTACTTAGGCATATGCTTCAAGGATTGAGGACTTGCTGGATAAACTAAGTATTACCTTGACTGGCGAAGAACTTGATGTTGTGGAAAAGCTGTATCACCAAGCTATGAAACTTGAATTGGAATTCATCTCTGCTCAGCCAATTACTCAGTCCACTATAACACCCATTTCTCAAGTCCAAGAGCCGGCAGGATGCAATCTTACTCTGTTTTGTGATTTTGACATGACATGCAGTGCTGTTGATTCCTCTGCCCTTTTGGCAGATGTTGCTATCATTGCAGCAGCAAAGAGTGATCTGGATGATTGTGAATCCCCATATGCTCATATATCTGCATCTGATCTTCGGGCCACTTGGAGCAATCTTTCCAGCAAGTATATTGAAGAATATGAGAAATGCATAGAAAGCATCATGCCTAGTGAAACAGGTATGTAGTCTTCGGCTGTTCTTTTGGTAGATGCCTCTTTTTTAGCATAATATTATGACAATGAGAAGCCCTAAGACATCTCCAATCTATCTCAGTTGGGCAATTTGATTATGAGGGTCTGTGTAAAGCACTAGTGCAGCTATCTGATTTTGAAAGTAGAGCAAATGATATGGTGGTTCATTCTGGTGTATTAAGAGGGTTGAGTCAGGAAGACATTAAACGGGTTGGGGAACACCTCATCTTCCAAAACGGTTGCAAAAACGTTTTGCAAGAAATTTTGGGAAGTGAAAACATGCATGCAGATGTTCATATACTGTCATATTGCTGGTCAGGAGATCTCATCAGATCAGCTTTTTCATCAGGTATGCTTGTTTCAGCTCATTGACGCACTTCGTTGAGTTCTATATTTTCAGATTAAGCATTATATCATAAAAATCACCAATATGAATTTTTTTGAGGGCTGAATAGTGGATATCTCGAGTTATAAAGATAATAATTTAAGATGATCCCCGCAAGAGATCCTAATGAAGGATAGAGAGTTCACAGGAGAATATGATTATGCATCTCATTGGAGGAGAAAGTTATGAATAGAGACTATTAGGAATTTTCTATGGTTGGTCACCCAGAATAGCTAGTAAGTACCTTTGCACTCCATTAATATACATTGCTGCAAAACACAACGCAAGGGAAACGTCTCCAATATGTAATAAATTAAGGCTAAATGTGATCAAAGCAGGAAATTTAAATTCATTTTTTTTGTACCAACCCGAAAATTGTAGAAAATGCAGAGGGATTGGTTAGTTGATAATCCATGCTCGGTATTCTATAGTTTAATCAAATAGTGCTGGATATGAGCACTAATGAGATACAAAAGAACTTGTGAATGAAACTAGATTGTGTACCAATAGATGCGGATATTCTTTTTTCTTTTTTTTTTGATGAAGCAATGGTATTTCATTGAAAAGCAAGAAGAAGATGTTTAATTACAAATTACAAGGCAGTAGTACTGAAGTGCACAAAAAAGAGTTTGATAACCCCTTTACAGTGTATGAATCTATAACTAGGGAGCTAACGAAATCCAAAAATTGGTCAGTTTACTTGATCCAGAAAAAAAGGTTGGATAAACATTTAGCTTTGAGAGAGTAATTTGGAGTTGAGGTTCCATCATACTCCTATGGTCAAAGCAAAAATTATGATATGTGGAATATTTTTTCTGTTAGATATGGAATGATTTCTTCAAACTTTAAGTGTTGGTTGATATTCTCTCCCATTAGCAGGGGCTTTACCAGTGTTAAATGTGCACTCAAATGAGTTACCTTATGAAGGATCAGTTACCACCGGCAACATGATTAAGAAGATGGAATCTCCTATGGACAAGCTTCAAGCCTTTAACGACATCCTGAAGTCCCGTGGCAATAATGGCAAACATATTACAGTTTATATTGGAGGTTCAGTTGGTGACTTTCTTTGCCTGCTCAATGCAGATGTGGGCATTGTGATTGGTCTGAGTGCTGGCCTCAAGAGACTAGGCGAACAGTTTGGTATTTCTTTTGTTCCATTGTTCTCTGGTTTGGTAACAAAACAGAGAGAACTAGCTGAAGGTGGATGTTCTGTTTGGAGGGGTATGTCTGGTATTCTTTACACAGTCTCCAGTTGGGCTGAGATACATGCATTCGTTTTGGGATTATAGACTTCCAAGCCCCAGCCTTTTGGCTCCTGCCTGAAGCATGTGTAACAGGGATAACAAGCATATAGATAGGTTATATCATCTAACATGTGGCTAATCAAGTTAAGTGTACTGTACTGGGTGATTTTTAGGGCCCAAGGTAATTCAGTCACCTCAAGGCAATTATAGTTTTTCTTTGTGCTACTCTGCTCTAGCCCAGTGCATCAGCCTCTTGTTTCTAAGCGCGCTGATTACTTTCTCAAGCTTTTAAGAGAGAGAGAGAGAGGGGGGTATGAGACTCAATAGAGTGATGACTTTGTTTGTGTAAAATCCTGAATGTGAAGGTGATTTTATTAGGAATCTCATATTCAGGATATTGTTAGGTGAGGCAATTGTTATGTACTTGTAAACTGAACAAATTGATTTGAACTATTGTTCACTGTCATCCATCTATTTTTTTTCCCCTAATGTATCATTTGTTAAATATGTTTTAGTTGATCAAAAACCGAAAGAAGATAAATAGATTAGATGGTAAAGTTTAGGCAAACATTAATTTGTTGTCATTACTAAGTCTTGTCTATTTGTCAAGCATGTGATTTTGTTTTTGTTTTTGTTTTTCCATCAATCATTCAATTCTCTCTTTGGGAATATTATTATTATTATCATTATTATTATTAAGAAAACCTTTGGTGCACATAACCCCATGTCTCTTATTAAATATTTTATTTTATCTTTGTCTAAACAGATTAGATCACCGAATGTGAATGTCCAATAAGTACAATTTTCTGTAATTATCATGTGCTAATCACTTACAATTAAAAATTTGCACAAAATGCCCCTTTTTTATTTTTACTTTTAAATCTAATGCCCTTTTAACTTTTATGCTTTAGTATTTTAAATAATAAATAAATGACTCAAATTATCTCGATATTAAAATAACATATAACTTTTTACGGGGCATAAAATTATATTTTTATATTATAATTTTCACAAGTTATGTTGTAAAGATATGGCTAGTTATTGTTATATGCTTGATATCGAAATAACAAAGGTAATTTCAGTTTCTGAACAACTATAACAATTTCTTAAAGGAATACTACATAACTTATGTTGCACAACTTAGTTCCTATAGAAGTTATAGTTTAATTTCAGAAGATAAAAAAATGAATTCTATGACGAGTAAAATTATATCTGAATAAATAAAGATACTTTAATTCACAATTTTTTATTAAATAAATAGCAAAAATAAAAATTAAATACTTAAGATAGATAATAATTAAATACCAATTAATTTAAAGAGCAAACAATGCAAAAACTTAACTCACAAACTACATATTAGAATCACGTAAAAATATATTTTTAGTGGACTACAAAAATAAATCCCCTGTGAAAGCTTAATAGCCCGTCCATCCATATTAAAGAAAATCAAGTAACATCAAAATCAAATTTACGTTCAATAAACTCGATTTAACCACAATTTGTTCAAATCTCAAAATATTTATAAAATGCTAGAACAATTTATTTCCTAGCCCACATTCATTTGTTATATACAATAGTTCTTGACTAACACAAAATTTGATTGAAATAAATATGTTAATTATTACTCACTTTTTTTTTTATTTTATTGTAAAAAATTAACCGTTTTAAAATTTACTATTGTATTTATTTTTATTTTTTATCGTAATATTTAAAAGCTTAAATATTTACTATTTCAATTTTTTATTTCTTCTACAAAGAATAAAAATATGTTAAAATGAAGAGTGTGTGTTATATTTCATGTCTCAGAATTTACTACTCCACTTATTTCTATTCTTTATTGTAATATTTAAAAGATTAAATATTTACTACTCCAACCTTTCATTTCCTCTATAAAGAATAAAATATGTTAAAATGAAGAATATGTGTGTGTGTTTGTATACAAAAATAAATGTGTCAATTACTACTTCTTGCATTGATTTCTATTTTATTCTAAAAAATTAAATAAACACACAAACACACACAAATATATAAATTAAATAAACACACAAACACACACAAATATATATATATATATATATATATATTCTTATTTATTTTGAATTCTCACCTCCGTAACTCAAATTTATTAAATTCATATTTTATTAATTTCATGATTTTAAACTTTTCATATTCATAACCTCCAACTATTTAATTTCAAAAATTAAGATACCTTATAATATTCCTCCATTTCTATCTATATAAAGTCACAAGTTTTTATTTCATGAGACTCCTACTTAAGATTATCCTTTTTATTTCATATTTGAAGTAGTATGCTCTTATATTATTATTGTAGTATTAGATCCATGCTATAGCTTGACTCGATGAAGAAGGTGTTGGAAAAAATAAAGCACAAGCAAAAGTGTAGACAGGGTAGCAGCAAAAGAACACCCAAGTCTAAATTTTCCCAATCTATTTGAACCAAGACAAGACCTCAAATAAAATTTTTAATAGATCTGGACAGCAGCAATTACCAACAAATATAAATATCGCAAGGTAAAAATAAATCAACCACACAAGACACCAAATTTACGTGAAAAACCTCTTTAGTGTGAAGAGTAAAAATCACGGGATCAGAGCTCCACAATAATCAAAAAGAGTTACAAGAATGTTCTCCAAAATGACCATCAAATAAGTGTCAAACAGCGAATAATAATATAAATAGATAGCACCAAAAACTAGAGAAGAAAATGAATAAAATCACCCAAAAACGCAGTTACTGTTTATGAACAGAAATTTGGACCTACAGCACTCCAAATCCATTTCTGTCAGTTTTAGATCAAAGATTAAGATGATAAGAACAACATATCCAAAAATCAGCTCAATCGGATAAGAAACGAAGCGAAAATCACAATCTGAAGCTGGCTGTTGTGGCTGAAATATTATGTGTGAAAATCTCACTTCTCCTCTCTTAGCTACTATATTTTTTCTCTTGTATCTCTCAAAATAAGGCCTAAAGAGGCCTTACATATACACCATGATAGTGCTCTTATGAGTAAAAGTGGGTTGGTCCAAATTAGACTTTTATTTATTCACATATGAAGAAAAAAGATCCAAAACCCAATAATTCTCCCCCTCCCGACTATGTGGAGGAGACCCCGACGATCATGTAACACTCTTCAAACTTTTCTTTTGGCAAAGCTTTATTCATCAGGTCGACACCATTATCATCCGTATGAATCTTCTCAAGTTCAAGAAGCTTAGAATCCAACACATCTCGAATCCAATGTTATCTCACATCAATATGTTTAGACCATGAAATATAGAATTTTTGCCAAGATGAATAGCACTTTAACTATCATAGTAAAGAAAATACCTCTCCTAAGCATAACCAAGTTCCCCTAAGAATCTATTCATCCAAAGTAACTCTTTACAAGCTTCAACATCAGCAATAAGCTCGATTTTTGTAGTAGATAAAGCAACATATTTTTGCAATCAAGATTGCCAAGATATAGCTCCCCCTGAAAAAGTAACCAAATAGCCTGAAGTAGATTTTCAAGTATCAACATCACCTGCCATATCTGAATCCGTGTAACCACAGAGAATAGGTTTCCCTATCCCAAAACATAAACTCAAACTAGAAGTGCCACAAAGATATCTCATTATTCACTTCAATGCATTCCAATGCTCTCTTCCTGGATTAGAAAGAAAAAAGGCTAACAATATCAACAACATGAGCAATATCTGGTCTTGTAAAAATCATTGTATGCATCAAACTACCAATAGCTGAAGCATAAGAAACTTTCTTCATATCTTCCTTCTCATCATCACCGGAAGGATACTGCTTCATGCTCAATTTGAAGTGCATAGCTAAAGGTGTACTGACAACCTTAGCTTTATCCATATTGAACCTGCGAAGTACTTTCTGAATGTACTTCTCTTGTGATAACCACAACTTCTTTGCCTCTCTGTCATGGACAATCTGCATGCCAAGAATCTGCTTTGCTGGTTCTAAGTCTTTCATAACAAAATATTTATTCAACTCTTGCTTCAACTTCTGAATCCTACAAGAATTATGACCAACAACAATCATGTCATCAATATAAAGCAATAAAATAATGAAGTCACTATCAAAAAATTTTTGCACAAAAATACAATGGTCTGAAGAAGCCTTCTTGAATCTTTGCTGACTCATAAAAGAACCAAACTTCCTGTATCACTGTCTAGGAGCTTGTTTCAAATCATACAGACTCTTCTTTAATTTGCAAATATAATTCTCTTTTCCCTTGACTTCAAAACCTTCTAGCTTCTCCATATAAATTTCTTCATCTAAGTCACCATGGAGAAAAGCATTTTTAACATCCATTTGCTCAACCTCTAAATCAAGACTTGCAGCTAAGCTTAGAACCATGCAAATGGATGACAACTTCACAACTGGAGAGAATATCTCATCGAAATCAACTCTCTTTTTCTGGTTAAATCCCTTTACAACTAATCTAGCCTTGTAACGTGGAACTGGGTTTCCATCATCATGTTTCACCCTAAAAAACCCACCTGTTTTTCAAAGCTTTTTTTGTCTTTAGGAAGCTTAACCAAATCAAAGGTATGATTATCATGTAAGGATTTAATATTATCTTCCATAGCATCAAACCACCTTTTTTTTTTCACTGTCCATGGCCTCGTCAAAACTCTCAGGTTCTCGCCCATCAATCAAGAGTACATACTCGCTGGGAGAATAACGAGATGAAGGAATTTTATCTCTAGTCGATCTTCTGAGAGAACTCTGTGTAGCATCAATAGCAGCTGGTTGCTGGCCAACTACATCATCTTGCACTAGAGCATCAACAATATCATGCTGCTCATTCTGAACAAAATCACCATCTTCATTATCAACTTGATTTTGAAGATTTTCTTCAGGTGCAACAGTTACTGAAACTGGACCAATATCAACTAAGCTCTTACTGCCCTGAGAATCAACCTTTTCAGCATTGTCAAAATCTTCAATTGTCTGGTCTTCAAAGAACACAACATCACGGCTTCTAACAAGTTTCTTCTCAACTAGATTATAGAACGATAGCCAAATTCATCTTGATCATAACCAATGAAGATACACTACTTAGTTTTACCATCTAGTTTTGACCTTTTATCCCTAGGAACATGCACAAAGGCTTTACACCCAAAGACTCTCAAGTGATCACAAGAGATATTTTTACTAAACCAAACTTTGTCAGGTACATCACCATCCAAAGCAGCAATAGGAGATAAATTTATAATATTAGTAGCAGTATTAAGTGCTTTTGCCCAAAAGGAATATGATAGCTTAGCATCAGAAAGAAAATATCTTACCCTCTCAACTAAAGTTCTGTTCATCCTCTCTGCTAAATCATTTAGCTAAGGAGTCTTTGGAGGAATTTTCTAATGTCGAATATCCTGCTCTCGTAGTAGTTATCAAAAGGACCAATATATTCACCACCATTGTCTGAGCGGATGCATTTCAGTTTCATCCCTATTTGTCTCTCAACTAAGGCCTGAAAATTCCTGAACACATCAAGTACTTGATCCTTGAATTTCAAAGGAAATTCCCAAAGTTTGCAAGAATGATCATCAATAAAGGTCACAAAGTAAAGTACACCACCATGAGACTTTACCTTAAAAGGACAACACAAATCAGAATGTACCAACTCTAGCAAATCAATCTTTTTTAAAGGCGGATGACTCTGAAAAGAGACTCTTTTCTGTTTACCAGCTAAGCAATGAACACACTTCTTCAACTTTTCTTTTTTCACTCCAGAAAGCAAATTTTTCTTAACCAACCTATCTATCCTCTTTCCACTCATATGACTCAGCCTCCTATACCATAACTCTGATGAAGTATCATTCTCCACCAAATTTACTGAGCCTCTAGAAATGAAGCCCTGAAATACGTATAAGTTAAACAACTTGTTACCTCAAGCCATCATCATTAAACCTTTAGTAAGCTTCCACTGGCCACACCAGGGGTATTATAATAACCCTCATCATCAAGATTTCCTATAGAAATTAAATTCAGGCGAATATCTGGAGCATGCTTGACATTATTAAGAACTAATCTAAAATCATTTTTACTTTCCAAACAAACTGTGCCAATGTCAAGTACCTCAACCTCATCATTGTTTTTCATTTTCAACATTCTAAAATTACCTGAAGTATGAGAAGAAAATAATTCCTTCTTTGGAGTGACATGAGAAGTAGCACCAGAATCCACAAACCAACTAGACTCACCACAAACAAGATTAATGGCATTTTCACTACACGCAACAAGAAGATCATCTTTAGCAACAATAGCAACATGATTTTCATTATTGTCATCTTTCTTTTAATATCTCATATCTATCTTGTGCTTGTAACAATATTTCTTGATATGCCCTTTCTTGTTGCAATAGTCACATATAAGGTTCTTGTACTTATACTTTAACTTTCTTCTATTGTTATCTCTGTCATTCTGAGCCCTGAACTTACTTCTCCTCCTATCTTCAGTAACCAAAACATCAGAATGTGAAACTGAAGAAGATGAGACTTGAGATCTTCTTCTCATCTCTTCATTTAAGACACCACTCTTAGCATATTCCATAGTTACAATACCACTAGGAGAAGAATTAATCAGAGAAACTCTAAGGGTTTTCCAAGAGTCTGGCAGAGTATTAAGAAGCCAAAGTCCCTGTATTTCTTCATCGAACATTACACCCATTCCGGACAGCTGGTCAAGAACATCTTGAAAATCATTTATATGATCAGAAATAGGACCGCCCTCTTTATATTTGATATTCATTAATTATTTTAGCAGGAAAAACTTGTTATTGCCAATCTTTGAAGCATAAAGTGTTTCGAGTTTATTCCACAAACTTCTAGCATGTGTCTCGTTCACAATATGGTTTATAACATTATCTTTAACCCAATATCTAATATAGCCACAAATTTGTATGTGCTCAAATTTCTAATCCTCATCATTCGTAAATTCGGGTTTGTTAGAAGAAAACACAGGTAAATGCATTTTCTTGACAAATAGAAGATCTTTCATTTTGGCTTTCCAAATATGATAATTACTACCATTCAAACACACCATCTTACTCATATTTGCCTCCATCATTCAAATAGACAATCAACAATAAGCATAAGATCTGATACCACTTTGGTGGAAAAAATTAAAGCACAAACAAAAGTGCATGTAGAGTAGCAGCGGAAGAATATCCAAGTCTGAATTTTTTCAATCTATTTGAACCAAGAGGAGACCTCAAATAAAATTTTAAATAGGTCTGGGCAGCAACAATTACTAACAAATATAAATATCGCAAGACAAAAATAAAACAACCACACAAGACACGAAATTTACGTGAAAAACCTCTTCAATGTGAAGAGTAAAAACCACGGGACTAGAGCTCCACTATAATCAACAAGAGTTACAAGAATGTTCTCCAAAATGACCACTAAATAAGTCCTAAACAGTGAGCAACAATATAAATATATAGCACCAAAAACTAGAGAAGAAAAGAAGTAAAATCACCCAAAAACGCAACTACTGTTCATGAGCAGAAATCTGGAGCTACAAGACTCCAAATCCACTTGTGTCAGTTCTCAATCAAATATTAAGATGATAAGTACAACATATCCAAAAATCAGCTCAATCAAAACAGAAACGAAGTGGAAATCGCAATTTGAAACTGATTGTTGTGTTTGAAAAATTCTGTACGAAAATCTCACTTCTCCTCTCTTTGGCTGCTGTATTTTTTCTCTTGTATCTCTCAAATAAGATCTAAAGAGGTCTTATATATACACCATGATAGTGTGCTTATGGGTAAAAGTGGGCTAGTCCAAATTGGGCTTGTATTTATCCACATATAAAGGAAAAAGATCCAAAACCCAACAGAAGGCTCTTGGATGTTAATTAGTTTGCGGGAGGAGATGTCGGAAAGAGCTCAAAAAATTATGCATTGATTCTGCATTTCTTTTTTGCTAATTCTATTTTCTTATGATTAAGATCCTAAGAAAAATGTGTGTGTTGTATCTTTTTTCTTTTCTGTTTAGTTTCTCGTGTTGTTTCTTCTATGAATTTTTTTTATTTTAGATATGATTTTTTTATTGTCGCAAGTTTGTATTTTTATTTAGAATCAAATTAATTTTGTGTAAATTTGTAGGAAATCTGCTACTACTATTAATTTGAAGCCAAGACGAAGTGAGCAGATGACAATCACAATCTACTATTGTCATATGAGATGCTCATAAAATAAAATAAAAATATTAAATATTGTTGCTGAATTTTTTAAATTATAAATTATGTAAATTGTAAGATTTTTTCTTTTGCATTTCAACTATTTACTCTTTTTTTTCAGATGTACTTTTTATTATTTGTAAGATTAGTAATAGAAATATTGAAATAGCAATACATTATGATGTCAGAGCGCTAGAATAAGAAAATAGAGATTTATAAACATAGAAAATCAATAATTTTCTTAGAGTGACTTTGGGATAGAGAAAGAAAAAGAAAAAATAGGAAGAAGAAAGTAATAGAGGAATAAAAAATAAATACAGTAGAGGATAGAGACAAAATTAACAATATAATTTATTTAGACGATGATGAAAAATAAAAGAAAAAACAAGTACAATGAAAACATAAAATATCAAAAAGGAAATAAAATAGAAACACATATCTCTTTTTTTTTCTCCTATTTTTAGTTTGATAACTTTTTTTTTCTTTTCTTTTTTCTTTTATATTAATAGAAAAATATTCATCATGTAATAGAAGAAAGAAAAAAAATCAAGTCCTTAAATACATATATTTAAACTGTATTAAATTAAGAAAATCTTGTATTAACTTCATAATATATGAAAATTTTATTTCATTCTAAAGAATATTTAATGAAAATGTAATCTTTTTAAACTCCAATTCTACTAAACCATCTATTTTGTGATTTTGTTGCTTTCTAATTTCATAATTAATTTTTTAATTTTTTCTATCTCAATTAAATTTTTAGATGAATTATTTCTAAATTTACTGATTTTGTTTTATATATAACTGCGCGAAGTGTAGCAAATTCCCCGAGAGTTAAATATTGCAAGAGAAGAAAAAATAATAATTTGTATTCGTAAAGGGATATAACAGGTTAGGACCTAGAGGGAAAAGAGTGGAGCAAATAAGAAAAAATTAAAAAGAGATCAAAGAGAAAGAAATGAATAAGAAAAATAAAAAAAATATTTTTCATATTTTCTTCATCCAACCTATTGGAATTTTGGTGTTAGCATAACCACATTTTCTTTCCTCCTCTGCTCCTTTTTTCTATTTCATTTTTTTTTGTCCTATTACCTACTCCATATAAAAAAGTTAAAAATTATAAAATATGTCTAACAAATAATTAAAAGTTATATCTATCTCACATGAGTCTAAGATTTTTAACTCAATATCGCATATACGAGGTGTTAAGATTATTAGATTAAATTATGTATGTTTAGATGTTTCTACTATTTTAAATTTTGAGAATTTTTTATCTATTTTTTCAGTATTTTTAATTCTCAATTGTAGTTTTTGATCGTGCATTTAGTGATTCAATAAAAAAAGAGTGCTAAAAAGAATGATTGTATATTATGTATTAACTTCTTTTAATGATGCAAAATCAAAATGACTTTTGATTATTTTAGATTATTTTATATTTATGACTTACACATGACATTCAATATGAAGGTAATGAAATATAGGAAATGAATTGTTAATGTAATATATGTAACAGTTAATTAATTTAAATTATTTTATATTTATAACATATATATGACATTTAATAAAAATGTAATAAAATATTGAAAATGAAAAGTTTTTTTAATGCAATATAATGTAACAGTTAACTAATTTAAATAGTTATAAGCAAATTTTGGTACTTTTCTTTCAATTATTTTAGATTTCATGAAATGCACATATGTTCGCTGAATTGGATACATAAACAAGAGTTACAAACAAAAAAATATATAAGAAATATTAATACATAAACATAAAATGGTCACAATATTTTTCTTGCTACGACAAAAATAGAAAAGAAACGAGGTTTCTTTATTTTTCTCCCAAAAAACTTGTATAAATCTACGATACATACTCCTACCTTAACACATCCTCCTCCCTGTTCCATTTTAATTGCTAGGTTGTACTAAAATTATTTGTTTCAAAATATTTGCTAATTTTAAAATTTAAGAGATAATTGGTCATGTTTTTTCAACCCTTAGCACTTAAAGTCATTCTAAATGTGAAAAGAATTGTTATTGTATTATTCTAAAAAATTAATAGGATATATTAGTCAGATTACCATTCATATTAATTTTTTCTTAATGAATGTGCAAATCTTATTCTAACAATTAAAATGGAACAAAAGAGTATTTTTCTCAAGTTTCAAGAAGAACTCAATAATATGCAAATAAAATAAAAAAGTTATACATTATAAAATAATAATACAATACTTATTTAAGGTTTTCCAAACATATTTACTAACTTCCTTTCTTAAGTTTGTTTATAAAGTAGTATTCTACCTTATTATTTGGTTCTCTGTCATTCCACTTTTATAATAATTGTGTATTTATTGAATATATAATTTTCATACTTTAAAAATATTTTGTGTTAATTTATTTATTTAAGAATAATATATATTTTACTTTTACAGAATAAAGTCAAAAAAGTTAAACTCTTATCTTAAAAAAAACACATATAGATATTTGAAGAACAAATTAAAAATTATATATTTAAAAAAAAAATTATATATCATATACATATTATATACTTTATATTTTTTAAGAACATATACACTTATATATATATATATTTTAGATATATAAAAAAAATATGATACCTATATACGTATGCATATAAAAAGTTCTAACTTATTGAAATTAAATTGTTTTTTTTTTATAAAAATAAAGAGAATAGTTTTACTGATATAAAAATATTTTTAGAAGATTAAAATTTTTTAAACGATTTAAAATTATAAAAATATATAATTTAATTACTAATAATAAATTGAATTAAGACTTTTAAAATATTTTAACACTCAATATTTTATAAAATTTAAAGTAGTTCGCGCGGCGAATTTATAAAGAAAAGGAAAAAATATAAAAGTTTTAACATGAATTCTCTCTCTAATAATTGGGAAAGAAGAAAATTGACAAGGAAGCTGCAATTTCACATGGTCTCCATACTACTTGAGAAGCCAAGAAGCAACACATAACAAAGTGACACACCACTCACTATTTTTATAATCTTAAAAAGAAGAAGAAGAAAAACCCTCAAATGCTCCCACATGATTCCATGTGAAAGTTTTCCAGTTTACTCTGTTTTGAGTTTTGTTTTACTCTTATTTTTAAATGAATAGGTGCAGTTGGTGTTGGTGCTCTCATTTTATCATTTTTCCCTCATCTCCTTTTAATTTAACTAACTAACTTTCTATTGATACGACCATCCTTCAATATGAGGGAAGGGTCGTGTTATTAAGATTCAGATAAAAATAAAAATAAAAATAAAAGAGAGTTTCAAACAAACTTCTATTCGTATACTTTTATGTACAAATAATTGAAAAGAACCACCTAATTTAAACCGCTCATATCACAATAGAAGTAGCGTAAAGCATCAATTCCAAACATGATTTTATCATCCAATTTCATTTATATATACATATATATATATATATTTGTGTGAGAACAAGGTTATATAGCTCAATTAGTACTGTCTTGATAAACTTTATACTAATTAAAAAAGGGTAACTCAAACATTGGGAATGAAGTAGAGTAATCTTCACTCTCTAATTAATCTTTGAAATCTTTGTCATTCACATGAGTTAAGAAGAAGAATACCTTTGTCCTTAAGAAAAGCTGCCTTTCCCTAAATTCTCTGACTATGCACCCTTTTTTGCTCATCCACCATGTAAGGTAAATTAAGCCATCTTTTACAAAAAAGTGTTATGACAGAAAGAACTAATAGCTGAAGATACATAGATCTAGGATTTTAATTTTTTTTATATTTTATTTTATTTTCAGTTACAAACTTATACTGATGAAGAAGAAGAAGAACACATTCTCTCCATGTTCAATGTCGGAGTCACTTACAATAAAGTCCAAATATATTTATTTGCATATAAACACAGCTGTTTTTTCTTTTTTTTGCAGAACCCGAGATCTCACGACCTATTAATCTTAACTAATCCCCATGTGAACTTCACTATTAATAATATTGTACTCTACTTATATAATAATACTAATACTCCTCTCTTTTTCCTTACTTTCCCCCCTCCCTTGTTGGCCCCATCATCTCCCTCACAATCATGATGCAATGCTCCTAGCACACAAATGAGAGTGTAAGCAGAAGAAAAAACTACTACTAATGAATTTGCTTACCCTTTTCCCACTCTTCTTGTTCTCCTGTTACAGTGGTTTTGCTAACCGGGTAGTAGCAAAAGTTGAGTTCAGTGATCAAGTGTCTATTCTACTTTCTATTAAAGAAAGCCTCGTTGATCCGTTGAATCAACTTTGCGATTGGACAGTGCCCAATAATGCAGCTGCAGAGAACAACAGAAGTACAGTTCACTGCAGCTGGAAGGGAGTTGAATGCAACTCCCATGGCGCAATCGAGAAGCTTGATCTGTCCCACATGAATCTCACTGGCAAAGTGTCTGATGACATCCAAAAGCTGAAGAGTTTGACTTCTATCAATCTGTGCTGCAATGGGTTCTCATCACCACTGCCAAGAAGCTTCTCAAATCTCCCTGCATTGAAAAGCATTGATGTGAGCCAGAACTACTTTGTCCACGGCTTCCCTGTGGGTCTTGGAATGTCAGCAGGGCTTATGTATTTGAATGCTTCGAGTAATAACTTCTCGGGTTATCTTCCTGAGGATATCGGAAATGCAACATTGCTCGAGACTTTGGATTTTCGAGGGAATTTCTTCGAAGGTTCAATTCCTAAATCTTACAGGAATTTGGGGAAGTTGAAGTTTTTAGGCCTTTCAGGGAACAATTTGACTGGCTGCATTCCAGGAGAGCTGGGGCAGCTTTCGTCGCTTGAGACTGTAGTTCTGGGATACAATGGGTTTGAAGGTGGAATTCCAGCTGAGTTTGGAAATCTGACCAATCTAAAATATCTTGATCTTGCTATTGGCAATCTTGGAGGTTCAATTCCTTCTCAGCTGGGAAAGCTGAAGCTGCTCAACACGGTTTTCTTGTACAAGAACAAGCTTGAAGGCAAGATTCCACCAGAGATTGGTAACATGACTTCATTGCAGCTGCTTGATCTCTCTGATAACATGCTTACGGGTGAAATCCCATCTGAGATTGCTGACCTTACGAATTTGCAGCTTTTGAATTTGATGTCCAACAAATTATCAGGCTCAGTTCCCCCTGGGATTGGAGGTTTGCCTCAGCTGGAAGTATTTGAGCTATGGAATAACAGCTTATCAGGTCCTTTGCCAAGTGATCTTGGCAGAAATTCACCATTGCAATGGGTGGATATTTCATCCAACTCATTCACTGGTCCAATTCCAGCAGGATTATGCACCAAAGGTAACCTCACTAAGCTTATCCTGTTCAACAATGCTTTCTCTGGTCCAATTCCAGCAGGTTTATCAACCTGCTCGCCCCTTGTTCGTGTAAGAATGCAGAACAATCTTCTTTCGGGGACGATCCCAGCAGGTTTTGGTAAACTTGGGAAACTCCAGAGGTTGGAACTGGCAAACAATAGTCTGACAGGCCAAATCCCAAGTGATCTTGCTTCTTCTACCTCTCTTTCTTTTATTGATTTCTCTAGAAACCACCTTCAGTCTTCTATTCCTTCATTTATTCTTACAATTCCAAGTCTTCAGAATTTCATGGCCTCAGAAAATAACCTGGTAGGCGAAATCCCAGATCAATTCCAGGATTGCCCTTCTCTTACTGTTCTGGATCTATCCACAAACCATTTCACTGGAGATCTTCCAGCTAGCATTGCTTCCTGTGAGAAGTTAGTAACTTTGAATCTTCGAAACAACCAATTAAATGGTCCAATTCCAAGAGCAATTTCCATGATGGCCACATTAGCTGTTCTAGATCTATCCAACAATTCTTTAACTGGTGGGATACCTGAGAACTTTGGCAGTTCCCCTGCACTAGAAATGCTGAATGTTTCTCACAACAAACTGGAGGGTCCTGTCCCGGAAAATGGCATGCTGAGAACAATCAATCCAGATGACCTTTTTGGCAATGCTGGTCTATGTGGTGGAGTGCTTCCTCCATGTTCTCACAATGCAGCATACACATCAAAGCAGAAGAGCTTGCACGCGAAGCACATCATCGCAGGATGGCTAACTGGTGTGGCAGCTCTTCTGCTTCTTGTCACAGCAGGTCTTGGAGCTAGATCTCTATACAAGAGATGGCATGAAAATGGCAGCTGCTTTGAACGAAGGTTTGAGATGAGCACTGGTGAATGGCCATGGAGGTTGATGGCATTCCAGAGGCTAGGATTCACTAGTAATGACATCTTGGCTTGCCTTAAAGAGTCAAATGTCATTGGAATGGGAGCAACAGGGGTTGTATATAAAGCTGAAATGCAACGCCAGAATATGGTTGTTGCAGTGAAGAAGCTATGGAAATCTGGGACTGATATTGAGATGGGGGGCAGTGAAGATCTCGTAGGTGAGGTGAACGTTCTTGGAAAATTGAGGCATCGAAATATCGTGAGACTTCTGGCGTTCCTTCACAACAATCGTGACGCAATGATAATATACGAGTATATGCAAAATGGAAGCCTTGGAGAAGCTTTACATGGTAAACAAGCAGCAAGGAGACTGCTTGTTGATTGGGTCACTCGATATAACATAGCACTTGGAGTGGCACAAGGCCTTGCTTATCTCCATCATGATTGTCATCCACCAGTTATTCACCGAGATGTCAAGTCAAATAACATACTGCTTGATGCAAATCTAGAGGCAAGAATTGCAGATTTTGGTTTGGCAAGAATGATGCTCAAGAAGAATGAAACAGTTTCCATGGTTGCTGGATCTTATGGCTATATAGCTCCCGGTAAGTCCTTACCGCAAATTTGTCAGTCTAGGCTAGCAAAGTCTTAGTTTATACTTTTTAGAGTGATCTTTGTTAATATTTTTGACAATCATTTATCTGTATTATGACTTTGCAGAGTACGGGTACACTTTGAAAGTGGATGAGAAGAGTGATATTTACAGCTATGGAGTTGTTCTGATGGAGCTCCTAACGGGAAAACGTCCTCTAGATCCTGCATTTGGGGAATCTGTTGACATTGTAGAGTGGTTTCGGATGAAGGTCCGAGACAATAAGTCGTTAGAAGAAGCACTCGACCCGAATGTAGGAGCAACACAACATGTTCAAGAAGAAATGTTGTTAGTTTTAAGGATAGCAATTCTATGTATAGCCAAACTCCCCAAGGACAGACCATCCATGAGGGATGTTTTGACAATGCTCGAAGAGGCAAAGCCTCGGAGAAAAAGCAGTAGTAACAGTGGAGGTAGCCATGCTACTACTAATAAAGATAAGCCAATATTCAGTACATCACCTGTAAATGGCCTTCTGTAAGAAGAGAAGTCATGTCCCTTTTCATATTTGAGTCCAATTTTCTTTGTAATTTTCATGTAAAATTTCACTTGTATTTAGAAGTTCATACATTGATTCTTGTATGTGTAGAATTAAGGTAGTAGAGGCAGCATGCTTCCTGCTGCAGGTGATGTTTTACTAATTTTTTGATCATGTAAGAAAATGTTATTGATCAAAAAACAGAGTTTTTAACATAGAGATATATTCTCTATTGCTCACCTGAAAAACCAACTCAAATAAAGGAATAGTCATGGACATGGCTCAGGAAACATGCAATCATGAAGAGAAACTTATCAAGACTTCTTTTAGGTTTCCATTTTCTCCCTCTTTAAGTGTTAACCTTGTGTATGCTCCTCTTGAACAAGTGATTATATGAAACATAAGAATCTAATTCAAGGAAGGCTATTCTCGTCCAGAACTCCCTCCCCCAACCAAACTCATTTTTAGAATTTCCTTTACTTCCAACCAGCATGGCAAAAGTATACAGTTTCAGCACACTCCTACATGGTTAAGCTAGGATAAGCATCAAATCCCTGGACAAAGTCCCAGACTTCCTTGTTACATTTCTGTGCCTGTTTTTTCGGGCTTTTGCTGTAAGACTCAACCCTTAGATAACAAGGGTAGAAGTGGTTCAGTTTTTAGACAATGAGGACATTTTTTATACAAAAGATAGCGGAGGGCAAAAGTGCTTTATTTTCAATAGCTAAAGGGTATGCCCCTTTTCCATACTTTATCCAGAACTTCTGACAATCAGATAATTCAAGTTTTATAAACAACACATCTTGCTCCAAGCAATAGTTGCAGAAATACTTGGGGAAATAAGAGAAGACACGAAATTGAAATACAAACAGGAAGCAACGAAAGCTTTTGTCAAAACCAACAAAACAAGGTTCCCAGTATGAACCTTGCAAACTTTCCTTTCAACAACATTAAGTGTTCATGCATTTCGGGTGGGGCAAGCTCATCATATACTATAGTATAAGTGGAAATCCATGCTTCATAAGGGTGGAATGCAACTTCCTCTGAAGATTGCGTAGTGTATGACATATACAGGTATCTTCGTTCTAAGGGCTCTCCTCCCAGAGAGTGACGATGTAAACACCGTGTGGTAAAAAAGCGAGAAAGTGACAAAAAAAATAAAGCCAATAAGGTCACATAGGACCAGTTGTTTACTGAGAAAATTATTTTACCATCCACTATAATTTCCTTCTGTACTTCATCCTTTGAATTGGGGCCCTCTTTATCTTTTGAAAGTAGTTTCTTTATCTGAACTATATAGGCTTAGTGCTCTGTCTTCCACCATTTCTTTCCATGAAACTTGGAGCTGAAATTTCAACAAAGAATTTGGTCAGCATGAAGTTATGTCTGTTTTTATCTGTATGACGTATGTGCATCACTATATGACTCAACACGTACATGTACCAAGTCCATTGGCATCAGATGTCCTCATGATTCGTAGTCTCTTGACTGAACTAATAAACATCCTGAAACAAACAAAGAAACAAATAAGACGACCATATGATATACATACATTTTGTCAGTTTCCATACAGCAGAATGTTGTGTTCTAAAATAAGCCAGAAAGCACAGAGGGGTCAGAATTATGGTAATTACTAATTTCTAGGAAGACTAAGCTGAAACCAGATCCATCCATCCCCAATCATTTTTATTAGAACATAATAATACTTAAACCAGCCAAAAAATGTACAAAATGGGATACATATAATGTAAGAACCAAATTACCCAACTCATGTCGAAAACAATCCCCCTATGATTTATTGAGCATCTTCTTCATTTATTTTCACTTTGAGAAAACAAAGGTTCATCATAAAGTACTATGTATCTGTTGATTTTTTGCAAAGCATTTATAAACAATAACTTGGTGTGTCTAAGTTTCCATTGTGCAGGGGGAGCAAAGTAACAGATGGAGGGCATACTCCCATGGAACATCTCCAACAAGCATCCAGTCTCCTTCTTTGTCTTCATAAGTCAACACAAATTCAGATGATCCATCTAATAATCTTGAAGATGACGTTGTTTCTGACATGACACCTAGCTCCTGTGCATTGGAAGCTGGCAGCAGGTAAACTTCTGAGTTAGAAACCATGGAAAATGAATCTTAAATACTAGGATAGAACTCCAAAGAATTGTTACAAGAAACAGAATTTAGCAAGAATAAAATATCTATCAGTTCCTCCCAGGTGTCAGGCTCAGAACATATGGGACAGCAAATATTTCCAACAAAAAACCATAGTTTATTACAACCATGAACTAAAATAGTTGATCTCATTATTGTTTACGGGATCTCGGTACATATCCATGGTCACAAGTTCGCCATTTTCAGATTAATGTATCAAGAAGAAGAACTACTCACATCTTGCAAAAACCGTCCGGCTGGGTCTTAAGAACATGTTGTCTAGAGTCTGTGCCAAGTTGTCATAGCTACTATGAGCATTCAGATCTACTTTCCTTCCAATTGTAACTCCATCCATATTGACCTTCACAAACAGGGAAGTCTTGATGAGCCCTTTCTCCTTTGCAAAGCTGTTGATCTTGCTGCTCCCAGCATCAGTGATAACATTTTTGCTTTTGCATTTCTGAGTCGCCCGGGAAAATTCTTCTGTGAGTGGTGATTTTGTCTGGTTAACCAGGGTGTTCATCCTATAAGTTCTTATAGGAGGCCATCCAACAACCTGACTGCATTATTGGATTTCAAGCAAAAGTTAAGCAATACATAAAGAAAAAGAAAGTCGAAAAGAAAGAAACATATGAATCTCAAGTATATTTAAACAGCTTATTATAGTCTACTCATTAAATAAATTCACCACCTACATTTGCAAAGAAGAAAAAGAAAAGATATATGTTCCTCTGAAGTAGCATTTTACATTTCCAGAAGGCAACCCTTTGTCCGCAGTCAATATGAAGTCACACATCTGATTAAAAGATGTATACTCGTGATACTCACTCAATTAATAATGATATAGAACCATATCATATTAGATACCAAACATAAAAACCGAAACTAATATTTTGTATATAATATGTACATTTAACGTACAAATAAGCTGGCTTGGAAGGGACAAAATATTATATCTCCATCCCTAGACATCATAGAAGTGCAACTCTTCAAGGAATAACATAACTAAAAAAAGGCACCAAAATTTTGTAATGACACTTTTTAATGAGCAATCAGCGATAAACCTATCAATTGGTTCCATGAAACCAGAACTTTTTGACTCTGAACCTAAAGAATGTCACAGAAAGACGCAACTTTATTTTTTGAGAAGGTAAGGTAATGTTATGGATAAACTAGCACAAACTGTGCTATTACAACTGTGCACAAAGATGCAACTTTTGGCAGAAAATCAATGTCAAAATCTTCCTAAGGAAGTTTCATATATAATGCAGTCTCTAGCAACCATCAAATGTGAAAAATAAAAACGAGCTCAACATTCAAAAGAGCATCCTCTCTTTTCTGTGGGAAATTGAGTTAGTTGTTCTAGTTCTAAATGCTCTTGAACGGTAGTTGAATAGAGGATAAATCTTTTTCTTTTTCGCTTTTATGTTGAGTGTAGACAATCATTCTGCCAAAGAACCAATTCCTGCTGGCTTGACTAAGATTAAAATCATCATAATACTTCCAATACAGACGGACCCACCGTACCTTGATGTATACCTAATTCTCTCTCAAATTTATTCATCCTGGAGATGGAAAACTCTCTCACAACAGCTCATCTTATCCTAGTGTCTATAATACTATAACGGACTCATTACGCAAGAAAAGGTTGAGAAAAAAGAGTTTGATCTGAAATGACTTATAATATGAAGAACTTTATCTCCACATCAATAGCAGGAGGAGCCATATCAATAATAAACAACTTAAGAGTAAGAAGCGGATGAATTGTTTTTAGTTGGCACTGCATGTGCAAAAGCCATAAAGGAATTGTTGTTATGTCTTGGACTATTGACCGTGATATTCCCATCTTCAACATCCCATAGGTTCTTCTAAAGCAATGGTGGAGACAGTTCGGCAAGTAGGAGTATGAAAACACTGGATGCCAAAAGAAGAAACAAGTGGAAAACCGTCTAACGTGTATTTTTTTGGCTACTATTACGAGAGGAATAGAAGAACATTTAAGGAACTAGAGAAATTTTTACTAAATATCAGAATTCTCTCTTGCTTTCATTTGTTCTTTTGTTTTTTCCCCCTTTTATGTTTGTTAAAACGAAATTTCACGCTATATTAGATAGCTAACTTGATATTTTTGGGAGCCGTACTGCGTACTTGTACAAACTACTTTTGTCATCAACCTCTTGGTTTGGTATGTCAATGAAATTATCAAAAAAAATGAAGCTCCTCTAAATCATGACTTTCTGCACATCCAAAATACTGTTTTTTCAATCGGTAAATACGAAATACTGCTCTTGTGAAAACAGGATGCTCGGAATTGTATTGTATTGTTGGAAGAGGCTAGACAATTTCTATAAAGAAGTAAAAAGTACATCCATCATCCATTCACCATTTAATGGAAATGAGAAGGAAAACCAAATCTAGGAGAAGAACCTCTCCTGCAAAACTGCCAGTCTTTTAACCAGAAGCTTGCCATTGTTTGCATGAAAAAAATAAAACAAACTAACATGCAGTTACTTTCCATTTCTAATTACCAGACTGCTGCTTTCTGCTTTGAATGAAATGGTTTCCGAGGGTTTCTACAAAATAGTCTTTGATTAGAAGTATCTTGCACCGTCATGAATTAAATTAGTTGAGATCAATTCAAGTTGATAGAATCATCTGAGCCCCATTTCCGTCCACTTAAAAGTTGTAGACACCCCCAACCCCAACCCCCCTACCCCGCCCTTCCATCTCTCTCTCCCTTTGACTCTTTCACCAAGAACAATGTTTGTGCTACTAACAGGGACTCGAGAAATTAAAAAGGATGAGTCCCCCAGTTGCTGCCAGATTAAACCTTCAGCTTTGTGTCACCTCAAACAAGATTCTTCCTTTTAAACGAATGGACAGAAATATTCAATTAAATTAGGTCGTTTAGTTTAGTTCAATATCCTACCACGAGGAAGAATATAATACAGAGATGATAGACAAGACACAGACAAGACAAATGTTTCATCATAAAAAGAACTAAAATGAAAATGCACTTCATCAAAGGTATCTGATTCCTAGGGAACCAAATGTAGGGCAAACAAATATTTTGTTCAAATCAAACAAGATGAAATAAGAAAAGCAAACTCTTTAAAAAAACTGATGCAGAGTTACGTCAAAGAATCATAGTAGAACAATACAGAAGAAAGAAAATCCCTTTGTTTCCTGCAGAGTGCAGATAAAAATGGAGGGCTAGTCCAAAATCTTTTTACAGCATCAAACTAACACCTGACATATGGAAATTAATGGCGTAAATAACGAGGAGAATAAAATGGCAATCACGAAATGGTCATACCTGACACTAGAACGGGGAGGAGAAATAGAATCACCAGCTCTCTTGGTGCCACAGGAAGCATTATTAGCTTTTGTAGCTGAAGAAGACGAACATGAAGATGATGAATTAGAACCTAAACAAGGGAAATCATTGGCTGTCAAGATTTTTGCATATTGACTCCGTGAACCAGTTTTAGACTTGGGAACAGCAGCACCAAGACTGAGTCCAAGACCCAATTCGAGCTCAGACTCATCAGGGTATGATGAAGAAGCCTCAGATGATAACACCATATTGTCTTCCTTTGACACAGTAGAAATTGACCCATCAATTGAATCCCCATAAGGGACTCCTCCGCCATCACCCAAGTCCATTAGACCAAGAGTGCCTTTCATCAAATTCCAAGAAAAGTTTTTCAAGAAAAATCAAAATAACAGAGAAGGGGGTTTCTTGATTTTTCAGGTGGGAAAGAAGAAAAAGAGCAAATGGGAGAGAAAGAAGATGGTAATTGAAGGTAGGTAAGGGGTGGGGGGGGGGGAGTGTTCGAGAAGGCAAGAAAGGGAGGAGAGGTGGGGTACCACCTGTCTGCTTTGTGCGCTTCAGAGGATGAATATGATGATGATGATTTTTCTCCTAACGGTCCCCAGCAGCAAGTCTGCAACAACTACTGCTATTTTGTAGCAGGCAATAACTAACCACCAAGATATCTTGTTTTTCCAGGGATAACAAATTCGATTGACACTAATTATAGCACCAAATTTGCTTTCAAATTTAAGAAATTGTTCAAATTTGTCTTTTTTATTAATAATTGGGGTTAATTTTATTTTTTTTAAAGTTAAGCAGTGGTACATAGACTTTTTCAAGTTTTTTTAAATACTAAATTAAATCAATTATATGTTATGAAATAATAAAGAAAAAACAAGAATATTATAAAGAAAGAGAGAAGAGAAAAATTCTTATTTCTCTTGATGGGATGAACAATGAAGGAGAATCCCTCTATTTATAGAGACAATTTTTTCTAACTTTTCTCCAAAAGATAGACTTTCACTATAATATAAATACATAAACACATGTATCCACTACAATACAAATACCTTTACAGACATTCACTATAATACAAATATGTTTATAACACTCCCCCTTGAATGTCTATTTGATAGATAATGTGTCTCGTTAAAAACCTTACTAGAAAAAACCCAGTGGGAAAAAATATAGTGAAGGAAAAAGAGTACACATATCTAATAATATGCATTTTGGCTGCCTCGTTAAAAACCTTACAAGGAAAACCCAGTATGACAAAACCTCGTAAGGAAAAAAGAGTACAGCGCGTATTAACTCCCCCTAATTAGAACATCCTTGAATCTTTGCATCCCGATCTTGTGCACCATCTTCTTGAAAGTTGCAGTTGGTAGAGATTTGGTGAATAAATCAGTCACATTATCACTTGAACGAATCTATTGCACGTTAATATCACCATTCTTTTGGAGCTCATGTGTGTAGAAGAACTTTGGCAAGATGTGTTTCTTCTATCTCCTTTTATGAATCCTCCTTTTAGTTGTGCTATGCATGCTGCATTATCTTCATATAAAATTGTGGGTACTTAGTCACATTTCAAATCACATTTTTCTCTAATGAGATGTATCATGGACCTTAACCACACACATTCTCGGCTTACTTCATGAATAGTTATTATCTCAGCATGATTTGATGAAGTAGCTACGAGAGACTGCTTTGTAGATCTCCAAGATATGGCAGTACCTCCACATATGAACACGTAGCCAGTTTGAGATCGAGCTTTGTGTGGGTCAGATAAATACCCTACATCGGCACAACCAACAAGATCGGGACTTGCTAACAAATTAACCAAAAAGGCTATATCAAGTCTTGTAGTATTAGCAAGATACATTAGTGCACCAATTGCACTAAGATATGGTACTTCAGGACCAAGAATTTCTTCATTGCTTTCTTGAGGTCGAAATTGATTCTTATTCACATCTAGTGATCGAACAACCATCGGAGTACTTAATGGATGTGCGTCATCCATATAAAATCTTTTCAACACTTTTTCTGTATAGATAGATTGATGTATATTGATATTGTCTGTTGAATGTTCAATTTGCAGATCAAGACAAAAATTTATTTTTCCCATATCTTTCATCTCAAATTCTTTCTTTGGATAATCAATTGTCTTTTGAAGCTCTCCTGGAATTCATATAAGGTTTATATCAACATAAACAACAAGTACAACAAACTCAGATGTTGTTTTCTTATTTGATTTTCCTCATATAAGGATTATGTGCTTCAGGCATTTTGAATCCTTCAAGATTTTCATACAAATTTTGTCAAGTGATAACATTCATTAGTATTTAAATGCGTGACACCTTCTAGTGTCCGGACTACAGGTCCAATAAGCTTTACGCTTATCAATACGCATCATTTCACTTGATGATTATTTCTACATCAACATGGTTTAATAGACGTAGAATTCAGATCCTCACAATCTTTTACAATATTGCGCTCTATATTGTATCAAAGATATCGTCGACGGTATATCATTTATATTGGTGTGTAATTGGACATAACTCATTGAGATCTCATCACTTTCAATGTATTTCTTAGGTACCTAAACCTCTCATGAGATTTCATGAAGTGTTATGTCATAGGCTCTTCAAGAGCACATTGCCTCCTTATTATGATTATTTGTTCCATTCTTTTTTTTCAAAGATTATTGCAAAAGAAACCGATTGATCTACAATGCTTCATGCATATTGTAGACTCTGTCCTTCAGGGACATAAATTTAATAGGAGCTTTTGCAGCTGAAATATAAAAATAATTTTAGGTTAGCAAATGCTTCAGGCATTTTGACTTGAATTATTTGAAGGAGGATCATACTAATAATAATTCACAATATATTTCTTAGCTGCTTATTTTCTCCCCCTCATGTTAGAAAACTAACATGCATCCCCGATCTTCTTTGGGGAATTCATCTCTGTGTATCATGATAGATTCATTAATCATATATTACACATCAAAAGTTGTTTGATGAAAAACATTTGGTTCCTAACCCTGAACCAACTGAACAGAGGGGGAATTAATCATAATTTCTTAATCTAATGAATACAAGTGTTGTTGTATATAATATATCATATCATAGACCAACACACTGAGTTTTATTCTCATAAGTAATGGTTCAACTATTTAGCGGAGACATTCAATCTCAAACCACCTTGGATATAAACAAACATTATCAAGATGAATTGTCTTGATTACACAGTCTGAAAATTATACTTTTAACTCAATTAATATTGAGTAAGTATCTTTGTGAATGTCAAACTACAGGTTGACAATAGACGCACATGTGACCATCTTATAGATGCATCAATTTAAGACATCACATGGCAGGTGAATGAGCCCATATTCACCATTTACACTTTTCAGAATTTAGGGATTCAGTCCCAACATTAGCTGGTATAATCAACTTGTCATGAGAACAAACAACACAAAAGATTTCTTGAAGAATCTTCTAGTTCTTCAATATATATTGCAATACTCAACTAACACATTATATCAAGATGATCAAAATGGTCATGTCAACTGATAATAATCCATACTAGTAAACTTCAGGTTTACCATGACATGTATTATTTATTTTAGTAAATTTCAGATTTACTATGTCATGAATTTCACATCAATAAACTTCTGGTTTACTATAACACGTAATTTCATCATGCGTATATTTGTAGTATAAATCAGGTAACTTTTCATATACATATTTCTTACTCATAGTAATTTGAAGATATGTAATCTTTCAATCATTTGTAGTCTCAATATGATAACCATTTTTATTGTTGGTAAACTTCAGGTTTACTACAATTTGTGTTTTAATCATAACAACTTTGTACTACAATATGGGATGAATGACATAATAATAAATAAACTCTTCAAGATCTTTCAATTTATTTTTCATAATATTATTTGGACACTAGTGGTGTCATGATTCTTGTTGACAAACAATCATGTTCTTTTGCAGACCTTGATCATTAATTTACACTATCTAATATTACTTAAATACTCCTGGTATCATGAAAGCAAATTCAGACACCGTAGGTGTCAAGAAATCAACAGTAAATATTGAGTTTTAAACTTCATTATTTCAAACTTTTACTGCTTTGAGAGTAGATTGCAGGTTTTACTACTTCAGGAGTAAATTGTAAGACAGGAGTAAATTGCAAGATTTACTTTTGAAGAGTCTTACTACTTCAGGAGTAGCTGTTAAATTTTTACTACTTCAAGAGTAAATTTCATATTTACTACGTTGGAAGTAAATTTCAGATTTACTACTTCGGGAGTAAATTTCAAGATTTTATTAAGTATTGCCATATTCACTTCAGGGACTAAATCTGTATTAGATCTATATTTGTAACATTTATCAAAAGTTCTCAATTTCTCATTCTTCAGGAATGGAACATGATCATCTAAATATGCCTTAACCACATAAGGTATGATAGCTTAAAACCTCTTTTAAGATATTGCTACTTCGGGAGCAAATTGAGACATGCATATAACGTAGAGAATTTCTCTAACATATTTTCACCTGTAATTATAATAAACTTATAAAAATATTATCACTTCTACTGATCATATATATATATATATATATATATTGCAAATTCTCATTATTACTCATTAATTAATATTCAAAAAATATTGTTCTGCTGGAACAAATATATTTCCACAATGTTTGTTCTTCTGGAACAATTATGAGGCATGAATTGCCAAGTGAATCAATAAGTCGTTCTCAGATCCATAAACAAAATCGATATTCTTATTAGTAAAGACATAAATATCAAGAAATACTAACTTTCATCTTTCTAAGAAAATTTTGATTTTTCTTACCTCAGATCTTTCAAAGTGAGTGCTCAAGGCAGAGACTCGTGCTGATAACGTGTTATGAAATAATAAAGAAAGAACAAGAATTTTATAGAGAAAGAGAGAAGAGAGAAATTCTTATTTCTCATGTGATGAAATACAATGAAGGAGAACCCCTCTATTTATAGGGATAATTTCTCCTAACTTCTCTCCAAAAGATAGACTTTCACTATAATATAAACACATGTATCCACTATAATACAAATACCTTTATAGACATTCACTATAATACAAATATGTTTATAACATTATATTAATTTTTAAAATTTATAAGTCAAATAAAAAAAATTAAAATTTTCAACTTTAGATTTTTCGGAGTTTTTTGATATTATTTTCTATAAAGTTTCATACAAAATATGAATTTTTATTTGAGATATTTCTTTAATACTAATCATATACAACTATTTAAGGCGTTTCTTAGTTAAACAAACACAATGTATAAGATGAATGGTGATATTCCACTAAGGAAAAATCTATTTGGCCACGGTAATTTTAGCGACAATGACCACAATTATTTCTTCACACTATAAATTGATTTTCTTTTTATACTTTTACCTTTCCCTCCCAAATTTAATTTCTTCATCAATTTAAGAGTAATTAGTATTAATGACAATCATTCCTTAGTACCTACAATAGTAATATTCCTAACTTCTAGGAATTTGTAGAAGGAAGCATCCAATTTATTTGCTACTAAGAGATATTTTTAGTTTTAATTTAATTCATATGCATCGGTACTTCTTCTATCTCAAATTACATGTCGTGATTTTTAAAAACAGTTATCTCAAATTATTTTTCATTTTAGAAGTTCAAGAAAAATTTAATATATTTTTTTCATTTTATCTTTAATAGTATTAAAAACTAATATTTAATGAGAAGAGATTATATCTTACGACATAAATGAGAGTAAACTAGTAATAAGAAAAACCTCCCAATTAATATTTTTTTAGTAGGTGTGTAAAAGAAAAACACGCAAGATAATTTGAAACGAAGAGAACAATCTTTTTTAAAATCTTCCTTGCCTCCACAATTTTCCTCAGCACCCATGTAGCATTTGTTGGTATGTCACACACGTCCATTGCCTAGCCTTTTATGTAGTACTCATTTATCCATTTTATCCATAAATATTCCTTCTTATGATTTACAGCCCGGAGTAACTTCAGGATGGCAACTTGATTCCATAGGTGTAGCCTCATTATGTTTTGTCCACCAGCAGCTTTGGGACAGCACAGTTTCTCCTAAGATATCAAGGATTTTCCTAGAAACATCTATCCCACCTATCCACAGGAAAGTTCCACATTTTGTATCTATCATCTTTAGTATTCTCTAAAGGTGGAGAAATATTTGAGACCAGTAGCTCTGAACACAAAATATCACTGGTTTGATCAGCTGGATCCTGCCTGAATAAGATAGCAACCTTGCAGATTGCAGCTGATTTTCTTAGTAATCCTTTCTACCAGTGGGAGACACTGAACAACTGTTAACTTCTTGGAGGATAGGGGAACTCCTAGATACTTGAAAGGAAGCTTACCTTTAATAAAGCCCAATTCTGTTAACAAATCTTGCTTTATGTGAGGAAGGACACCAGATAGGTACAAAAAGCTCTTGTTTAAGTTTGCTGGAAGGCCTGACACCCTAGAAAAATTCTGGAATGCACTATTGGGCAGCTGAATGGACTTCTTCTCTACCTTTACAGAACATAAGCAGATCATCTGCAAAACATATATGCACAACTGCTAACCTCTTGCATCTAGGATGGTATCTGAAATCTCTATTCTTCTTGATGATGTCCAGTTCTCTGTGCAAATACTCCATTGCAATCACAAACAGGTAAGGGGACATAGGGTTCCCTTGCCTCAGTCCCCTCTTTTCTTGGAAAGGTTTTGTTAGTCCTTCATTTAGTACCAGTGAATAATTCACAGATGAAACACATTCCATAATCCACTGTATGAACTTTAGAGCTCAACTAGCATGCTTCTAAGAAATCCCCACTCCACAGTATCTTAGGCTTTCCTTAAGTCTACCTTCATCACACATCTTGGAGACAGTCCTTTCCTAGTATACCACTTTAACACCTCATGGATGAATAGGATATTATCTACTACTTCTCCCTTCAATAAAAGCAGTCTGAGTAGGATGTACAATACAACTTAGCACCTCTTTGATCCTATTTGCCAGTTTCTTTGCAATAGCCTTGTAGATGGTAGTACAGTAAGCTATAGGCCTATAGTCCTTCGCATAGGAAGGATTTGGCACTTTAGGCACTAATGTAACATCAGTATAACTTACTGACTTTAGAAGCTTCCCAGTAATAAAAATTCATTTACTGCCTTTAGGACATCAGTCTTCACTACATCCTAGTTTTGTGTAAAAGCTCCACTGGATAACCATCTACCCCTGGAGCCTTACTTGATGGCATACTCTTTATAGTCTCCCATATCTCCTGATATATGATAGGTGCTATGAGTTTACATTTCTGTGAGTAGGACAAACATGGTCCTTTTCTGATCACCTCCATATTTGGGCAATCAATTTCACCAGTGTTTTCTCCTAGTAACTTAGAAAAGAAGTTTATGAATTCAGTTTCCACCCGCACTAGATGTTGTAGTTTACTACCATTTGAATTATATATGGAGGTAATTATGTTCCTACAAGTTCTGATCTTCAACTATGCATGAAAATAAATGGTATTTGCATCTCAACTGGTTATCTAGTTCACCCTTGACTTTTGTTTGAGCACCTGAACCTCCACTACACTCCATTTCCTAATATACTTATCAACAACTTTTCCTCCTCAACTAGGTTTGCATTTAATGGCTATTGAATGAGTTGTACCTGAACCATCTCTAGTCATTGCCTAGCATGTTGCAGTTTATGTTTATAGGAAGCCAAATGAGTATTGAGCTCCCTTAAACCCCTTTTCATAGCCTTTAATTTAGTCCACAATAGAAACATGCTTGTCCCCTGGACCCTCCTTCTCCATATTGTTTCCAATACTTGCCCAAACTAAGGATGGCATAAAACAGTTTTAAACAGTTTGAATGACTTCGGCTTAGATAGTCCTGTCTGGATAAAATGTATAAGGATTGGTGAATGGTCTGATATCCTTGGGGGAGGAAATCTGCCTCCACATGTCCATATCTGCTAATTCACTGATAATTCCCAAAAGCCTAATCAATTTTTGTATAAACTCTACTACTCATCTCTTATTTGTTACAAAAAGTAAAATAACAACCTATAGATCTCAAACTAGTAATCTGCAGGTTGTCTATACAATTTTGAAAGACCTGTGTTTCAAGAGCTGTAGTTGGAGCACCTATTCTGTTGTCAACCATCAATATATTATTAAAGTCCCCACTTAGTAGCCATGTTTCTTGGTTTCTATTGCCTAACTGTATGAGCTCCTGCCACAGTTGGTCTCTTTTATGCACATCATTACTTGCATATACTATTGTGAGAAGCACAGGGCCTTGTCCTCCAACATCATGTAATCGATAGTGCATGTATTGTTTATGATAGACCAACACTTGGAGTTAGAGATGTGCTTTCCATACCACCCATATTCTGCCATTACTTGCCATCTGATAATTATAAGCAGCTTCTCAAGCATGTGCAATTTTCCGTTTAATTCTCAGTGCCTTAATTTCTTTCAGCCTGGTCTCAAGAATCTCTATCACATCCACTTTGTATCTATGTAGAGAGAGTCTTAATTCCTTTTGTTTTAGGGGCTGGTTAAGCCCCTCGATATTCCTTGTGGAGACAATCATATGGGGTTTAAACACCCCTCTCCCCTATCCTCCAGCTGCCCAGTATCCATCTCCTGAAGCACCTGAAAAGCCTTGTAGTGCGTTAAGCTCATACCAAGAGTATCCTCAATAATCTTCACCTGTTCCCCCAGTTCTCTATCTAGTGAAGCCAGTCATTCTTCACCTTTTTTCGCCTAACTTATTCTCCCAGTAGCAACCCAATCCTGCTTGGGTTTCCTAAGACCCGCATTTGGTCTTTTCTTCCTCCTGCGTTTAGGTTCCTGAAACTTATCTCCTGGTTACTCTTTTCCACCCTTCCAACAGCTACTCTTCTCATGCCCAAACTTAATAAAATCAGCACAGAACTTTGGCTTCCAGTCATAAGTCACTGTTTGATCAAAACTGCATGTAGGAGTGTTGATTTTGATAGTGTCAGGGAGGGGTTGAGCTACATCTACCTTCACAAGTACACGAGCATATGAAATTCTACTCATATTGGCTGTACACACATCTGTATGCAAAGGTTTTCCCACCGCACTAGCCACCTTGCTAAGAGCATCACCTGACCAATTCCCCACTGGCAACCCAAGGAAAGTAGTCCAGAGAGGAATGGTGGTAATACAATCAGGATTGAATTTGAAATTTATATCCCAAGCCTGCAGTATCAGTGGCTTACTTTGGAAAGTATACGGCCCCCCTTGCAGCACCGTTTCACTCTCCACCCTCATCGCAAACCAAAATATGAAATACCTTTCATCATGGAGAAGAATTTGAGGCTTACCAGCAAAAGCCCATACAACAGCAATGAAACTCTCCATCGTCTTCATATAAGGTGTATCGCCAATAACATACCCTATTAGTGAATTCCTCCACTAGTCCTCCTTGTCCTTCACATCTTCAGCAACAATGTTAACACATAGTTTTCCTTCTTCGAGCTTGGAGGGATGTACAGTAAGGGCTTCCTTTTAGTCATTGTTCTATTGCCCTTCGTCTCATGCTGATTTGCAGGGGAAGGTTGAACTGATGTTTCTGCGTCTAAGAACTGCAAACGTCTTGCCATTTTGTCTATCCCATCCGTGTTTACACCATATGGTTGCAGATTGAAAGAAACCTGAGAATCTGAGTCTAATAAGTCTTCCTCCTTCTCCTTCTCAATCGAATGAAACTGAGGTGGTAGAAAACTTCCAGAAGTGAGGCACTGTTTATAGCCATTACTACCTTCTGGTGTTACGATTCCTCTTAATTTCTTTGTTGACGCCTTCGAGTTCCTTCGTCTTGCCATGGCAGTATGCTCTGGTTGGTGCATTTTAGCAAACCTTGCTATCGTGCATCGTCAGAGAGAGCATCATTTCTCCCTCATATATATATTTTTTATGTTTTCGTACGTATACAAATTTATAGAAGATCCCTCATCTATAAATATAGTTATAGAATTTTTTCAACATTCTCGTATGTATACCTTTTTTATTTTTCATATTCCTATTCTCTAATTTGATAAATTGTGAATCATTACTTATATTTGTTATTAAAATGATCTATGATAAAGTAATTTAATTAATTATTATTTTAAAAAAAATTAAAATATATGTTTAAATAATTCTTTAAATATAGCTTGAAATATTTTAATAACAACAGTCATAACTCAAAATGCTTTACCCATGGTATACATTAACACTTTATAAAAATCATAAAAATCATATGATTCATAAGTATCGACCCTAGTTAACAGCAACCTAAGAGAGTCGCACATTAATGTAATAGTATTGCGCCCTTATGTTACGTCGATTTGATAATTTGTGAATTATTTCTTATATTTATTATTAAAATGACCTCTAATTAAATAGGTTTATTAATTATTATGTTTAAATAAATTTAAACTACATATTATATACTTTTAAAAATATAATTTGAAAATATTTCACGATAATCAAAACTCAAAGTAGACATGATAGAAATCATCATATTATAGAAATCATAAAAATCATATAGTTCATGAGCATCGATCCTAGCTAGCAACAATCCAAGAGTCATATATAAATATTGTAGTCTTCTGCCCCTATCTATGAATTTTATTATGTGCGAGACATGCCAAATCATACTTGTGTTGTGTGAGAGCATCCGTTTATTGACAAATGAGCTAGAGTAGATCTCACTTTTTATGCAATAAAAAATTCAAACCCTTTTTTCTCGCAATTAGTTTTCCTTCTCCTATATATTTTTTTTAACTATTATGAAATTGAGTCAGTATTTTTATGAGTAATCAATCCTTATTTTATAATATTTTTGTTATACCCCGTAGAATTCCCGGCACCTGAACGACCTATTCGCACGTTGGTTAAGTATATTTGAAGGCCATACATGCTGGAGAAAGGCCCGGGAAAAGATCGGACGAGAATCCTGTCGAACCATCGCGGAAGGAGCCGAGGCAGAGCCCCTCCGCGATGGCAGCGTGTCACGGAGGAGAGGCCTCCGCGTTGGCTCCGTGACACGTTGGCCCTATCTAAGTCCAAGTATATAAAGCCCACTTCGGGTTTAATTCATTTAAACACTAAGAAATTTCCAGGAAACAGAGAGAAAAATCAGAGAAAGAGGAAGGACGAAGAAATTATATAATTTTCGTCCGATTACGCTGGTAAACGTTGTCCAAACTCAAATTAACTCCAGATACGGAGGTATTTAGCAGCAGAGAGCATTCCTACGTTTAGTTTCGTAAAATACGGCCGACGAATCGTCGAGCCATCGTGCTAAGGTAAGTGGAATTGCTCTAAATTAGTGTCTATGTGTTCCTAGCTGTGAAGTGAATATTTCTCCCTTATGGACCGCTGAAAAATAGCGAGTTTTCGACCGTCTTTCGATAAGCCTAAGTTTAGGCTATAAACTATATCGAAAGTAACGTTGCTCTTTACAATAAAGCTGTATTTAGTATTAATTGACGTATTTATGAATGCAGTTGGGAGAAAATAGTTGAAGTACCGGCCGAGTCTCGTCCGACGGACGAATAGTTCAAGAATAAGGTATGTAAAGCTAGTTCTCTCGGCAAGTTAAGTAATATCGGTACAATGTAATAATTTACAGACCAGTAGAATGTTCAGAAGTCGAGTGTTACGTTTATTGGGAATATTGATACGATATGAGAAGCATCGAGTTGTAACTTGCGTGAAACTTACTAGTACGACATAGATTCTAACACAAGTGTTAGAAACTGCCCAGTATGCTCAGTATGTGATGTAATATGAAATGTTAAGATATTATTGTATTCAGTTGAAACCCCGTAAAGTGATGCAATATCCGTAAAGCACTTCAGAGATAGAATGGCAGGCTAAAATAAAGTTTAGAACGCATGTTAGGAATAGTAAATCATGTTAATACAGAAACTCAGTAAACAACATAGTTTTCAGCAGAAACACTATCTTGTATAGCATTTGCCCCAGTACAGTTTGGCAGGAGACTATACTCATATATATATATATTTACCAGTCTCAGCACGTATTAAATACGTACAGATTACTATCATTAGTTCAGCATGTACTGTATACGATACTTTACCCCTATTAGCCTCAGCATGTGAGATATGCAGACAGTATTACCAGTTGAGACCGTTGTATTGTTGGGGTTGGATTACCTAGCATCCATGACCGCCCCAGGGTTAATAGCTGTATCGACTCGTCCGTCAGAGGACGAGGATACGTCACTCTACGGAGTGGCATGCCGTCCCCCAGGGGACGAAGATGGGATGCCAGTTTTCCCCATATTTTGCCTTGGTCGGCTTTTATACACCCCCGTCGAGCGGATACGCCCGGGTGTTGATTCAGGAGTCCTTCGGACTCAGGTACAGTTATAGTCAGGGGCTCAGCGAGCCCAAGTGCATACCCAGGGGACCGGCGGGATGCTTACAGCCATTATAGGAGATGGGATGACCGGGGTAGGGGTGTAGATTCTGTGCTGGTTGTACCTCCCGGCTTATGGGGGCCGGGTAAGGTTTGTGTGTGCCATGTTATTCTATTTCATGTTATGCTATGTTACGTTAGATACGAGTAGATCAGCAGTAGAGGGATATGTCTCCAGGTATGACTCCTATTTCCTTTCAGTATAAATGAGAAAAGGTATGACTTACAGTACCAGGCAGTTAATCTAATTCTTCCTACTTCAGTTTCATCAGTTACATTGTTGTTTTCAGACTTTGCTTTCAGTTATTGCTTTACATACTCAGTACCAGCGGTACTGACGCCCGGTGGGGTGCTGCATTACTTGCCTGCAGGTACTCATAGACGAGCAGGCGATACTACGTGATTCCTGTCAGTGGTCGAGTATTCAGCTCCTGTCATCCGGAGGCTGAATTTCAGAGGTGTATTTCAGTTCCTTTTTGTTGTATAGTACGGGTAGGTCGGGGCCCTGTCCCGATCATTTCTATAGCTATTCCTAGAGGCTTGCAGTCTGTATATATTCCCTGTGGTCAGATGAGCCGGTCGTGTGAGGTCGTGCAGTTGTATAGCTGTTAGTACTCTTTCTTTCTATTATGATGGCCGTGTGGGGCCATAGTTGCCAGTAGTGGTGACCTTGCCGGTCACGTAGCTTTTTAGTACGTTATGATTAAGTTATAGAAAACTAGACAGCATGGTGGCCTTGTCGGCCCGCATAGGTTTCCCTTAGTTGATATGTTTCTGGTCAGCTGTTAGTACAGGTACAGGAGGCTATAGGCCAATGGGCCGGGGGCTGCGTTTACAGCCGTTATATAGCCCTTTGTTTCCAGAAACATGAGTTAGAGCCAGCCAGGCACCAGATGTGCCCAGGCTTAGCAGTCCAGCAGTTCAGGTCCCAGTAGGGCGCCAGGTGCCAGTCATACCCCCTAAGGCGGGGTGTGACAATTTTTATTTTATTTGATTTTTTGTTTTCATTAATTTGAAAAAAATGAGGTAGGTGAAAGTTGAAATAATTGTAAAACTTGGATAATGAAATTGAAGAATATTTGAATAAATTTTACTGGTGATCATCCAACTCTGAGTTTATCATAAAAAAATTACTTTTTTTTTGGTTACGTAAAAGTCATCTTAATTTAAAATTTATTACACAAAAATTATTTTTATTTTATTTTTTATCACATAAAAGTACTCTAGCTTTAAAGTTTATCACACAAAAATTATTTTATTTATTTTTTTAAAAGGTTTTTATGAAATTTACTATACAAATGAGTATATTAGTACGGAAAAAATGCCAAATCATATTTTATTTAATATTAATGATGGCGTGTTAAAATTATTATAAAAAAATTGAACTAAAAAAATAAATGTAATATTATACACCTCCAACGAGTTTTGTGTTATGAAGCAAAATATTAAGAGATGTTTTAAAATTCAAATGAAATTTATTTTTGGTTAACTTGGTCAAAGTTGAATAACTTTTAACTAACAAAAAATAAAAGTTGAATGATTTTTAAGCTAAAAAAAATTAAAATTTAAAAAGATATATGTGAGTTATTTTATAGTTGAATGACTTTTATATACTAAAAAAATAAAATAGATTTTATGTGATAAACTAAAAATTAAATGATGAACTTTATTCAAACATATTTTAAAGAAATTATGATCCATGTATAATAAAATCAGTTTTAATGATAAAACACACACACAAAAAAAGAACAATAGAAGAGAAATCAAGAAAAAAAGAGAAAAAAAATTAAATTATGCGTTTTCACAATGTAAATTAACCAAATGCAAAATTACAAAATAGATACTTTATACTATTGTCATTCTTAGTGTTGAAATTATTTCTTTTTATAGTATTAATATTGATTTGATTTTGATTTGGACTTTATTTGAGTTAATAACATGCATCTATAAGTTATAAAATTTATGAATCATTCAAAACTCTAAGTTCAATCTTGAATAATATATTAAAAGATAAAAATTATGAAAAAGTTTAAAAAGTAATTATAAATTATATAAGATATTTATAAAAATTATATACATTTAATATTAGGTTATCTTGAATTTTTTTTAGTTAAAATCAAACTAAATCAATTATGATCGATTTTTTTTTTCTCTAACATCAAATTAAACCAAATCAATCCACTAGTCAATTTTTTTCTTAATGTGGCTCAAATTATTAATTTGATGCAATTTATCAATTTTATTTGTACACTATAAATTAAAGTCATGATTCAAATATGTCTTATTCACCAATACTATATTTCCAACACATGAGGCATTTCTTTTATAAAATAAAATAATTAAATTTTATTTTTAAATTATGCGAAATGGTATATATTTGTCTCTAAACTTTAAAGAATGAATCACTATTCCCATTGTAGTAACATCATCTTTTCAACACTTTAAATCTTCAATGACAAGGTCTATTTCTCACCCTCAAAAATAATCATCCTCAAACCTCAAATCATCAAAAATAAAATTCAATATAACAAAAATTACACTATCAAATTTAAATTTTTTTATATCTATTGAAATTTCATCGATAGAGTATTGATAGAGTAACGATGGCATCCGAGCAGTGTTTTTTTAGAGTGAAGAGAATTAATTATTATTATGGCGGTGATTAATTTATAGCGATGCAGATGATGGTTGAGAAAAATAAAATGTGCATAACTTTTAGGGGCAAATCTGGACCATTTATAGAATTCAAGAGCAAAGTTAGCAGTTTACCATTTAAGAATATCTCATGTATTGAAAAGTTTTTGATGAGGTCATTTGGTAGCTAGTTAGAGTTATATATGTATTATTAATATAAAGAATAGTTAAGATGTATTATTTATGTAGGTTTAGTTATTCCTGTATAATGTGGACGTTTGGCCATAAAAATCAAATATATTTCTTTTGTTTTGAAAAATTAAAGTTGGCGTTGTATTTGACTATATTTTTTGTTAACAAAAATTTTTTAATTTGAATATAGCATTTTTAAAAAAAATATTATTTATATCCCTCAATTTCTAAAAACCAGCAAAATCACTCAACTTAAATAATTTACTCTAAATATACGGTCAAATCTGCAAATAATATTTAATTGTTTGGATATACTTTTCCTAAAAAAATGAAGTGTGATTTAAATATGAAACACAATTTAAATGAGGTCATTTTTATTTTAATTTTTTTAAAAAATTTGGCAAATTTCTTTTGAAAAAAAACAGTGAAAGTGAAAAAAATAAAATCAAGATTTTAGGTGTTTTTCACTTTTTAAATGCAACTTCAAATTGCATTTAGAATTTTCATGGCCAAACGCTAATTTTAAAAGTGAAAAAAAATGAAAAAAGGTGAATAATTATTCCATCTTCAACTCTACATAAAATAATACACACAATCTATTATAATTCATACATACATTACTTATGTAAATTTCTAAATTGTAAATCAAATATTATATTAGCCATTAGATACGTTAAATATTATTCATAACAAAAAAGTTATCAAGCTTGATATTAATATATTAATTATATAAATTTTAATATATAAATAATATAAATCCTAACCAATTATCAAATAATCTCCAATAAATAAAGATATATGACCAATTTTATAATGACGAAATTATATTTACCTTCAATTATTAACGACAAGAAAATTTCGATGATTTCACAAACTTCAATAATAAATTTAAATCTTTTAAACCTGCTACAAAGGGCTACTGCTATTAGCATTGCTCCACAATCCTCCTGCATTTTATTTGACTCCATAACTATTAAATTACAATTTTTTATACGTATTACAAGTTTTATATATTTTTAGTTATCAGAAAATTATGATAATTTTAGTACTCGAATCAAAAAAAGAAAACATTTAACACTCTTAACCTTTACATACTTCTTGGATGGAAATAAAATATTTAAATTGTAGGCGAATCTAATTTCTAAAAATAATTTTATTTTTAATTAAAAAATTTAAATTCAAAATTTAAAAAATATTTTTTTCTTCGAAATAATTGGTCTACCCCTAGTGGATCTATGTCGACGCAAATCATAATTTATTGTAATAGTATGCTTCAATATCAGAGTTAAACCAATTAACTAAAGAAAATGTGATTTCAAGCACAAATAATTCCTCACTACTAATTATATCTTTAAGAAATAATTGAATATTGCCGATCGTGTTGGACGAATTAATAAATCCAAAGGTATTATTACATTACTACAGTACTCTTGATTTTTCATCTTTTGACCAGAAAGTTCCAAAAAGAAACGTGGCTTTGAACTTTACTAATCCGATCTTAGAAACTAATTTGAATACTTATGGACCGATCATCAATTAGATATGATGTTTCAACTTTGTTTTTGTTTTTTTTTTTAAATTTTATATAATCAACAAGGTATTTTTAAAATTTACTTTTTTAATAAATAAAAAAGAATCAAAATTACTCTTAATCTATGAAAAATGCATGATTAAATAATAAATTATTAATACATTAAACATTCATATTTTAATATGCAAAACAATCTTTGGTATTTCTAGTTAAGTATTTAATATCAAAACAAAGAAAGTGTCAAAATTTAAAAGTAATAAAATTTTCATTTTTACATGTAAGAGATTGTCATTTTTACATATAAAGTGTCTATATTAAGGTGATCTAGAAAGGTATTCATTATATATTTTTTTAAATTTTTATTTTTTCTTTGAATCTTAAATTATTGATTGTATGTGTAAATTATATCGATTTTATAAATTTTTAAAATAAAAAGTAAAGAAAATAAATTTTTAAACCTTTAAATATTAAATTTTCAAGATTAAGGGTATTTTTGGACCAAAAGGTAGAACGGAAGGGGTATTCTTGAGCCAAAAATAATGGTTGAGGGTATTTTTAGACCAAAAGGTGGAATGAGGGTATTTATGAACCATTTCTCATAGGTTATGAGTATTTTTGACCCTTTTTCCTTCTATAAATAAGTGAATTTTCACATAATTAACAAAGAGAGGGTTGCTTGGATGGTAAGCACCCTTGACACGACCCAAATGGACAGATCGTGCCGGGCACCTACATCGACTTTAGCTCGATAGGAGAACCCCTTTTTGAAATAGCATATAATAATATTTACAACCCTCCTTAATTTGTGCAAATCAACAATGTTTGAGGTTCAATACAATACTTCCCAAAAACCTTGAGTCTCTCAAGATTTAGTCTAGACAGATATAAGAGCTCTGTATAGAATACTGACAATAAAAGACACAGCTTCGCCTGCGGAAAAATTGCAGAAGCTGATACTCAATCATGAAATTGCAATTCTCCTGCCACAACTTACACTCAAAAATGTGTAGCAAGGTAGTACCATTACTTCACAAATATTGCTAGGCATCATCGGCCGACTAAGATTAGTTCAGGCAATAATATATAATTAACATGAAATTGATTAATCTTTACTAACTATAACAGAATATCACATAGGCTAGCCCAGCTTTTGATTTATTCCTCAATTAAGTACACCATTATTCACCAAAACATATATAAATACATTGGGGTTTCAATAATCAGTCATCAACTGCCAATTCCTACAATGGTACCGGTGTCTCACTGCAACGATGACTTGCCCGCTACTACGGTCCCGTAGCCGCGGAGACATGCCCCCTCCTACGGTAACCCGCTTAAACAGTGCCTCAATATTATTGGCACATCTCTTATTCAACTCCCCTTTTAAGACTACAATCCTATTACCCATTACCTATCCAAACTCCATTAACAAAACTCTTTCTATTCATTCCTTATTCATTTAACTACTCTGCGATTTTTTTACCTATGCCAGTTACCCTTTTATTTTAGTCATCGTTAACATTCGATAAACCATATTATCTTTTGCTACTCTCAGCTCTACACCTGTTATTGGAACCACTACCACGATCAGGATCAACCTAATATGAAGCATTAATAACCCAAAATCAACTTAGCTCAACTATATTAGACTTTGCCAAATCAAGCAGTCTCCCACGAATCACGGGTAACCACTTCAAACATACATTTATTAACAATCATCAAGTAACATAATTAAGTCATTCAATCATACTAACAGAGTCGTATTCCCATAGGAATACAGATACAAACATATATCTGCACCTCTTTGATCTTTCTTTGTACTATATTCATATCATATAATACCATACTTATAACCGTTTTATCATACTCTACCTTACCTCTGTTTCTCTCACATCATGTACGAATCATGTTGGTATATTACGTATCTGTATATCTGTATACACATGCCAGAGGGTCTTATTTCTGCCTTTCTAGTCATGACTTGCAGGAGACTCTAGAAATCCATGTACTATACACCCAGCCGTATGAACACCATTTCATACATGTCTGTGTTCTCTTGTCTGTACACCCAGTCATATGATCATCATTTCATACCTGTATATATACTCCAACCATACTGCTCGCCCGGATGCTCACCTCGGACATGAGCCTCTCATCTCAGGATAAGGATGTATTACCCCTTTGCCTCAATATGTTTCAGCGTGCTCTCAATCAGTTGCCATGTATTCCATCCATAGTTCAGGAATAGTATCTCACAGTTAGATCCTCGTAACAGCATGCATTCGACAACAAGAATTAATCAATATAATTTCTAACACAATCATTGTCCGAAGATATTTAATTAAATAAATCAATTTATCGATACTCAAGACGCTAGTCGTAATCCCGCTTTCACGTTTTCAATTTACCGACCAATAAAATTATAGAAACTTAGTTCCCCTTCCTAGTCCCATACGGGTATCAAACATTCATTCTAGTCTTTATGAAATTCTCCATCATGCTCCGCTTTTCGTTATTTATAGGTTCATCCTCACTAACTCTAGTTACTCAAGACCATATTTATTATGAAGCCCTTCTTTCTCCTATTGCGATAAATTAACTGCACGCACACAAATAAATATCTAATTACATATACCGGGAAAGTAACCGTTAATACCTTCAGCCTATGATGAAAATTTTGAGAATCTAGCATTAACATCTATTTGTAACCCCATGATCACAATGTAACATAAGTTTCCTCTCTCCTTTCTTGTTATTCCAACTATTTCCTCTCACCCTTAGTAATTACCAGGTATAGCCTGTACTAATTGTCATTAGTAATATAACTCCGTTACCTTCCAAGCACACATCAACCATACACACATATACGAAGCGCTAATCGAAGTCTAGCACGAAGGTAGGCCATAGTCTACCTGGGCACCAAGCTATCATCAAGAGAAGGACAGGACTCCGTTTCCTAGCTTCAAATTTATCCCCCCCTTAAAGGATTCACCGAAGGGATTGGTGAAGTTTTTCTTTCCTCTAACCTACCCTTTCTTTTCTAAAATAACTAGGGCAGGTTTCAGGGTGTTTTTGATGACAAAACCTTATTATTCTAGAATCTGGGTTTTAAAAGTGGAAAAAATGCGGAGTTCTATATCGTGTCTCCCGCTGTAGTGACCCCATCATGGCAACCAGGTGCCCGCCGTAGCGGTCTTATCGTTGGCCTGCAAAATGTTTCTAATTTTACCCTTTCAATTGAAATCTAGTTATTACCTCTATTTGCACCAGCAATTAAATTAGATTATAAAACTTCAAATTTTGGGGTTTTCATTATCGAGTGTTAAAGCGGTCGAACGGGTCATTAAATTGGATACCAACTAAAAATCATTTCATCCCCGAATGACCCCGCGAAATAGGCCCTAGTTTTTCAGTTATCTCCAGTTAACTTGAAATGGGGTCATAGTCCCGATGTTTCTCATCAGCATTGTGGTCTTATCGACATTATTTCTAGGTTTTTAGACTGGTATCTCTACTAGACTCTTATTTTGAATCCATACACACCAAAAGGCATGTCACCCAGGGCACAAATATTTTACCTTTATACTTAGCCAGAAGAAGTAACCACGCTCTTACTCCTACTTGCTAGTTTCGTACTGGTTCGATCAGCCTAATCTCGAGCCTTTTGAATTTCTTACTTGTGACATACAACATGTACCCCGGGCCTATGCAGCCCCAGACCCCACTCATTCCCATAAAACTCTGTCTAATCGAAATATTAAATGTGGTTAGCCCTCGGAGAATTTAAAATGTCACTGTTTTAAGCCAGTCCGCTACAGCGGTTCATGTTCAATTGCAGTGGAAATTGACCTGCTGCAAAAGAATGAAAACCAACTTAAAGGCCAGAACGGTGGTTTTCTGGCTCATTCTTACCTTTTTCACTCAAAATTTTTTCAAATCCTCTGAACTCTCCGGTGGGTTTTGCTCAATTTCCTAAAGTAATCCTCATTCTCATGACTTCGTTGCCTCATTTCCTATAGATTGATTGTAATGACATGCCTACTAGCACTATTTTGGGGTGGTTATTGGGATAGTGAGGGTAGGTTTCTTTTTGAACTATTAGTCTAGATTATCGAAGCATCCTACTTGCATGTACGTTCCCAAGTATTCTATATTGTTCTCTGGGTGTTTCTAATTGATTTCATGTAGTTGTTTCTTGAGTAATAATGGGGTTTAGGTAGGGTGATGGTTCAGCTTCTCCCAGCCTTTTGGGGTCGAATCTAGACCCTATTAGGGTGGAAAATGGTTGGTAGGGCACAGATAAGTCTACCCCTTGCCCGATCTGTGCCTAATTTGGAGAAAAATGGAGGTTGAAAACCTGACCTCCATTGTTAGGGTGGGAGGTCTACTGGGGAAGACGATCTCCACTGCAACGAGTCCTTACCGCTGTAGCTGACTCGTCATAGAGATCCACCTTCGCTGTAGCAGATCCGCTGTAATGGCAACTCATTTGCTACACAGTCATGCCTTAGGCAGTAGCTGTGTCCCCTATTTCCTAGTTCTGGTTTTGTTTTATCTCTTATTCTTTGATCCCTCTTCTAATGTATTTCTTTTTATACAAGTTTTTTTATGACTATGTCTAGCAGCAGCGGTAGCAACCACATTTTCAGTTACATTAAGTTCGTGAACGACTAGTGCCAGTTTCAGCACAGTTGAGCAGGCTGCCAAGGTCCTGATACATGATAAGGGCTTCATCATGCAAGATGTGGCAGAGAAGGCATCGGAGTTTTACGCCCATCTTTAGGAGATGGGGTGGGGCCTTCCGATCAAGGAGCCCTGCAAGGCTAACGAGGCTTAAGTGAGGGAGTTCCATGCTATACTCCCCACCGTGAAATGGAACTACCCATACCCGGTCACTTATGTTAGGGGGAGGCAAATTAGTTTGCGCTTCGCTGCCATTAATGAGGCTTTGAGTCTACTAAATCCTTCGAAGGATGAGCTGAGGGTCAGAATATGGATGAAAATGAGCAGTGACTAGTGGAAACCTCGGTGGTAGAGGAGCACAGGACCTTGTCTCATTGGAGTATCATTCGTACTGGTATTCAGCGTACCTACTTTGTTGTGGAGGCCAGGAGGTGGCTAAATTTGGTGTCCCGGAGGATCCGCCCATCCACTAATGTCACCGATGTGACCTATGCCCAAGCATTGGTGGTGGCCTATATTCTGAGCAGTGTGTAGGTAAATGTGGAGGCACATATACTAGAAGAGTAGAGATACTTCTCGGCCCGGAGTGTCACTGGTCTTCCTTTTCCTTCTTTTATTACCCTGTTCTACAAGAGGGCTAAGGTGCACCGGGAGGCCAGGGACGTTATGGTGACCTTTGACATGTTTTTTGATCTCCTGAGGGTGAAGAGTATTATGGGGAAGGGCAGGAAGAAGAGAAAGACTACATCTGACAATGGGGATGTTGGGGCCAGCACTTCCAGGCCGGTGGGTTCCTTTGAGCGGATTGAGATGGAGATGGCCATACGGGAGATGTTGGGAGGGTTTCCCAGACCTCTGTTAGGTAGCAGGATATCTAGCGCAGCTGCTGCGGATCTAGAGGGATGGAAGGGAGCGATTGACTCCTTGTCCCAGGCTCACATGGAGCTCAGAGAGGACTTGGAGAGAAAGAAGAGGAAGCGACTCTTCCGGGACAAGCTCTTCGTCTACATGTGGAAGGGGATCAAGAAAATCTTAAAGACCCTTTCCCTGGATCTAGGATGCCCCAGGTGACTAGAGAGGACCTGCCAAAATTCTCCTTCCTCAGTCAATTCGAGGACGAGGTGGCCGGTCCTCAGCGGCGAAGTGACGAGGCCTCTAGTTAGTCATGGCCGCAGTGTTTCTCCCCCTCCTACTCCCCTATTTAGATACTTGATCTGGGTTGCCCTTGTTTGGGGTATGTAAGATAATCCTTGTTTTCTTTTTCATGTTTTTGGATATTACTTGTTTCTGTCTACTAGTTTTTATGGGTGCTCATTTGGCATTCTCAGACAATGGTTGTGTTTTTGTCCCATTTCTATTATATCCTAATGTTGTTTTCCCCGTATTCGAATGCTTGGTTTTGTCGTGTTTGACATACTGCAACTGGTTCTTTAAAAATAGGGGACTTTTGGATTCTTCCTAGCATCCATCCACTGCAGCGAACCCGCAACAATGGTTCATTCCTCATTGTAGCAAGTCTGCTTTGGTAAAACATACCTAGCTGCAGCGAAACTCACTAAGTAGAACACCTACAGGGATTTTTGTCCCTCTAGGAAACTTAAGACACTTTCACCCACCATTTCATCTTATATCCTTCTACAATTTACGTCTCTAGATACCAATTGATCCTATCGAGATATCCATTGAAATCCTCCAGATACTAGTTGGACTCAACCCATGCAACCAACACGCTAAGATGACATGATAGGAAAGAATAAAAGAAAGAACTTCCTAGATTTCTTGTAGCCTTCTGAAGATTGAATGTGGACGTCTACACACCAATTCGCAGGAGTCTAATCGACATTAATCTTGTACTTAGGAGACCGGTAAACTAGACACTTTGATACCACCTTGACACGATCCAAACGGATGGATCGTGCGAGCACCTATATCGACTCTAGCTCGATAGTAGAATTCCTTTTTGAAATAACATATAATAATATTTACAACCCTCCTTAATTTGTACAAATCAACAATGTTTGAGGTTCAATACAATACTTTCCAAAAACCTTGACCCTCCCAAAATCTAGTCTAGACAGATACAAAAGCTCTATATAGAATACTGACAATAAAAGACATAGCTTCGCCTGTGGATGAAATTGCGATAGCTGATGCTGAGTAATGCCCTTTTCAATTATGAAACTACAATTCTCCTACCATACTCTACACTCAAAAAGGTGTAGCAAGGTAGTATCGGTACTCCATATGTACTGGTAGCCATCATAAGCGGACTAGGATTAATTCACACAATAATATATAAATTAACATGAAATTGATTAACATTTACTAACTATAACAGAACACCACATAGGCTATGCCCAACTCTTGATTTATTCCTCAATTACGTACACCGTTATATACCAACACATCTATAAATACACCAGAGTTTAAATAACGAGTCATCACTCCCAAATTCCTACATTGGTACCATTGTCTCGCTGCATCAGTGACTTGCCCGCTACTGCGGTCCCGTGGCCACGGAGACATGCCTGCTGTAGCGGTAACCCGCTTAAATAGTGCTTCGACATTACTGGCACATCTCTTCTTCAACTCCCCTTTTAAGACTACAATCCCATTACCGATTACTAAATCCAAATTCCATTAGCAAAACTCTTTTTATTCATTCCCTATTCATTCAACTACTCCGTGATATTTTTACTGATGTCGTGTCACGAACCAAGTCTACACCCTGGGTGCGGTACGATACTTAGAGTCATAAGTGACCCCAAGCCAACCCATGGCATAGCCTCTTACTAACATACTATAACTTAATAGAAAATTGAGCGGAAACTACTGAGGTTTAAAACAATCTTTTCAGAGAAATGATAAAGTTTGATAAATATAGGAGTTTTAAACAACACTAATAATAATAAGCTGAAACAAATACTACGCTATCTAAAAGCCTCTACTAACTGATGAGTTGCTAGGACAAGCCTCCAGCTAACTCTAAAGTTTGTAAACTAAAAATGATGATAACTGAAAATAAAGACTCCGGTCCTCGAAAGATGAGGACTCACCACTATCAACTACTGGATATCGCCGATGAAGCTAGCTACTTGTTCGGGCATTTCTGTGACTACACGCAAGTGCACGTGGTCGAACAAGTAGTAAAATGACTTAAGTAAGCCAAGTATCGATCCCACAGGGACTGAACTAAGGTAATAATTAACTTAAGTGTTAATGAACTATAACTTTAAGAATGCAGACAACCAATTAAACAATAATTGGAGAGTTTGAGTTTCCTAATTTCTACGAATCTAAGATAGAATTCTAAAGTGAGTCTGAACAATAGTAATGAGCATGCTGAGGTTAAAACGAACATGCAGGGAAGTAATTTATTGATACAATTCAGTTAATCTTTTCTTCGGTTGCTAGTCAAGAATTATTGCCTATGGATTGAAACTTTCGTATCTGACCTAACTTATGAATCATGAACCTTCAACCTACATTTCTGTGATAAAAGAATTTCATGTTCTAGCCATACAAAACTGATTCCTTAATTGACTAATAAGACTTTCAGATATATTTCTATTCTGAATGTAAATCAATTCTCAATTTTCCCAAACTAAGAAGAGATCATATCCTACCAATTCACAACTTTCCAATTTCTTTTCTTTTCAAAATCAAAATTGAATTTTTTAGATATACATTAACATTGGCCAAACATTAATGCAGTAAGAACAAGAATTGATAGAACAACCATTGAAGAAAAGATGAAAAGTAAATTGATCAACAATTACATTCCACTACAATTATTCTTAACCTCAGCAAGAAGTGAATTTAGCCACTCATTTGTGAATTAAACATCATCAAATGAGTATAAATCATACAAACAATTGAGATAAAAGATAAAGAGATAGAGAAGAACCCTAGAATTTTCGTCCCCTCAACTGCCTGTAACCAATGTTCTTGCTCAACCAAGTCAGAATGTTATAAACCTAAGTGTGCTATTTATACTAGTGAGAATTTTTTCCGGAATAACAAGCAACGTGGCACGGAGTGTATTGCGGAGCACTCCCTCCCTGCTACGGGGCAAACGCGGACCCTCTCTGGAATCAGGTTCCTCAGAAATTTCTTCTTGGCGTGCCACGACCTGCAACGCGGAGCCAGACCAACGTGTCACGGCGCAATCGCGAACCTTCACTGGAATTGGCCAAAATAAATCACTCGAGGCAGAATGCCTCTGCGATAGCAACGTGACACGGCTCCATCGCGGAGCCCTTATTTTTGCTGCTGTTCCTTGACCTTTTCCACTCCTTGCTTCTAAGTCCATTCCTGATTTTTACCAACATGTATCTTAGCTTCCCAAAATTACATTTTACCTGCAAAACAACACTAATCATGTTGGTTAGTATAAATTCACATTTTAACTACAAATCACACGAGAATGCACACATAACAATAGATAAATAAGACAAAATGAAGCATTTGAGTATCACTTGGGCATATAATTCTGCCCAAGATCACTTACCCCACACTTAAAACCTTGTTCGTCCTCGAACAATACTCTCACATCTCATGCAATTGACACCCACGCATAGCTACTTTGGCTCGACAATTCAAGCTATGGCTATACCGATTATTTAATATAGCAAATCATCAAGAAAACATGCATGGTCTCATCAACACAATGACATACACCAAATTAAGACCTCCTAAACTCAAGAATCGACTCTCGATCTCGACAAACTCATGCAAATCAACTGATCAAGACATCCGACACGAAATTTAATCTCTCGTCAAGCATGTGCCCTTACAACACAAGAGAATCTCCCCCTTTTCAATCATATGATTTCCAAAGCATTACATGTAGGGGTATATGAACTCGATTTCGCTCTCTCTCCCAAAGAATTCACATGCATCATGTCAGGAACCATAGGCTTGCCTCTAGTGTATTACTCCACTAATATAAGGACACGTGATGTAAGATCACGTAGGACTTAACGGGTTGTAATGTAAGCTAAGGAACTAGTAAATACTGGGCTAACCAATAATAGCAACTAGCTTCCTTAAGCGCTTTTCAATACATCCCACCATCATTATGGGCCTTGTTTCTTCCTTCATCTTCTCATTCTTGAAATTTTTCTTTGTTTTTGTTCCCATTTCTTTAAGCACACTTGACTTAATAACCAAGATTAGTTATACATATTTATTTTATTTAATTTCAGCAAGTGCACCTTTGACCTTTTCTTTAACTTTCACCACTTCCGCTTTTCCTTTCTTTTCACAGTTCTCACTCCTTTACACTGTGGGAAAATTATTTTTCTTGAGCGCTTAAGAGTTTTGGATCAAATTCAAGGCTAATGAAAAGAAGGGATTAAGCTCGGTTTGTACCTCTTCAAAGAAAGAACAAAATAGGCTAAAGGCTTAATGGGGCTAACTAGGATGTACATTCAAGGTAGGTGTGATAATGGAAAAACTTTCGATTTAATCAAAGAAATGCCTACATCCTTTCCTACAATACACATCCTTCATTTCGTTTCGTACACACATCAGGCAAGTTCTAGACACTTCACAATAGCATGGAATAATTGAAACCTCACCTCACACTCATTGCACATGCTCAACTCAAGACATATTCACAGACTCTTCAATCAGCTAATTACAAGAATTCAATATTAAGCCTCAATCACACCGAATCGAACTCTATGGCCTAGGTATCTCAACATGTTTACACATTTGCATGCTTTCATACGAATCACCTTTGCATCTTAATATCATGTACAACACGCAACAAGAATTCCGAACCATGAAGTAGCGACACGTTCGGGAAACAAACAAAAGAAAGAAAATAAAAGAAAGAAAAAACTACTCCTATCGACTATATTTTCGTTAAGACGGTCGTCATCCATCCATCATAGGGAACAATCACTATTTACGACTTCAGTTCAATGGGACTATTCTCAGTACAAGCACCGACAACAAATGCCGAGAAACCCAATCATAAGAAAATTCAACAATTTTCTTTTAAAAATATCAATAATTTCGATAGAAAACAAAAAATATTTACAAAAAAATATTTACACAACCAACCAACTAACAACAGCTCACACAACACACAACAACTTAACATTCATTACACACCGAATTACATTACGGAGCATACCACACAAAATCACAGGGTCACATTTTTTTCACAGGCACAACAACACAAGACATAAACATAAACAAAAACAACAATGAAACAGCCAGCACCTAACTACTCCCACCCCACACTTAAAACGAACATTGTCCCCAGTGTTCACAAAATTCAACATATCACATAGGTGGGTGGTGAAACTCCCTCATCAATCGAAGTATTCAACTTCTTCATCAGGTGCCGTTGCCTCGTCTCCCATATCCGAATCGTCTCCACCGTCTTCATCTGACTCAACATCTGAGTCCTCACGGCGTGTCTCCTCATCGGTGGGGACATCATCATCTACAGGCTCCACAAAAGTTGGCCCCACTCGGCATAGAGCCCGGGCATTCTTGCCAAAGGGGTAATCTAGCTCAAGCTGCCAAAGCTCATCTTTTGTTGCTGGCCTCCCGCCTATTCGCAACTGTAGCATCTGCATCCCGTACATGCGGGCCATATATTGATCATCCCGAGCATGTCGCTCGACTAGTGTGAGAATAGGCCCATGAGTAGTGTCAGGTGCCTTGGTTTTTGTGACATCCAGGGCGCGCCTATCAATTTACGGGATGTAGCCCAGGGCCTCTTCCTCGATATCATGGCCCCTCAAAAACGTGGTAAGCAAACCACCGAACCCGTACCTGTTCCCTTGATGGAGTTGGGCTCTCTTCATGGCGGAGATGATCACTGCCCCAACATTTATCTCAAGCCCTTTCATCAGGGCGTACACCAAGCATACTCGATCCCGGGTGACATCAGTCATGTGCACCCCCGGGATCAGGCAGGAACACACAATTTTTAGCCAGATCCTGACTTCCCTGTTCATCTGAGAGTAAGGCTGTGTCTGATGGTAGCCCCTCTCCTTGTGCCTGCTCCACCGTGCTGTCGTACGTGCTCCACACAAAGTGCGTCTGATATCCGCATAAGGTGGAGATATGTTCAGCTGCCGGAGTACATGGGCGTCTGTGTCCCGCACCCCCAATATAACATTCAGGTGATGAGGCTTAAAGGTGACAACCTGCCCTCTTATCTTGACGGTGTGACTGCGGAGGGTCGGGTTCCTAGAACTCCCCAATCAGAAGGAGATTGAACTCCTTAGGCTCTTCAAAGATGAAGTTCAGCCCGGCATTGTCAATATGGTGTACGATCCGTGGGAATTCCTGTGTCAGCGACTCCCTTGCTATATGCTCTTCCGGGAAGTATTTGGTTTCTGTGTTTTGCATACCATTTCTTCCCTTCATCGGTCACCCATCGGGTTCCGTATTGTCGGCGTTGGCCTCTCGGAACCGCTGGTGCTGCTGGACCTGCTGTTCCCAACCTTATCCTTTCTTTGTCGGCGCCCGATGTGGACGCTCCCTTTCCTTTATCTTGTCTGCCCGACATTGTTCCTGCACATATAACCATACAATCCCAATGTTATTCAAATCATCACTAGCTACGACTAAGGTTGGGTTTAATTGAATCACCCCACACTTAGTCTTTAGCCGCAATTTAAAACAATTCGGCAAGACATTCATGATTTCACAATTCTTAACAATTAACATGCTTAGTGCATTCAAATAATTCGATGGAATAATTACTATGTACTACTCAGACTTCGTACAACGAATACAATATCGCCATCGATTCCATTACATCACATAGCACTTAGCCAAATTTTTGTTCTCAACAACCTATGCAATTCACCAATTTCATTTTTACGAAAATTTCCTTGTCTACTTAGCGTATTCATCTATATTCACAACATCATTCACATCACCCAACATGCACAAGTCAATTTTTTTTTTTCACATTTCAACCAAATTTAGTTTCTTCCTATTCAAATTCCAACCCTAGCTACCAATTTCGCAAAAATTCAATAAAACATGAATTTATCGAGTTCATATACTCACCACGATATTATGAACATCAATCAATCATAATTTAAATGAATTCAAGCTCAATTTGCACTTAGGGCAAGGTTTACTCACCTCTCATGTTCAAAAATTGAAAATTCAAGCAAGAATGAGGTTAAGTTCAAGAACATACCTTTAATCCGATGAAATCGAAGAAAAGTTGAAGAAAACTTGTGCCTAGGTCCGTGTCACGTTGGGGAGGAGGAAATTTGGGGTGTTGGTCGCGGAGGGAATGGAAAATGGGAAAAAAATAGAGGGGAATCGGGGTTCAAAGGGTGTTTTTCGCGCGGGTTACCCGGCTACCCGATGTGACCCGACGCGAATTACACCTCAACGTGTCACGGAGGGTAACGCGGAGCACACCCTCCGTGACACGGAGCCATCGCGTAGGTGTTCTGGAAATTTTAAAAAAATCCAGAATACCTTCAACGTGTCACGGAGGGTAACGCGGAGGCCCTCCTCCGTGACACGGAGCCAACGCGTAGGCTCACTGTCATGCCATTTTTTATTTTTCTCACCTCGAATTTTTTTCCTTTATGCTTTTTTGCATTTTTGCCCTCCGTTTCACCTGAAAATCATTTCAAAGCAAGAAATTTATTAGAATTCATAGGTTTCAATGCAAACACAATTTTTTTTATTTTTTTCTTTTTTCTCTCTTGTTTTTTCTTTTCTTTTTCAACTAATTCTATTCATCTAGTACAATAATTTCATGGGTTGCCTCCTGTGCAGCACCTGGTTTATCGTCGCGGCTCGACGTCATTAACGCTCAATCATCCTCTAGAGTGATGGACGTCTTCTCTCGAATAACGTCCTCACCCTAGTAATGCTTACAACGTTGCCCATTAACAAAAAACGTGGCACTTCGATCTTCTTGCCATAACTCCACTGCCCCGTGTGGGGTCATTCTCACTACCTCAAATGGCCCTGACCATTTGGACCGCAATTTCCCTGGAAACAGCTTCAATCTTGAATTGAAAAGCAACACTTTCTGCCCCGGCTCGAAAATACGATGCACCATATGCTTATCGTGCCACCTCTTTGTTTTCTCTTTGTAGCACTTGGCACTTTCATAAGCATGCCAACAAAACTCATCAAGTTCGCTGAGTTGCATCAACCTCTTCTTGCCCGCTAGCTCTAGGTCCATATTCAATTTCCTCACGGCCCAGAAAGCTCGGTGTTCTAGCTCTACCTGCAGATGACACGCTTTTCCATAGACCAATCGGTATGGAGAAGTCCCAATTGGTGTCTTGTAAGCAGGTCTATAAGCCCACAACGCATCGTCGAGTTTGTTTGACCAATCACTACGTTGCATTCACTGTTTTCTGGAGAATCTGCTTCACTTCTCTATTCGACATCTCCACTTGCCCACTAGTTTGGGGATGATATGCTGTTGCCACCTTGTGGCGCACCCCATACTTAGCTAGCAAATTTTTGAAACTTGCATTGACAAAATGAGCCCCTCCATCACTGATAATGGCTCGGGGTGTCCCGAACCTGGTGAAAATGTGCTTTTTCACAAATTTTGTTACCACCTTGTTGTCATTCCTGGGGCAAGCTATTGCTTCAACCCACTTTGATACATAATCAACGGCCACAAAGATGTAACAATTACCAAATGACGGTGGGAATGGGCCCATGAAATCAATACCCTATACATCAAAGATCTCCACTTCTAGTATATGCTGCAGCGGCATCTCTTGCCTCCTACCACTTGTACATGTCCTTTGACATCTATTACACATTTTGACGTATTCCATAGAGTCTTTGAACAGTGTAGGCCAAAAGAAACCTAACTGTAGCACCTTGTGCGCTGTCCGCTCGCCTCCGTGGTGCCCTCCATACAATGAAGAGTGACAACTCCTCAAAACTTCTGCAATCTGGCTCTCCGGGATGCATCTTCTCATAACCTGATCCGGTCCCTGTTTAAACAAGTACAAATCATCCCAAATAAAATACTGGCAATCATGCCTCAATTTTTTTCTCTACTGAGCCATAGCCTCCGGTGGATAGACTCCACTCACTAGCAAATTCACTATGTCTGCATACCAAGGGATCTCAGCTTCCCCTATTGCCAAGAGCTGCTTGTCAGGGAACTCCTCTTTGATGCTGTCACCTTCCTTCACATGTGACCGGCTTTCCAATCGCGATAGGTGATCTGCCACTTGATTCTCGCTCCCCTTTCTGTCCCTAATCTCTAGGTCAAACTCTTGCAACAACAAGATCCATCTGATAAGCCTGGGCTTTGCATCCTTCTTGTTAAACAGATACCGAATCGCTGCATGATCGGTATACACCACTACTCTAGAACCTACCAAATAGGACCTGAATATATCAAATGCGAACACCAATGCTAGCATATGCTTTTTTGTGACTGTATAATTAACTTGGGCAGCATCCAGTGTTTTGCTTGCATAATGAATAGAATGAAAAATTCTATTCCTCCGCTGCCCCAATACAGCTCCCACAGCCACATCACTTACATCACACATCAGTTCAAATAGTTGTTCCCAATTCGGAGAAATAAGGATAGGTGCTTCTATCAATTTCTGCTTCAACTCCTCGAATGCTTTGACACACTCATCATCAAAATAAATGGGACTTCCGCATCCGGCTCAAAATCCAGAACAATAAAATCTATCGGGAAGATAAGGGAGCCCATTTTCACCAGCACGTCCTCCACAATGCCATTAGGTCTAGCCAAAGAATGGTCTGCTAATTGCAATATCACTGTAGTTGGTCTAGGACTACCCAGCCCCAACTTCTTGAACACCGATGTCGGCATCAAGCTACTCGCTCCCAAATCGCATAATCCGCGAGCTCGGATACTTTTCCCAATTGTGATTTGAATTGTAAAGCTCCCAGGGTCCTTGAGCTTTGTTGGCAACCTGTTCTGTATCGGGGAAGTGCACTCCTCAGTAAGCGCCGCCGTAGCATACTCCGTCAATCTGCTTTTGTTAGCTACGATGTCCTTGATATACTTTGCATATTTAGGCACTCCCTGCAAAACATCAACCAAAGGTGTATTAATGTGTACCTGTTTAAGCACCTCCATGAACTTTTTGAAACAAGCTTCCTCCTTGTGTTTCTTTAATCTTTGAGGGAACGGGGGTGGTGGTCTTTCTGCTTCAACTGCCTTCTCCTTCCCCCTCGCATCATCATGTTCCCTATATTTTTCCACTGCTCCTGACTGCTGAGGTGGTCTTTCTGGTTCCACCTCCTTGAGTTGTAAACCACTCCTTGTGGTCACTGCATTAACCTGCTTGGGATTCGGGTTAGTGTCACTCGGTATTCCTCCTCTTAGCCTGGTGTTTTGAGCTCCAGCTAGTTGTCCAAACTGGTACTCCAACGCCTTTGTAGCTAATTGATTGTTTTTTACGTCGGCTGCATATTTCACATAATCAACCTGCAATTGATCTTGGTTAGCTAACATTGTTTTGAACATTTCCTCAATGCTGATGGGTGGTGGAGGAGGTGCAATGTTTCCTCTATATTGAGTCTGATAGTTCTGCTGCCCTCCTTGATTTCTCTGCGCACCCTGATTCGAACTCTGCCCTTGATGGCTGTTACTACCCCAAGAGAAATTCGGATGATTTCTCCAATTCGAGTTGTAGTTGTTGCCATACTGTTGGTGATTATTTCTCTGTACATTCCCCACAAAGTTCACTGAATCTGGATTTGCACCACAACACTCAGCTGAGTGTTCATTACTACCGCATACTTCCCACCAAACCTGCTGCACTACATTAACTGGGGCTTGAGGTTGATTCAAGCTCATATTGCTGAAGTGGGTGTTGAGTTGATTTTGCAGTGCAACTATCTGTGCAGCGATAGCTGTAAAACCATCCACTTCCAAGACTCCTGCCGCTTTCCTTGTTCCTCCTCTAGAAGATTCCGCATTCCACTCTGGATTTTCCTGCGAAATACGATTTAACAAAGTATACAACTCCTCATAAGTCTTTTCTAATGCTTGTCCCCCAGCTGCTGAGTCTAGTAAAATTTTTGTGTGGGGTTCCAAACCCTCTATGAAAGTATGCACCAGCACATCATTGGACCGATGATGGTGAGGACAATCTCGTAATATAGATTTGAACCTTTCCCAAGCTTGATATAGATTCTCCCCCTCTCTTTGTTTAAAACTTAGAATCTGACTTCTAAGTCTTGTTGTTTTCCCGGATGGAAAGAACCGTATCAAAAATTTTCTTGCAAGATCACCCCAAGTGGTGATAGAGTTAGATGGCTCAGCTTTCAACCACCTCTTTGCTTCTCCCAATAATGAGAATGTGAATAACGTAAGCCTTACGTAATCGGATGATACTCCAGCGGGGATGTAAGTGTCACTTATCTCCAAAAAGTTTTGGAGATGTTGTTGTGGATCTTCATGAGGGAGACCTGTGAATTGCCCGCTGGTGTGCAACAATTGCACCATATTCTGTTTCAGCTCAAACCTCCCTCCTGGCTCAGGTTTGAGAATACTTGATGTAACATTGTTAGCATGTGGGATTGCCACTTCGCGAACCGGCCTAGCTGCCATTTCCTCGGACACTAACACTGCCCTTACAAGTGGAGGATTCTGTTGTTGCTCCAGGATTGTCTGTCTGAGCAACTGTAGCTTTTTCTCTAGAGCTTCCCTTCTTTGACAATGAAACTGTCTTTCCGGCTCTAAGTATGAATCCACCAACTCCTTGTCTCTCGGTAGTGTTCAACAGAATTCGATATCTGCAAAAGACAGGCTATGATCAAGTTGTCAGCACTTATATAGAAATTGTACTAACACTAAGAAAACAATTTTACCAATTGCCAGTCTCCGGAAACGGCGCCAAAAACTTGTTCGGGCGTTTCTGTGACTACACGCAAGTGTACGTGGTCGAACAAGTAGTAAAATGGCTTAAGTAAGCCAAGTATCGATCCCACAGGGACTTAACTAAGGTAATAATTAACTTAAGTGTTAATGAACTATAACTTTAAGAATGCAGACAACCAATTAAACAATATTTGGAGAGTTTGAGTTTCCTAATTTCTACGAATCTAAGACTGAATTCTAAAGTGAGTCTGAACAATAGTAATGAGCATGCTGAGGTTAAAACGAACATGCAGGGAAGTAATTTATCGATAAAATTCAGTTAATCTTTCCTTCAGTTGCTAGTCAAAAATTATTGCCTATGGATTGAAACTTTCGTATCCTACCCAACTTAAGAATCATGAACCTTCAACCTACATTTCTGTGATAAAAGAATTTCATGTTCTAGCCATACAAAACCGATTCCTTAATTGACTAATAAGACTTTCAGATATATTTCTATTCTGAATGTAAATCAATTCTCAATTTTCCCAACTAAGAAGAGATCATATCCTACCAATTCACAACTTCCCAATTTCTTTTCTTTTCAAAATCAAAATTGGATTTTTTAGATATACATTAACATTGGCCAAACATTAATGCAGTAAGAACAAGAATTGATAGAACAACCATTGAAGAAAAGATGAAAAGTAAATTGATCAACAATTACATTATGATAATGTTACTGTTACTGTTACTGAGGGTACTGAAAATGATAGAAATACTATAAAGAATTAAAGCACAATCCCATGAGACAAATCAAGTCAAATTCAATATTCATGTGGGACATACTCTATAATTGAAAATACTAACAATATATATAATATTTCAAATCATGAAAATCTGACATCCTAGAAAAATGTAGAGAATTTCAACAATTAGAGGAATAAACCCTAGGTCATGGTTTCTAGAATTTCTAGGTTAGGGTTACTAAAATATTGAAACACAAGGGTGAAAGAAAACCCTTGTTGAAATTCTACATACCTGAAGAAGAAAATCTCTGAGAAGAAGAAGCTTGAATTCTGTATTGGAGGAAGAACCATAGTTTAGCTTGGAGAGAGACCCTGAGCTCTTGCGTACTGATCTTGAGAGGTTAAGTGAGAAATGAGAGAGGAGGATCAACTTACTCCCCTTAATTACCTAATAATAAACCCCAAAAAATGACATAGTTTAGAAATTAAAATAGTAGAAAGTCATGAAATTGCACCTGGAGAAGGGTCTGAAAAATTGCCCGTCCAGATCCAACGATTTACACAACGAGTCGTTGGTGGTGACCGCGACTCGCTGGGACTAGTCATTATTCCTAGGGTCTAAAAATCCTATTTTTGAAATTTTACCAACGGTCAAAAAGGATGACTCCTCAGAGGACATGACGAATCATCAAATCAAGTTGTGTTCACTGGAAAAATTTTCAACAATTTCTGAACCTCTCCCTATAGACAGATAGAATGACCCGTTATATGATACAATGGGTCATTGTTTCCACCTGTGGTCACTGAAGTGATTTGCACACTTTTCGGATTTCATCTAACGACTTAATAGGACAAGTTGTTACATCTTCCAATGATTCGTCGTATGGCTAGTTATTTTGGGGGAGGATTTGAAAAGTTTCTAGACTTGGTCATAACAGGTGACATGATGACTTGTTACTTCTATGTATCGTTAAGTCTAGGGGATGAAAATTGCAGAAGCTAACGACAACTCTTCTAACGGGTTGTTGTTGGTTCTTATAATGACTCATCTAAAGAGTTATTTTGAGAAAAGATTTTTGGTTTTCATTCTAAGTCTAGGGTTTTAGTCGTAGGAAATTTTAAGGTGTTACAATATCTCCCCCTGGGAAAAATTCGTCCTTGAATGAAGACTAAAAAAGCTAGAAAGATAGGGAAAGAATTGCAGTTCTGAAATTGAAAACTATAAACTGAATACTGATGGAGTGACTGACTCTGAACTAAGATACATGATTGAAATGAGCTCACACACCAAGGATTCATTCAAAGACATGATTAGAACTGGAAAGCATGATGCTAATATGAAACTAAATAGAATACTGAGGAGGAATTTAGTACCTGATGTTGAAGCTGAGCTAGAAGGGAAAAGGTGAGGGTATCTAGCCATTGTATCTGCTTCGGCTTCCCATGTAGCTCCCTCCACTAGCTGATTTCTCCATAGAAATTTTACTGAAGAAACCTCCTTATTCCTCAACCTACGAACCTAATGGTCCAGAATCTGAACTGGAACTTATTTGTAAGAGAGACTATCCTTTATGCCAATACTATCTAAAGGCATAACTGAAGGCTGATCACCGGTGCATTTCTTCAACAGAGACCCATGGAAGACTGGACGCACCGATGCTAACTCCGCAAGCAAATCCAACTTATAGGCCATATTGCCAATGGGTCTCAAGATTCTGTAAGGACCAACATAGAGGGGAATGAGTTTTCCTTTCTTTCCGAACCTTATCACCCCTTTCATAGGTGAAATATTTAGATATACCCAATGATCCACAACAAACTCCAACTCTATTCTTCTCACATCATCATACGATTTCTGTCGACTTTGAGTTATTTTCAGCTGTTCCCTGATAAGCTGAACCTTCTGTATGGTCTTATGTACTAAATCAAGCCCTATTAGAGTAGCTTCACAAACCTCAAACCACCCTATAGGAGACCTACATCTCCTACCATATCACGCCTTGAATAGGCCATCTGAATACTGGAGTGATAGCTATTGTTGTATGCAAACTCAATGAGAGGTAAGTGATCATCCCAACTTTCATTGAAATCAATCATGCAAGCCCTCAAGATATCCTCTAGAGTCTGAATGGTTTGTTTAGCCTAACCATCTGTCTGTGGATGGAAAGTTGTGCGGAGCTTAACCTGTGTACCAAGTCCTTTCTAAAAAGACTTCCAGAAGTGCGAGGTGAACTAAGTACCCCTATCTGAAATGATGGACAAGGGAATTCCATGCAATCTGACTAACTCTCGAATGTATAGTCTAGCATAATCCTCTGTTGAATCTGTGGTCTTAAGTGGTAGGAAATATGCTTAGTCATCCGGTTTACAACCACCCAAATTTAGTCATGTTGTAGGCGCGTATGAGGTATACCTATTATAAAATCCATGTTTACTTCTTCCCACTTTCAAGTAGAAATGCTATTATCCTGAGTTATACCTCCAGGTCTCTGATGTTCAACCTTGACCTATTGGTTGTTTGGACACTTAACCACAAATTTTGCAATGTCCTTCTCTATGCCATTCCACTATTAGACTTTCCGTAGATCACTGTACATCTTGGTGACACCTGGGTGGATAGAGTACTTGGAGCTATGAGGTTCCATTAGTATCTATTGCCTCAAGTCATCTACATCTAGGACACATAATCTACCTCGGTAACGAAGCATCCCATCTCCCCCTTTGGAAAATGCTTCCACCTCCTTTTTGAGAACTGCTTCCTTCAGCTTAAGTATGATTAGGTCCTCATCTTTCTTTGACTTAACCTCCACAACCAAAGAGAACTCTGCTTCATTTTGTACTATGACTACACCCTCTTCTGAATCTATCAATCAAACTCCTAGCTGAGCTAGCCTGTGAACATCTTTTGCTAGCTCCTTGTTATCATTCTTAATATGAGCAACACTACCCATAGACAACCTGCTGAGAGCATCAACCACTATATTGACTTTTCCCAGGTGGTATAAGACGCTCATATCATAGTCTTTCAATAACTCCAACCACCTTCTCTGACGCAGATTCAGGTCCTTCTGATCAAACACATACTATAGGCTTTTGTGGTCAGTAAAAATATCTACATGAACTCCATAAAGGTAGTTCCTCTAAATCACCAAGGCAAATGCTACCACTGCCAACTCAAGATCGTAAGTCAGATAGTTCTTCTCATGAGCCTTGAGCTGTTTGGAAGCATAAGCTACAATTTTACCATGTTGCATCAATACACAACCCAGACCAATTCTTGAGGCATCACAATAGATTACAAACCAATCTGAACCTTTGACAGGGTCAAGACTAGGGCTGTAGTGAGCCGAATCTTTAACTATTGAAAACTCTTCTCACATGCATTAGACCACTAAAACTTCATTTTCTTTTGAGTTAGTCTGGTCAAAGGAGAGGCAATGGAGGATAAACCCTCTATGACCCATCTATAATAATCATCTAAGCCCAAGAAATTCCTAATGTCTGACGGAGAAGTGGTCTTGGCCAGTTCTTAACTGCTTAGATCTTCTTTGGATCTTCTTGAATACCCTTACTAGAGACAAAATGACCAAGGAACACCACTGATTTTAGCCTAAATTCACACTTGCTGAATTTAGAGAATAACTGGTGATCCCTGAGAGTCTGCAAAACTATTCTTAGGTGGTTTGCATGTTCCTCCTCCATTCTAGAGTAGACCAGAATATCCTCTATGAAGACGATAACGAACATGTCCAGTTACTGTTTGGATACCATGTTCATCAAGTCCATAAAAGCTGTAGGAGCATACTTTAGTCCAAAAGACATAACTATGAATTCATAGTGACCATACCAAGTTCTGAAGACTATCTTCGGAATGTCACATTCTTTGACTCTAAGTTGATGATAGCCTGATCTGAGGTCTATCTTTGAAAAGGAGTTAGCACCTTGAAGCTGATCGAATAGGTCATCAATCCTGGGAAGAGGATACTTGTTCTTGACTGTGACCTTATTCACCTGATAGTAGTCAATGAACATTCTGAGTGAACCATCTTTATTTTGTAAGAATAGAACTGGGGCACCCCACAGAGAGATGCTGGGTCTGATGACACCCTTGTCTAAAAGGTCCATTACATGTTCTTTTAACTCTTTAAGATCAACTGGAGCCATTCTATAAGGAGGAATTGAGATAGGCTGGGTATCTGGGAGAAAGTCTATACCAAAGTCTCTTTCCCTCTCGGGATGGATTCCAGGATGATCTTCAGGAAACACATTTGGGAACTCATTTACGATTGGAACTAACTAAAGAGTTGGGGGTTTTGGAACTAGGATCCCTGACGCTAACTAGATGATAGATGTAACCCTTAGAAATCATTTTCTATCCTAAATGTAAAAGATAAGCCGAACCTTAGGCACTGAAGTACTACCTTCCACTCTAGGACTGGTTCATTAGGAAACTGAAATCTAACGACTTTGATTCTGCAGTCAACTGAGGCATAACAAGAGTGTAACCAGTCCATGCCAAGAATGAGGTCAAAATTGACCATATCTAACTCTACCAGATCAACTGAGGTGATATTTTGTAACACCATGACTGGGCAGTTTTTGTATACCCAACTGGCTGTAACTGACTCACCAACTAGAGTAGAGACTGAAAATGGCTCTGAGAGAATTTCTGGACTAATATCAAACTGGACTGCTATATAAGGAGTCACGAAGGAAAGTGTTGCTCCAGGATCTAGTAAAGAATAAATATCTATCTAAAAGTAATGTAACATACTAGTTACTACATCAAGTGAGTCTTCCTGGTCCTAGGGGGGGGGGATAGGGGGTATAAGCAATTTTGAGGCTGACCGCCTTTACCTGTGCCTAAGGTAGTGCCTTACTGAGCCGAGCGACCTATTGGAGCTATTGATGTTGTGGATTGGGCCTTCCCCCGTTTGTCTGACAGGCAATCCCTCACCCTCTAACCCAGCTGGCCACAACCAACGCAAACCCTCCTTGCCTAGAAGACACTCACCTAGATGGTTCTCACCACACTTAGGACATACTGGAAAAGTGCGGCTACTGGAGACATGGCTCTAAGACTGGGAGCCTAATGCTCCGCCCTTTCGATCCTTATGGGGCCTGGAGGAAGGAGCACTAGTTGATGAAGGTTTTGGAGGTCTCTGTTCGTAATGCCCCAGAAGCTTAAAATCAATATCCGGGACTTAATTCAGAAAATATAGAAAACTACAGAAAAGTTGCAGAACGACCAACCTGACGGGTCGTTAAGGGACCCAACGACTCGTCAGGTCAATTGCGAGAAGGATGCCAAGAATATGTTTCAGTGTCCTTAACGAAAAACCCCACGAGTCATTATCAGGCCCCACAACTCATTAAGTCGTCTGTTGCCAAGCCAGAGTTCATAAATTTGAGGAAATTACAGTGTACTTGACGGGAGGTCACCACGAGTCATCATCAACAGTAACGACTGATCAGGTCCTTCGTTTCTAGCCCCTTCTAACATTCTTACCAGTGTACTTGACGGATGACAGGACTAGTCGTTGCCAATCATATGATTCGTCATGTGCCCATTAGGAGTTAGTAGAAATTTTTCCAGCAAGCTTGACGAGAGAACCCAACGACTCATTGGACCAGGTAACGAGCCGTTGAGTCACCCATTAGGAGCACCTGACAGTTTTTCCCTGCGAATTTCTAAGGTCTATTTAGTAATTTTCTATTCTCCCAAGCATTAAACCACGTCGTTTAAGCAATAATTTCAGATGTTTTAGTGGGGAAAAGAGGTTCCTCCCCTCATTCTCACGTTAATCCTCAGAAGAACATTGTATAATTCTCTCTCAGGGTATTTCAAAGCAAAGGCTTGGGCTGAACTTTCCTCTTCGATTTTCAGGCAGATTCTCCAGGTTTGTTTGCCAGGTATGTGGGGTTTTAGCAAGGGGATTGATCTTGGGCCTAATTTATATGCCCAAGTGATACTCAAAAGTATCATTTTAGCCTTGTTTATCTACCAATGTGTATACATTCTCATGTAATTGGTAATAAAATGTGAATTTATACTAACCAACATGATTAGCATTGTTTTGCGAGTAAAATGTAATTTCGGGAAGCTAAAATGCATGTTGGATGATATCGGAGTTGGACTTGGATGCGAGCAAGGGAAAAGGCATTGGACAGTATGAAATAAAGGGGCTCCGCGATGGAGCCGTGTCACGCTGCCATCGCGGAGGCCTTCTACCTGGATAGGGAAAATTCATCCAAATTCCAGAGAGGGTCCGCGTCCGCTCCGTGGCACGGTGGCTTGGCTCCGCGTTGCATGCCGTGCCACGTTGGGCCTTAATTCCTGGACCCCCAATTCCAGTGAGGGTCCGTGTCCGTAGCGTGTCACGGAGGCAGTGCTCCGCGATGCACTCCGTGACACGTTGCTTGTTATTCCGGAAAAAATTCCCACTAGCATAAATAGAACACTTAGGTTCATTTTTCAATATTCTGACTTGGTGGAGCAAGGACGTGGGTTACAGGCAGTTGAGGGACGAAAATATCAGGGTTTTTTCTCTCTTTCTTTCTTCTTTAATTCAATTGCTTGTATGATTAACACTCATTTTAAGATGTTTAATCCACAAATGAGTGGCTAATTCCTCTCCTTGCTGAGGTTATGAACAATTGTGATGAAATTTGATCATTGATTCTTTGGTTTTTCATCTTGTCTTCCATGTTGTTCTATTAATTCTTGTTCTTACTGCATTAATGTGTGGCCTACGTTAATGTATATCTAAAAAGTCCGGTTTCACTCGAGAGAGCAAGAAATTGGAAAGTTGTGAATTAATAGGATATGTTCTTTACTTGATTTGGGAAAATTGAGTCTTGATTTGCTTTCAGGATAGAAATATACCTGAAAGTCGTATTAGTCAATTTAGGAACCGGAATTGTATGGCTAGAACATGAATTGCATTTGATCACAGAAATGTAGACGGATGGTTCATGATTCTTAAGTGAGGTTAAATACGAAAGTTTTAATCTCTTGGCAAATGTTCTTGGCTAGCAACTGGAGGAAAAGATTAACCAAATTATGATGATAATTAATTTCATTACATGTTCATTTAACCTCAGCATGCTCTCATTCATAGTTCAGATTCAAAGTAGATAATTGTTTTTAGCTTTAGTATAAAAATTATAAAACAACTTATCAAACTTTTGGTTACACTGTTGTCTGCATTTTTAGAAGTAAAATATAGTACACTTGAGCAAATTGCACTTCATCCAAGTCTCTGTGGGATCGATACTTGGCTTACTAAAGCCACTTACTACTTGTTCGACCACGTGCACTTGCGTGTAGTTGTATACCCCAACAAACGACCGAACAAGTTTTTGGCGCCGTTGCCGGGGACTTGGCAATTGGTGAATTTGTTTTAAGTGTTAATTTACTGTATTTTTGTTTTCTTAGTGTTGACAACTTGGTCTTAGCCTTTATTTTGCAGACTTAATTGCTGTTGAACACTGGCAAGAGACAAGGAGCTGGTGGAATCGTATATAGAGCCAGAAAGGATATTTCACAGTAAACGAAGAGAAGCTCTACAAAGAAAGTTGCAGTTGCTCAGACAGACTATCATGGAGCAACAACAGAATCCACCGGTAGTACGGGCAGTGTTAGTGCCCGAAGAAGCAGCAGCTCGGCTGGTTCGCGAGGTGGCAATCCCACATGCCAATAATGTTACATCTAGTATCCGCAAACCTGAGCCAGGAGGGAGATTTGAACTTAAACAGAATATGGTGCAGTTGCTGCACACTAGCGGGCAGTTTACCGGTCTCCCTCATGAAGATCCACAGCAGCATCTCCAAAATTTTTTGGAGATAAGTGACACTTACATCCCCGCTGGAGTGTCATCAGACTATGTCCGGCTTACATTATTCCCATTCTCATTATTGGGAGAAGCCAAGAGGTGGTTGAAAGCTGAGCCACCGAATTCTATTTCTACGTGGGATGATCTTGCACGAAAGTTTTTGATACGGATTTTTCCCTCTGGTAAAACAACAAAACTTAGAAGTCAGATTCTAAGTTTCAAACAGAGAGAGGGAGAAAATTTATATCAGGCCTGGGAGAGATTTAAATCCATGTTGCGGGATTGTCCTCATCATCATCAGTCCAATGATGTGCTGGTGCACACATTTATAGAGGGTTTGGAACCCCACACCAAAATATTGCTAGACTCAGCAGCTGGAGGGCAAGCGCTGGAGAAAACTTATGAAGAGCTGTATACCTTGTTGAACCGTATTTCACAGGGCAATCCAGAATGGAATGCTGATTCATAAAGAGGTGGGACAAGGAAAGCAGCAGGAATGCTAGAAGTAGATGGGTTTACAGCTATCGCTGCACAGATAGCTGCATTGCAAAATCAACTTAATACCCACTTCAGCAACATGACATTGAACCAGCCTCAAGCCCCAGTTAATGCAGTACAGCAGATGTGGTGTGAAGTGTGTGGAAGCAGTGAGCACTCAGCTGAGTGTTGTGGAGCCAATCCTGACTCGATAAACTTTGTGGGTAATGCGCAAAGGAACCACCAACAGTGTGGTAGTAGCTACAATTCCAATTGGAGGAATCATCCTAATTTCTCATGGGGTAGCAACAACCATCAGGGCCAAACTTCGGGTCAGGGTGTGCAAAGGAACCAAGGAGGGCAGCAGAATTATCAAGCACAATTCAGAAACAACAATGCACCTCCTCCACCACCATCACCCAGCATTGAGGAGATGTTCAAGACCATGATAGCTAACCAAGCTGAATTGCAGGCTGACTATGTGAAATTGGCAGCCGAAGTGAAAAACAACCAGTTAGCTACCAAGGCACTTGAATATCAATTTGGGCAATTTGCTAGTGCCCAAAACACAAGGCCTAGAGGAGGACTGCCGAGCAACACGGATCCCAACCCCAAGAAGGTAAATGCAGTGACCACAAGGAGTGGTTTGCAGCTGAAAGAGGTGGAACCAGAAAGACCACCTCAACAGTCGGGAGCAGCAGAAGTTGAGAGGGAGCAAAGTACTGAAAGGGGGAAGACTAAGGAAGTTGAATCAGAAAGACCTCCACCCCCGTTCCCTCAACGACTAAAGAAACACAAGGAGGAGGCGTGTTTCAAGAAATTCATGAAGGTGCTGAAACAGGTACATATTAACTTACCTCTTGTTGATGTCTTGCAGGGAGTGTCGAAATATGCTAAGTATATAAAGGACATCGTGGCAAACAAAAGTCGGTTGACTGAGTATGCTATGGTGGCTCTAATGGAGGAGTGCACTTCCCGGATTCAAAATAGACTGCCCACAAAGCTTAAAGACCCTGGGAGTTTTACTATCCAGATTACTATTGGGCAGAGCATCCGAGCTCATGGATTGTGTGATTTGGGAGCGAGCATAAATTTGATGCCATCTTCGGTATTCAAAAAGTTGGGTCTAGGGAGTCCTAGACCCACAACGGTAATCTTGCAGTTGGCGGATCGATCCTTAGCCAGACCTGATGGCATTGTAGAGGACGTTCTGGTGCAAGTTGGCTCCCTAATTTTCCCAATAGATTTTGTCGTGCTGCATTTTGAACCAGACGCGGAAGTCCCATTTATTTTGGGACGTCCTTTCTTGGCAACCAGGAAAGCACTAATTGACGTAGCTGCGGGGCAGCTAACAATGCGAGCACATGACAAGGTGGAGGTGTTCGATGTGTACAAGGCACCCAAGCTCCCGATGGTGCATGAAGAACTCTCGGTGATCAATGTGATTGATCACGACGATGATGAGCAGAGGAAGGATTCACGGGAGTTAATGGGAAAACCACCGGAAAGGTGTAAGCACTACTGGGGGGAGAACGGTGATCGAGAGAAATCGTCCATCACCCTAGAGGACAATTGAGCTTAAGGACGTCGAGCCGCGACGGTAAACCAGGCGCTGCACGGGAGGCAACCCGTGAAAAATTTTTTCTTTCATTTTGTAAAGTGTAAATAGATTTTTCTTTTCTTTTTCTTTTTCTTGATTTACTACAAAACTTTTTCGTTTTAGTTTTAGTTTTATTTGTATTTAGAGTGAAACCTATAATTCTAACCAATTTTGTATAGTGAGATGAATTTCAGGTCAAACGGAGAAAAATATGCACGGAATCGCGAAGGAAAAGTCGAGGTATGAAAAACTAATAAAAAGTGGCAAACAGTGAGCTGAGGCGACAGCTCCGTGTCACGGAGGTGGACCTTTGCGTTACCTCCGTGACACGTTGAGGTATAATCTGGAAATTTTAAAAAATTTCTAGAACAGTCTCGCGATGGCTCCATGTCACGGAGGCAGTGCACGGCGATGCACTCCGTGACACGTTGCCCTGTATATCGCGACGGGTCACACCGGGTCGCCGGGTGACCCGCATGATTTCCTTACTTTTTAACCCCGAAAACCCTTCCTTTTCCCTCATTTTTTAATCTCTCCGCGACCAAACCCCCCAAAACCCATCCCCTATCAACGTGACACGGAGTAAGGCAAGAAATTCAATGATTTTTCTTCGATTCTTCAAGGACAAGGTATGTTTTTTGATTTCCTCTCAAATTCTTGTCGATTTTCTTCGATATTGAGCATGGGAGGTGAGCTAAATTGCCCTACGTAGTAATTAATCATGAATTCGAGTTAATTGTTGTTGATGAATGTTCGGAATGTCGTTATGATTGCTTGAACTTGTCGATTGCATAAATTAATCGAATTTGATTGATAATATCAATTCTAGGGCTTGTATGTTGAATTTGAAGTTGAAAATGTATTAAAATTGTGAATTTTATGCTGGGATGGATGTGTTGAATGAGATGAGTCGATGTACAAATTGTTAGGATGTTAATAGAACGACTGATTCTCGGGTTAAGGGAATGTTGAAATTTGTAAGAATTTGGTTAGTTGTATAGGTTCGTGTAGATAAGTTTTTGTTGTTGTTTTTGTTTCTTTATTTTTCTTTGCTAAGTGCGATGGTTAAGATGTTAGCGATGGTAGTGATTGTGATTAGCTATACGAAGTCTGAGTAGTACGCAGAAGATATACCGTCGAATTTTTCGAACACACTTAGCATGATTGTATAGTGGTTTATTGGGTGTAAATAAAGATAATCTTGCCGTAGTGTTGTAACTGTAGCTAAGGACTAAGTGTGGGGTAACCTAGCGTAACCCGACCTTAGCCGAAGTTAATATCCGTGAGCTTAACATTGATCTTGTTTACTTGGGTTGACAGGTAAGATGGCAAACCGACAAGAGAAAGGAAAAGGCGCATCAACTTCGGGCGCCGGAAGGAAGCGAATCAGACTGGGCACATCAGTCCCAGCTGCACCAGTAGTTCCACGTGGCCAACGCCGCCAATACGGAACGAGATGGGTGACTGATGAGGGGAAAAAGTGGTACGCAAAGCACAAAGAAAACAAATATTTCCCCGAGGAGCACATAGCATGGGAACCATTGGCACAGGAGTTCCCTAGGATGGTCCACCGGATCGAGGCAACTGGGCTAAATTTCATATTTGAGGAGCCCAAGGAATGCAATTTGCACCTGGTTCGGGAGTTCTATGCCAATTGAAACCCGACGATCATAAGTCACACCATCAAGATCAGAGGACAAATAGTCACTTTGGAGCCCCACCACCTCAATGCCATCATAGGAGCACGGGACACAGACGCCCATGTACTCCGACAACTGAACATTACCCCACCGTATGCGGACATCAGACGCACATTGTGTGGGACCCGATCGACAGCTAGATGGAGCAGACACAAAGAGAGGGGCTACCACCAGACTCTGCCATATTCACAGATGAACAGGGAAGCCCGAATTTGGCTGAAGATAGTCTGCTCATGCCTAATCCCGGGGGTACATATGACAGATGTAACCCGGGATCGTGTATGCCTGGTGTACGCCCTGATGAAAGGGCTGGAGATCAATGTGGGGGCGGTAATTATCTCCTCCATGAAGAGAGCCCGGTTGCACCAGGGGCACAGGTATGGCTTTGGTGGACTACTCACCACCTTCCTCAGGGGCCTAGATGTTGAGGAGGAGGCCCTTGACTATATCCCGCAGATGGAGCGGCGGACCTTAGATGTTACTAAAACTAAGGCTCCCGAAACCACCCACGGGCCAATACTTACACTTGGCGAGTGACATGCTCGTGATGACCAGTATATGGCTCGGATGTATGGGATTCAGATGCTCCAGCTGAGGATAGGCGGGAGGCCGGTGACAAAGGAGGAGCTATGGCAGCTCGAGCTAGACTACCCTTTCGGCGAAAACGCCAGGGCTCTATGCCGAGTGGGGCTAACATTTGTAGAGCCCACAGATGATGATGTCCCCACAGACAATGAGACACATCGGGAGGACTCCGATGTGGAGTCTGATGATGACGACGGAGGCGACTCGGACATGGGAGATGAAGCAGCAACACCCGACGAAGAAGTGGAATACTTTGACTGATCAGAGAGTTCCACCACCCGATTTTGTGCTATTTTAATTTTTGTGAACACTGGGGACAGTGTTTGAACTAAGTGTGGGGTGGGAGTAGTTAGGTGCTGGGCTGGGCTGTTTTGTATGTATGCTCTATACTGTTGTCGTGTATGTTGTTTGTCCCTGTGTCTATGAATTGTTAAAGTGTTGTTCTGTATTTGTAAATTTATGTGAAATTGATGTGTGTTGCTGAATGTTGCTAGCTGATTCTATACATATTTTTGTTATCAAAATGATCGATATTTTTAAAAAATTTTAAAATATTTTGTACATATTTTTTTCTATCGAAATGATCGATATTTTCAACTTTTTTTTACTTCTTGGGTTTCTCGGCGTTTGTTTTCGGTTCTTTTATCGAGATTAGTCCCATTGAACCAAAGTCATAGTAGTGACCGTTCCCTATGATGGATGGATGACGACCGTCTTAAGGGAAATGTAGTCGTTAGGAGTAGATTTTTTCAATTATTTTTCAGTTTTTCTTTGGTGGGTTGCATCCCAAAACCTGTAGTTACTCTATGGTTGCGAAATTTTGGTTGCGTGTTGTACATGATATTCAAAATGCAAAGGTGATTCGTATGAAAGCATGCAACTTTGTAAATATGTTGAGATACCTAGGCCGTAGAGTTCGATTCAGTGTGATTGAGGCTTAATGTTTGAATTCCTGTAATTAGCTGATTGAAGAATCTGTGAATACATCTGGAATTGAGCATGTGCAAAAAGTGTGAAGTGAGGTGTTGATATTCCATGCTATTGTGAAGTGTCTAGAACTTGCCTGGTGTGTGTACAAAACAAAATGAAGGAGGTGTATTGTAGGAAAGGATGTAGGCATTTCTTTGTTTTAACCGAGAGTTTCTATTTTTCCTTGTCGTACACACCTTGATTGTATACCCTAGTCAGCCCGTTGAGCCTTTAGCCGATTATTTTTTTCTTTTGTCATAAAGTGTAAACTGAGCTTAATTTCTTCTATTCATTAGCCGTAAAGTCTATACAAAACTCTTAAGCGCTTAAGATGAGAAAATCATTTTCCCAAAGTGTCAAGGAGTGAGAATGGTGAAAAGAAAAAGAAAAGCAGAGTGAGAGAAGAAAAGAAAAGGTTGAAGGTGCACTTGCTATAAATAAACGATAATGAAGGTGCATGAATAATCTTTGTTGTTGTGTCAAGTGTGCTTAATACAATGGGTCATACTAAAGAAAATCATCAAGAATGGGATGATGAAAAAAAAGAAACAATGTCCATGAGTTGATGGGATGTGTTGAAAAGGAGCTTAAGGATGCTAGTGGCTATTATTGGCTAATCCAATATTTACTAGTTCCGTAGCTTCCATTACAACCCGTTCAAGTCCTACGTGATCTTACATCGCACTTCTTTATATTAGTGGAGTAATACACTAAGGGCAAGCTTATGGGTCATGACATGATGCATGTGAATTCTTTTGGGAGAGAGAGCGAAATTGTTTTTACATGCCCCTGCTTGAATGTTTGTGAGTCACATGAGCAAAAAGGGGAAGATTCTCTTGTGTTGTGAGGGCACATGTTTGATGAAAGATTAATTTTCGTGTCGGAAATCTTGATCAGCTGATTTGCATGAGTTTGCCAATATCGAGAGTCGATTCTTAAAGTCTAGGAGGTCTTAATGTATTGAAGGTCATTGCATTGATAAGACCATGCATGTTTTCTTGATGATTTGCTGTATTGAATAATCGGTATGACCGTAGCCTAAATTATCGAACCGTAGTAGAGAGGTTGGGATGTAAATTGCATGAAGTGTAGGATTGTTGTTCGAGGATGAACAAGGATTTAAGTGTGGGGTAAGTGATCTTGGGCAAATTTATATGCCCAAGTGATACTCAAAAGTATCATTTTAGCCTTGTTTATCTACCAATGTGTATACATTCTCATGTAATTGGTAATAAAATGTGAATTTATACTAACCAACATGATTAGCATTGTTTTGCAGGTAAAATGTAATTTCGGGAAGCTAAAATGCATGTTGGATGATATCGGAGTTGGACTTGGATGCGAGCAAGGGAAAAGGAATTGGACAACATGAAATAAAGGGGCTCCACGATGGAGTCATGTCACGCTGCCATCACGGAGGCCTTCTGCCTGGATAGGGAAAATTCACCCAAATTTCAGAGAGGGTCCGTGTCCGCTCTGTGGCACGGTGGCTTGGCTCCGCGTTGCACGCCGTGCCACATTGGGCCTTAATTCCTGGACCCCTAATTCCAGTGAGGGTCCGCGTCCGTAGCGTGTCACGGAGGCAGTGCTCCGCGATGCACTCTGTGACACGTTGCTTGTTATTCCGGGAAAAATTCCCACTAGTATAAATAGAACACTTAGGTTCATTTTTCAATATTCTGACTTGGTGGAGCAAGGACGTGGGTTACAACAGTTGAGGGACGAAAATATCAGGGTTTTTTCTCTCTTTCTTTCTTCTTTAATTCAATTTCTTGTATGATTAACACTCATTTTAAGATGTTTAATCCACAAATGAGTGGCTAGTTCCTCTCCTTGCTGAGGTTATGAACAATTGTGATGAAATTTGATCATTGATTCTTTGTTTTTTCATCTTTTCTTCAATGTTGTTCTATTAATTCTTGTTCTTACTGCATTAATGTGTGGCCTACGTTAATGTATATCTAAAAAGTCCGGTTTCACTCGAGAGAGCAAGAAATTGGAAAGTTGTGAATTAATAGGATATGTTCTTTACTTGGTTTGGGAAAATTGAGTCTTGATTTGCTTTCAGGATAGAAATATACCTGAAAGTCGTATTAGTCAATTTAGGAACCGGAATTGTATGGCTAGAACATGAATTGCATTTGATCACAGAAATGTAGACGGATGGTTCATGATTCTTAAGTGAGGTTAAATACGAAAGTTTTAATCTCTTGGCAAATGTTCTTGGCTAGCAACTGGAGGAAAAGATTAACCAAATAATGATGATAATTAATTTCATTACATGTTCGTTTAACCTCAGCATGCTCTCATTCATAGTTCAGATTCAAAGTAGATAATTGTTTTTAGCTTTAGTATAAAAATTATAAAACAACTTATCAAACTTTTGGTTACACTGTTGTCTGCATTTTTAGAAGTAAAATATAGTACACTTGAGCAAATTGCACTTCATCCAAGTCTCTGTGGGATCGATACTTGTCTTACTAAAGCCACTTACTACTTGTTCAACCACGTGCACTTGCGTGTAGTTGTATACCCCAACAAACGACCGAACAGGGATTGTCCTTCCCTTGCGTCCCTAAAGCCCTCATCAATTTCTTCTATCAATTTTAAGCCTTGATATTTCAAGTATGAGAAGTATTTCATGTTTATTTTCATTGATTTCCCTTAGAACGATGTTTATACTTATTGTTAATATAATCTTCATCAGTTCCTTATCAAATTGTCAGTGTTATTGTAAAGGTGAAATTGAGCCCTAATTTTTGAGTAATGGTTCTTGCTTGGTAAAATCCCTCTATTGAATGAAGAATGCTTTGGGTTAAATTCCTAGAATTTTCTTACTAATCGTATGTGTTGGGTAAATACCCTATGAATGAGAATGACTTTTGCTCTGTTGAATGAGATTCCCAAAATTCTTGGAATTGTCTGATATTATGAACTTGTCCGTGTTATCAACATAAATGAGCCCTCTATTCGCTGCTTAGTAATTTAGTCAGTTAGAACACAAAACTCTATCAGTCTAGCCTCGGTTATAATCATATCAGTCTAGCTTCAGTCACCCAGCTCAGCCAGCGCACCAACCTTTTAGTCCCGCCAAGATCGGAGGGGTGGGTCTTTCGGCACTCAGTCTTAGGCCCACAGTATAGGAAACAAGTATCCATCTTGTCCCAAGTGTTGTATGAATCAACCAGGAGAATGCCTTCAGGGACGAGAGGGTTGCTTTAGGTGTGGACAAGTTGGACACAGGCTTAGGGAGTGCCCATCAACAGGGCGAGGAAGATCACAATCCACTACCTCATCAGCTCCAGCAGGCCGACCAGCTCAGCTGGGCAACCCATCAGGTACAGATGGCGATCAACGCCAGAATTGTTTTTATGCTCTCTCTTCTCGTCAGGATCTGGAAAGTTCACTTGATGTAGTTACTGGTATGTTACGTCTCTTTCATCTAGACGTGTATGCCCTCCTAGATCCAGGAGCTACTCTTTCGTAAGTAACTCCATATGTAGCAGTCCAGTTTGGCATCAGTCTAGGGGTCTTAGTAGAACCCTTGTCAGTTTCCACCCCAGTTGGCGAGTTAGTTAGAGCCAGCCGGGTGTATAGAAACTGCCCAGTCTCAGTCTTGAGTAAAGTCATACCAGCTGATCTTGTAGAGCTAGACATGGTCGACTTTGACCTTATTCTCGACATGGATTAGTTACACTCCTTCTATGCCTCAGTTGATTGGAGAACTAGAGTTGTCAAATTCTAGTTTCCTAATCAGCCAGTTTTAGAATGGTCGGGTAGCAGTTCAGCGCCTAAGAGTAGGTTTATTTCCTTCCTTAAGGCCCAGAAACACATTTCCAAGGGATGTTTATACCATCTGGTTCGGGTCAAAGATTCCAACTCTGAGACCCTAACCATTTAGTCAGTTCCAATTGTCAGCGAATTCACAGATGTATTTCCTGAAGATCTTCCTGGAGTTCCCCCTGAGCGGAAAATAGACTTCAGGATAGATCTCCTTCCAGATACTCAGCCCATCTCCATCCCTCCTTAAAGAATGGCTCCAACTGAGCTTAAGGAGTTGAAGGAGCAGCTAAAAGATCTCCTTGACAAGGGTTTTATCAGATCCAATATCTCTCCCGGGGGTGCTCCATTGCTATTCGTGCGTAAGAAAGAAGGTAACCTCAGAATGTGCATAGATTACCATCAGTTGAACAAAGTCACAGTCAAGAAAAGATATCCCCTACCTAGAATTGATGACCTATTCGACCAGCTTCATGTAGCTAGTTGTTTCTCTAAGATCAATCTCAGGTCAGGATACCATCAGTTAAGGGTTAGAGAGTGTGACATACCAAAGACGGAATTCAAAACTCAGTATGGTCACTATGAGTTTATAGTGATGTACTTTGGGTTAACAAACGCTCCAGCAGCCTTCATGGACCTAATGAACAGGATTTTCAAGCCGTACCTAGACATGTTCGTCATTGTATTTATCGACGACATTCTGGTGTACTCCAGAAATGAGGAAGAGCATACCAATCACCTAAGGTTAGCGTTGCAGACTCTTAGAGATTGCCAGCTATTCGCCAAGTTAGTAAGTGTGAATTCTGGTTGAAGTTCGTGACCTTCTTGGGTCATGTGGTCTCAGGAGAAGGGATACAAGTAGATCCTCATAAAGTGGCAGCAGTGCAGGATTGGCCCAGACCTACTTCTCCGATAGACATCAGGAGTTTTCGAGGCTTAGCAGGTTATTACCGATGGTTTGTAGAAGGTTTCTCCTCCATAGCCTCTCCTCTGACCAAGTTAACTCGGAAGAAGGTAAGATTTCAATGGTTGGATGAGAGTGAGAAAGAGTTTTTAAGAGTTAAAGAATCGACTCAATGTCGCTCCAGTTTTGACCCTGCCAGAAGGAACAGATGGGTTTGTAGTATATTGTGACGCCTCTAGAGATGGACTTGGTTGCGTTCTGATGTAGCGGGACAAGGTGATAGCCTATGCTTCCCGACAGCTCAAAGTTCATGCGAAGAATTATCCAACTCATGACTTGGAGTTGGCAACGGTGGTATTCACATTAAAAATATGGAGACACTATTTGTATGGAGCTCACGTAGATGTATTTACAGATCACAAGAGTCTTCAGTACGTGTTCAGCCAGAAGGACCTGAACCTCTGATAGAGAAGGTGGTTAGAGCTCCTGAAAGATTATGACATGAGCGTGCTGTATCGCCCGGGCAAGGCCAATGTGGTGGTTGACGCCCTAAGCAAGCGATCTATGGGAAGTGTAACTTACCTTGAGGGAGGAAAAAGGGAGTTAGCAAAGGATTTTCACGGACTATCTCGGTTAGGGGTGCAACTAGTGGACTCAGCCGAAGGTGGAGCAGTAGTACAAAGCGGGTCAGATTCATCTTTGGTAGTGGAAGTTAAGTCTAGACAAGATGAAGATCCAGTTCTACTTAAACTCAAGGAAGCGGTTCTCAGAAAAGAAGTTGAGGCTTTCTCCCAAGGGGGAGATGGAGTGCTCCGTTACCAGGGAAGGTTGTTTGTTCCAGATATCTGTGAGTTGAGACAACAGATTTTGGCTAAGTCACACAGCTCAAGGCATTCCATTCACCCTAGTGCTACTAAAATATACCGCGATATGAGGGACATTTACTGGTGGAACGATATGAAAAGAGACATTGCCGAATTCGTAGCTAAGTGCTCGAATTGCCAGCAACTCAAGGTGGAACATCAAAGGCCAGGGGGCATGACTCAAGATATCAGTATACCCACGTGGAAGTAGGAAGAGGTAAATATGGACTTTATTACAGGTCTACCTCGGACTCATCGACAACACGACTCAATCTGGGTAATAGTAGACTGAATGACTAAGTCAGCATATTTCCTCCTAGTCAAAATCACAGATTCAGCTGAGGATTATGCTAAATTTTATCGGGAGCTGGTTAGACTTCATGGGGTGCCATTGGCGATCATTTCAGACAGGGGTACCCAGTTCACCTCCCATTTTTGGAAGTCTTTTTAGAAGGGACTTGGCACTCAGGTCAAGCTTAGTATAGATTTTCACCCGCAGACAGATGGGAAAGCTGAGCGGACTATTCAGACTCTAGAGGATATGCTAAGAGTGTGCACAACTGATTTTATGGGTAATTGGGATGACCATATGCCTCTTATCGAATTTGTGTACAACAACTATCATTCTAGCATTTAGATGACCCCGTTTGAGGCATTGTATGGTAGGAGGTGTAGATATCCTATAGGATGGTTTGAAGTTGGTGAAGCTACTTTGATAGGGCCAGACTCGGTTCCTGAGGCAAGGCAGAAAGTTCAGCTCATTCGAGAAAGGTTAAAAACAGCCCAAAGCTATCAGAAATCCTATGCCGATATGCAAAGAAGAGAGCTGGAGTTTTCGGTTGATAACTGGGTATACCTGAAAATTTCGCCCATGAAAGGGCTGCTGAGGTTTGGGAAAAAGGGGAAACTCAGTCCTAGGTATGTGGGATCCTACAGAATTTTGAGGCGTATCGACAGGGTAGCCTATGAGCTAGAGTTACCTTCAGAACTAGCAACTGTACATCCAGTTTTCCATGTATCACTTTTGAAAAAGTGTATCAGAGATCAAACCTCTGTGGTGCCATTGGAGAATGTGGCAGTCAAGGATAGCCTCGCCTATGAGAAGGTACCGGTCCAAATCCTAGATCGACAGGTCCGTAGATTGAGGAATAAGGAAATAGCTTCAGTTAAGGTTTTATGGAGGAATCAACAAGTTGAAGGAGCTACGTGGGAGGCCAAAGAAGATATGAGGGCCAAATACTCACACTTGTTCCCTACCGACCCTGTTGCAGTTTGATATGTGAATTTTTTTTTAAGACCTGAACTAGTTGTTGAATTCAGTTCATGTATCTAAATTTTCTTTTTGATTTTGGTTGTGTTATGAAAACAAAGTTCAGTTCAGTTATATTCTCTGAAATGAAGGTAGTCATTTCGGTCGTTTTGAAGTTGAATGAGCAGTATTTGAATGCTTTGATTGTTATTTTTCTGGTTGCTATGAGTTTTCTAACATTTGAGGATAAATGTTTCTAAGGGGGAGATATTGTAATGCCCCGAAAGCTTAAAATCAATATCTGAAACTTAATTCAGAAAATCTGAAAAACTGTAGAAAAGTTGCAGAACGACCAACCTGACGGGTCGTTAAGGGACCCAACGACTCGTCAGGTCAACCGTGAGAAGGATGCCAAGAATATGTTTCAGTGTCCTTAATGGAAGACCCCACGAGTTGCTATCAGGCCCCACAACTCGTTAAGTTATCTGTTGCCAAGCCGGAGTTCAGAAATTTGAGGAAATTTCAGTGTACTTGACGGGAGGTTAGCATGAGTTGTCATCAGCAGTAATGACTCGTCAGGTCCTTCGTTTCCAGTCCCTTCTAACCTTCTTACCAGTGTACCCGATGGACGACAGGACGAGTCGTTGCCAGTCATGACGACTTGTCATGTGCCCGTCAGGAGTCAGTAGAAATTTTTCCAGTGAGCTTGACGGGAGAACCCAAGGACTCGTTGGACCAGGTAATGAGTCGTTAAGTCACCCGTTAGGAGCACCTGACAAATTTTCCCTCCGAATTTCTAAGGGCTATTTAGTAATTTCCTATTTTCCCAAGCATTAAACCACATCGTTTAAGCACTAATTTCATACGTTTTAGTGGGGAAAAGTGGTTCCTCCCCTCATTCTCACGCTAATCCTCAAAAGAACATCGTAAAATTCTCTCTCAGGGTATTTCAGAGCAAAGGCTAGGGATGAACTTTCCTCTTTGATTTTTAGGAAGATTCTCCAAGTTTCTTCGCCAGGTATGTGGGGTTTTAGCAAGGGGATTGTCTTTCCCTTGAGTCCCCAAAGCCCTCCTCAATTTCTTCTATCAATTTTAAGCCCTGAGCTTTCGAGTATGAGAAGTATTTCATGTTTATTTTCATTGATTTCCCTTAGAACGATGTTTATACTTATTGTTAATATAATCTTCATCAGTTTCTTATCAAATTGTCAGTATTATTGTAAAGGTGAAGTTGAGCCCCAATTTTTGAGTAATGGTTCTTGCTTGTTAACATCCCTCTAGTGAATGAAGAATGCTTTGGGTTGAATTCCTAGAATTTTCTTACTTATCGTATGTGTTGGGTAAATACCCCATGAATGAGAATGACTTTTGCTCTGTTGAATGAGATTACCAAAATTCTTGGAATTGTCTAATATTATGAACTTGTCTGTATTATCGACATAAATGAGCTCTCTATTAGCTGCTTAGTAATTTAATCAGTTAGAACACCGAACTCTATCAGTCTAGCCTTGGTCAGAATCATATCAGTCTAGCTTCAGTCAGATTTTAGCAACCTCAGTGTTGTCCAGAAAATGTCAACTGATCAGTTTGACTCCAGTTTATTTTCTAGGTATCAGTGGTGCCTCCCAGTTTTCAGACTCAGATTCAGATTACAGTTATTTGGTCTATTAGGTAGTCATGACATTCAGTTACAGCTCTGACCAGCCCCAGGACCCCAGTTTAGTTATTAGTTGTTTTGTAGACGGTTACAACGCTTCTAGATAAGTAGCTCTGACCGATCTTAGAACCTAGTTTCAAAATCTGGTCCGATAAGGCTCTCAGGGTACATGCAGTTATTCATCCCTGACTAGTCCTGGGCCACAGTTTAGAGCTATCAGCTTAGTAGTTCAGTTTAGGATTTCCAGTGGGAGTAGAACTTAGCACCGAGCGAGCCGGGGTTCCAGCGCACCCAAGTTCACAAAACTACGTTGCCAGCATATGTTACAGTATTACTTGGCCTGATTGGCCCCAGATATATTTTGTGATCATCCAGTTCATGCCTTTATACCTTGGCATGGTATATTGGGTCCTATCAGTGGGGTGTATACATCGGACTCCACGTCTAGCTCACGTGGTTAAATGTCGGTTATAGACTCTCCCACAAGTCACTCTAGTCCAGTATCAAATTAAGCAGCTCAGTTCAGTACAGTATCTCAGATTTAGTGTTTCAAACTTAGGGCATGTCCATGACCATCAGACAGGGCCGTCTTAACCATTTCAGATTATATCAGTAGTTCAGTTCAGTTTACTTGTTGGTCATGTCGTGTCATTTCTGTTCAGACTTTATATTCAGTATGTCTCTCCCACTTACTCAGTACATTCAAAGTACCAATGCATGCTTTTTATGCTGTATCGTTTCATGATACAACTGCAGGTTCTCAGGTTCAACACAGATAGTTACTTTAGTTTCAGAGCATTCCACTTCAACAGATCAGAGTGTGAGTCCTCATCGTTCGAGGGCCTTGTTTATTTATTTCATTCGGTTATGGTTTTGTATAGACTTAGAGTTAGCTGGGGGCATGTCCCAGTAACTCCTCAGTAGTTGGCTTTCAGGTTGGACTTGTCTTTCAGAATTGCATTTCAGATATATTACTTTCAGTCTTTACGTTATCCCAAACTGTGGAAGCTATTATTTATAAGTTCCGCTATGCATGTTTACTCAAAATGTTAGTGTATGATAGACCAGGGGTTGACTTGGGGTCATTTGTGGCTTCAAGTACCGTGTTATGTCCAGGGTGTAGGCTCGGGCGTGACACTGATGCTGCTGCTGGGGGTGATTACCACAGCTGACCTTTACTGCGAATATTTAAACTGACCAGTCCTTGCCCGCTTGCTTTCCCTTTCTATCTCTTTCAACTTCTCCTCCTCTATCTGCTGTGCATGGATTATAAGCCTGAAGATGTCCATGTAGCTAATGAGCATGGAAATCCTGCACTCCTTAACTAGCAAGTCGGAGACTCCATTTACAAATTTGAGCATGCGAGCCCTCGGCTCGGCTATCATCTCCGGGGCATACTTTGACAGTTGAGTGAACTTTAAGGCATACTCCTACACCATCATGTCGTTCTGTTTTAAATTTATGAACTCCACTGCCAAACACGGTCACGAACTCATCCCACTTCACTGAACCTGAACCAACCCGTCTCCCCTCTTTCCATTTTCTGTACCATATCAGGGCCAATCCCTTAAGCTAATAGGCAGCCAACTCTGCACTTTCAATGGAGGTAACACCCATAATTTTGGTGATCTTCTGAACCTCATTGATAAATTCCTGTGGGTCCTCATCCACCTTAGACCCATGAAATTTAGGGGGATTCATCCGAGTAAAGTCCTGGACTCTGGCAGCAGCTGTAGGCCCACTCGTATTTACTAGTACGACAGTCTGCTGGTTGACCTAGTTGGTCACCACCTAAGCTATCATCTGAATAGCAGTCCAGAACTCATCAAGTGTCACCTGATCATCCTGAGGGGCTACAGGAGCTAGTTGGCATTATCGATCCTCCTTCCGTTTACTCTTCTGGGAGGCATTGTCAACTGAAAATGGTAAAGAATGAATTAGAATGGCATTTTAGAGTTTCACACTCTACGCACGATCAAAATAATGAATAAAAGGGAATTTTCCTAAAAGTGCCTTGTAGCCTCCCCCTCACAAGTGTGACGTGCTTCACACTCATGAAAATGACTCTACTTGACGCGGCCTCTAGACATCCTAGGACACTCTAAACCCGAGGCTCTGATACCAAGTTTGTCACGATCTGAGTCTACACCTTGGGCTCGACACAGTACTTAGAGTCACAAATGACCTCAAGCTAACCCATGGCATAGCCTATTACTAACATACTAGGACTTAATAGAAAACTGAGCGGAAGCTACTACAATTTGAAATAATATTTTAAGAGAAATGATAAAATCTAATAAATATAGGAGTTTTAAACAAAAATGATAATAATAAGGTGAAACTGATACTATACTGTCTGAAAGCCTCTACTAACTGATGAGTTGCTGGGATAAGCCCCCAGCTAACTCTAAAGTCTGTAAACTGGAAATGACGATAACTGAAAATAAAGACTTTGTTCCTTAAAATATGAGGAGTCACCATTATCAACTACTGGATATCGCCGGTGAAGCTAACTACGACGCTGAGGTTGGGTACCTGAGCCTATATCACAAAATGATATAGCATAGAAGGTATGCGCCAGTACTTGAAATGTACTGAGTATGTGAGATATCAAATAAAACATAAGGATGCTGTTAATTCATAAAATGGACTGATGTAACATATAATAACCATGCCTGAATCATAAGTACTGAAAGAGTATGAAAATCTGAGAAGATACTGTAAGAACCGATACTCTGAAATTAAAGTCATAAGCATAGCCTAAAATCTATAAGACTAGACTGGACTATAAACTATTACTATGCGGTACTGTGGGAGAGTTTGTTAACAGACATGTAACCACATGAGATAGACGTGGAGTTCAATATTTACTCTCCATCGATAGGGCCCACCGTACCTTGCTAGGGTACAGTGATTGAACTGTGTGATTACTAATTGAAAAATCCATTCGGGTTAAATCCTACGGTGGCATGTAGTTCTGAACCCTGCCCCGCTTGGTGCTAAGTACTACTCCCAACTGATTACACATAACAGATATATATACATGTACTACTCCCAACTGATTACACATAACAAATATATATACATGTACTACTCCCAACTGATTACACATAACATATATATATATATATATACACACACACATATATATAAAACTAAATTGTACTGATCCGTCGAAATGATGTCCTAAGGCTAAGTTAGGACTACTTATCTGGAAGTGTCCTTAGATAGAGCCCTAAGGACCTGATAACTGAGGGTACTGAATATATTAATAAACTAAAAATACTGATTTTTAATAATGTTATTGTTACTAAGTATACTAAAAATCATAGAAATACTATAAAACATTAAAGCACAATCCCATGAGACAAATCAAGTTAAATTCAATATTCATGTGGGACATACTATATAACTGAAAATAATAACAATGTATATAATATTTAAAATCATGAAAATATCTGACATCCTAGAAAAGGGTAGAGAATTTCAACAATTAGAGGAATAAACCCTAGGTCATGGTTTCTAGAATTTCAAGGCTAGGGTTACTAAAATCTTGGGACACAAGGGTGAAAGGAAACCCTTGTTGAAGTCCCACATACCTGAAGTTGTTGAAGTCCCACATACCTGAATAAGAAAATCCATGAGAAGAAGAAGCTTGAATTTTGTAGTGGAGGAAGAACCCTATTTTAGCTTGGAGAGAGACCCTGAGCTATCACGTACTGATCTTTGAGAGGCTAAGCGAGAAATGAGGGGGAAGGATTGACTAACTCCTCTTAATTCCCTGATAATAAACCCAAAATGATGTAGTTTAGAAATTAAAGTAGTGAAAAGTTACTAAAATTCCCCTGGAGAACGGTCTGAAAAACTGCCCGTTTAGATCCAAGGGTCACACAATGAGTCGTTGGTAGTGACAACAACTCATTGGAACTAGTCGTTGGTCCTGGGTCTGAAAATTCAGTTTCTGGACTTTAACCAACAGTCGGAAAGGATGACACCGTTAAAGGACATGACGCATCGTCAAATCCAGTGATGGTAACTGGAAAAATTTTGAACAATCTTTGAACCTCTCCCAACAGACAGATAGAATGAAAAATTATATGATAAAATGGGTCGTTGTTTCCACCTGTGGTCATTGAAGTGATTTTGAAACTTTCTGAATTTGATCTATGTCACGCCCCGAGCTTACACCCTGGATAGAACACAGTATTTGGAGTCACAAGTAACCCCAAGTCAACCCCTGGTCTATCATACACTGGTATTATGAGTAAACTTACAAATATCATGGAATCTTTAAAGTAAAATATAAAACGTTTACGAGAAATGAAGCTGATTCATAAAGTTTGATGACATCTGAACAAAACTGCAAGTCTAAAAAACCAAGTCTGTGTCTGAAAGCCACTACAATTGATGAGTTGTTGGGACAAGCCTCCAGCTAACTCCAAGTCTAAATAGAAGAAAACATAATAAAATAAATGATCTTTGTCCTCAAAAGATGAGGACTCACCAATAGTGCAGCTGGAGTCTTCTGAGAGAGATCGACTAGCGAGGTTGACAATGAGATCCTGTAGCTGTATCATAAAAATGATACAACATAAAATGTATGCGTTAGTACTTTGAATGTACTGAGTAAGTGGGAGAAACCATACACAAGAAATGAAATAACTGAACTGAAAATACATGCAATGACCAACTGAACTGCTAAAACTAAATAATTGTAATAAGTTGAGATGGTCTGAAAAACCCTATCTAATGGTCAAGGACATGCCCTAAATCTGAGATACTGAACTGAACTGACTAATCTGAAACTAAACTGAGCTGACTAGTGGGAGAATCTATGACCGACATATAACCACGTGAGCTAGACGTGTTGTCCAATATATACACCTCATCGGTAGGACCCAATATACCTTGGCAGGGTATAAAGGTATGAAATGGATGATCACAAGAGTCTAGGGCCATGAGGCCAGTAAAACTGTAACCTACGATGGCAATGTAGTTCTGGGAACCTGGGTGCGCTAGAACTCCGGTCCGCTCGGTGCTAAGTCATACTCCCACTGGATAGTCCTAGATTGAATACTAAGTTGATAGCTTGAAACTGCGGCCCAAGACTAGTCAGGAATACCTATCTGGAAGCACCCTGAGAGTCTTATCGGACCGGATTCTGTAACTGGATTCTAAGATTGGTCAGAGCTGTTTCTCTAGAAGCGTCATAACCGTCTAAAGAACAAACTGTAATATGAAGTTGGGGCCTAAGGCTAGCTAGAGCTGCTTATATAAAGTGTCATGACCACCTAGTGGACCATTAAAACTGAATTCTGAATATGATTATGATAACTGGGAGGTACTACTGATACCTCAGAAATTTTTATAGTCAAACTAATCAGTTGACATTTCTGACTAATACTGGATATTCTAACATTTAGACTGAAACTAAACTAACAATAGTCTGACTGATTTTCAATACAATTAACAACCTGGGAGTCCCCAGCACTGATAGAATCCAACAAAATTTCGATATTAAACACTATTGCAAGATTCTAGTTTTCTGCATTCAAGAGCTAGGGCTAGAATTCACTTTACAGGAACAAGCAACAATATGGTCACAAACTGGTGTAAAAGTATCAACATTTACCATAAATGATATTCCACATGATTTAGACGAGGTCTGACAGATAATTTCATCACATTGGAAAGTCCCAGGGCTAGAACGGATAGAGAAAATAAAGAAGAATTTTGGGGACCCAATGGAAGAACTATTCCCTTATTGAATTCCCACATACCTGGCTGAGAATTTTTGGAGAAAATCCTTGAGAAAATTTTTAGAAGACAACGCCTACCCTAGCTTCCGCTCTGAACTTCTTGTATGTTCTACGCTTAGGCTTGAGGGAAAGAGAGTGAAATGAAGGGTAAAAGGTCTTTCTACCCCTTTAACTCCCTCCTAAATGAGCTGAAAATGATGGGGTTTCAGTATTAAAAAGGTGGGAAATTACCAACATATCCCTGGAATAAAGAACTGAAAACTGGCCGACACTGAATGACGGGTCTCAGAACGGGTCGTTAGTTGGACCCATGACCTGTTGGAACCCACCGTTGGTTCTGGGTCCAGAAACCATGCCCATTGGAAATGGACCATGGGAGAATACCACGATCCATTGGAAGAATAGACGGGTCGTTGGTACCTCTCGTTGTTACTAGTAAGGAAACTGGTTCCTAAGACAACGACCAATACAATGACTCATTGGTAGAACCAACGGGTCATCGAATCGACTCATGGTATACACTGCTAGGACCTGGGACTGGGCGATGGGTGGAAATAACGGGTCGTTTGTGGCAACCACGAGCCGTTGGTTCCACTCGTTGCTTCTGGGAACCTTTTTTTTTACCATCATTGGAAATTCAACCACGAATGACTATCATGGGTCGTTGGAACTACCAATGACTCATTGAACGTCTCATTGGTTCTAAGAAAGAACACCTTCTGTGTAATCAACAACCCCTACAACGGTCCACTGGTACCATCAACGACCCGTTGTCTAGGTCGTCTGAGACAGAAATTTCTGATTTTCCTTTTGAATGTTCTTGAAATGTCTGATTCTGGTCTAGGAAAGTCTTGGGGTGTTACAATCTAATGGATTAATAGGACGAGTCATTACATCTTCCAATGACTCATCATCTAGATTGTTGTTTTCAGGGAAGATTTAACAAGTTGCTAGATTTGGTCATAACGGACAACATGACAACTCGTTACTTCATCCAATGAGTTGTTATATAGCTCGTTAAGTCTGGGGAATGAAAATTGCAGAAGCAGACAATGACTTTTCTAATGGATCGTTGGTTCTGACAATGACTCATCTGACAAGTCGTATGAGAAAAGTTTTCTGGTTTTCATTCTAAGTCTAGGGTTTTAGCTGTAGGAACTTTTGGGATATTACATGCCGGTTATCCTTTTATTTTAATCGTTAATATCCGATAAAACATATTATATTTTGCCACTCTCAGCTCTAAACCTGTTAGTGGGATCATTCCCACAGTCAGAATCAACCCAGTACGAAGCATTAATAACCCAAAATCAACTTAGCTCAACTATATTAGACTCTGCCAAATCAGGCAGTCGCCTACGAATCATGGGTAACCATTTCAAACATACATTTATAAATAATCATCAAATAACATAATTAAGTCATCAACAAAAAGGCATTCAGTCATACTAATGGAGTCGTGTTCCTACAGGAATACAGACACAAACATATATCTCAACAAGTTTCAACATGATCTCAATCAGTTGCCACATACTCCACCCATAGTTAAGGAATAGTATCTCACAGTTAGATCCACTTAACAGTATACATTCGACAACATGAATTAATCAATATAATTTCTAGTACAATCATTTTCTGAAGACCATTCAATTAAATAATCAGTTTATCGACACTCGAGATGTTAGTCGTAATCTTGCTTTCACGTTTTCAATTTACCGACCAATAAAAGTATGGAAACATAGTTCCCCTTCCTAGATCACACGGGTATCAAACATTTATTCTAGTCTTTATGAAATTCTCCATTTTGTTCTGCTTTCCGTTATTTATAGGTTCATCCTCATGAACTCTAGTTACTGAAGACCATATTTATTATGAAGCCCTTTTTTCTCCTATCGTGATAAATTAACTGCATGCACACAAGTAAATATATAATTACATATATTAATGTAATCTACACACCCTATTCAGGAGGATACTGTGAAAGTAACCATTAAGGCCTTCAACCTATGATGGGAATTTTGAGAATCTAGCTTTAACATCTATTCGTACCCCCGTGATCACAATATAAGATAAGATTCTCTCTCCTTTCTTGTTTTTCCAGCTATTTCCTCTCACCCTTACTAATTACCAACTATAGCCTGCACTGATTGTCATTAGTATTATAACTTTCGATCACCTGTCAAAAACACATCAACTATACACATATACGAATCACTAATCGAAATCTAATACGAAGTTAAGCCATATCCTACCTGGGCGCCAAGCTATTATCAAGAGAAGGGTGGGATTCCATTTTCTAGCTTCGAATTCATCTCCCTTGAAGAATCCTGTCGAAACGGTTGGTGAAGTTTTTCTCTTCTCTAGCCTCCGCTTTCTTTTCTAAAGTAACTAGGGTAGGTTTTAGGGTGTTTTTAATGACAAAACCTTATTATTCTAGAATCTAAGTTTTGAAAGTGGGAAAAATACAGAGTTCTAACTTGTGTCTCCCGTTGCAGCAATGCGAGATCGGCTGCAGCGGTCTCATCATGGCGACCAGGTGCCCGCTTTAAAGGTCCTGTCACCGGCCTACGAAAATTTTCTAATTCCACCATTCTAATAGAAACCTAGTCTCTACTAGTACCAATAATTAAATCAGACTAAAAAACTTCAAATTTCGGGGTATTCATTATCGAGTGTTAAAGCATTCTGACGGGTCATTTTAGCCCTCCACCTCCAATCTTAAGGTTGTGGGTTCGAGTCACAAAGGGAAAAAAAAGAGGGTGGGAGCTCCTAGGGAGGGGTTAAAAAAAGTTACTAAAAAAAAGAAATTTTCACATAATTAAAAAATTATATTAAATAGATATTGATTAATTTAGAAAAAAATATGTTTACTTTCTAAAGATGAGTGTATTTCTTAAGGGGTGTATTTAAACTTAAAATACTAATCTTTCTATTTCAATTTATATGATGTAGTTTGACTGGGCATAGAGTTTAAAAATATGAAAAGATTTTGCAATGTTTCAAAATTTATCCTTAAAATAAATAAATTTTTAAATAAAAAAATACACCTTTGTGGACATTTTTTCAAATAAGTGAGACTCAACGTGAGTTATATATTAATAGTGCTATTAAATATTTATCAAAAAAAATGTGTTATTCTTTTTGGGAATGATTAAAAAAAAGTGTATCAAACATTGAAATTTTGTTGGACTACACTAGACAAGCCCAAGTTTTGTTAGGGTTCTTGGAGGCTATTCTACGTCTAACCTTAGCTCAAGCCTATATAAAAGATAACATATTCCCTTGAAGAGGCATCTCAAAATCTCATAAACTCCTGAAATTTTATAAAGAGATTAAGACATCAAATATTGTCTTTTCAAAATCATTGTCAGACGTTCCTACTAATCAACTACATTGTAAGGAGATCCAAATCATTCTACATTCGAGAAATACGTTATTAACAACTTTTGAATTACAGAGAAAATATAGAGACAAGAATCAAGGAAGGAACAAAATTATAATCACAAATATTTATTAATAAAATCTTTGTTTTATCATATTTTATTTGTGGTTTATTTTTCATCACTTTAAAATTTGTTGAAAATAAATTGAAACGCTCGTTGGAATAAATTTGTCGTTCATCTCTTTTCTCACAAATCTGATATGCAAATCTAGAGCCATAAAATTTTCAAGGATAGAAGCTCTATTTTTACTTCAAGTCTTGTCTTTTAGTTTCATCAAGTCTTCACTTTGAAAAAACCTTGAAGTAGGGGCATTTGTAGAATCAAAATTTTGTGGGACTCTATAAGATGAGCACAATTTTTGTTAGGGGTTCTTGGAGACTATTCTACCCCAAATCCTAACTCATGCCCATATAAAGGGTAACAATTTCCCTTGAAGAGGCATCTCAAAATCTCATAAAATCTGGATATTCATAAAGAGATCTAGGCATCAAATACTACCTTTATCAAAGTCATTTCCAAGTACTCCTAACGATAAAAAAAATCGCAAGGAGGTCCATATCATCTTATATTTGAGAAATATGCTACTAACGACCATCAAATCACAGAGAAACAGAGAGAAGAATCAAGGGAGGAATAAAATTATATTAACAAATATTCATCAATAAAATCTATGTTTCATCATATTTTATTTGTGATTGTAGTTTATTTTTTCATCACTTAAAAATTTATTGTAAACAATATCATATTAATTGGGATAGAGGGAGTATATAATATGAACGGAAGGAAGTAACAATTTACTCCCTCCACTCCCCTTTACTTGTTCATTATCGTAAAAATAAATATTTATTTTTACTTGTCCTCTTTAGCATATCAAGAGAAAGGTAATCTTTTTCTTGTTTTACCCTTAACATTAACTATTCATTCTCCAAATTACTTTTCAAGTCTATTGACACTCACTGCTAAAAACAGGGCCAAAATCAATTATAAAATCTGACAACTTTTGATCGACCATGAATAACTAGTTCAATCATAATTTTTAAAATAAAATCGATCAAGTTCAATCGAGTTTTATAGCAAAACCCCTAGAAGATGATAAATCTACTAAGCTTGGTTGTTAAAAAGTATTGAAGTTAAGTGATTGTTGTGAATTGGAAAATGGAGGGAAGAGAAATTTGAAATTTCCTTTAAGTTCCTTTTGTAAAAGGAACTTTGTCCCATATTGGTAGGGAAAATGGAAATGTGTATACTTATATTGAGAAGCATATCTTCTAATTATTGAAGAGTTAAGAAGAAGGTCTCCCCTCGCGTCGGCGTCGGCGTCACTCGGCTTCGGCTTCGGCTTCGACCGAATTTTGATTTGATGATCTGACTGATTGATTGATATATTTTTGGACCAAATTTATTTAAAATCCAAATTAACTTTTTCGCGCAACTGGAAGTGTCTGTCTTGGACCGGCGAATTGCGGGTCTTCACCTGTGAAACATCGGTGCCAGTGCAGAATTTTCTGAGGGATTCTGTGATAAACCGGCGTTGCACCGGCGGGCCGTGAATCCTCACTAGTGAAATGCCGGCGCCAACGCAAGTCAGGCCGAAATAATTCTTTTCCAAATGGTAATAATTCTGAACAGACACCTTCTGAATAGGTGTTTTCACATCAGTTAACTTCACTTCTTTGGCTATAAATAAAGGTCTTTTGCCTTCATTTTCGAAGTACTTTTTCAAGACATTTGCTAGCAAATTTAAAGATTATTCTGTGTATTTTAAAAAAACTAAAATTTGAGTCTATTGTGTGATTTATTACCGTTCTTCGAGTTCGACGAAGTTATTGGTGTTTGAGGTACTGCTACACCATTAACAGGTTAATCCGTTTTATCCTAGGAGGAAGTAATCCAAAACCTCGAGTATAGTGAGGGGATTAAATTTCTTAAGGACACATAGTGAATTCTGTGGACTCATATATTATTCATTTTCTTTGCTTTGCATATTTGAACACAGGACAACAACAAAAAGTAGCGCGAATTTAAAAAAAAGGCCTTACAACGATCAACTCATTTTCAACCTATACTTTTTGATCACTTCTTCCAAAAATTCGACTTTACCGTTGGTTTTCTTGTCCGATTTTTTTAAAATAGTAACTATACACTAACTAATATGAGTATTATATTACAATATGCATTTCATTAATTACTCTTTTTTTTCAATTTGTGTGTCTTACTATTATTTAACTGTTTAAAAAGAATATTTTTTTTGGAAACTCCTTAATTCTAACTTTTTACATGACATGTTTAACACCATAAGATTAAAGAGAATTTTGGTACAATATACATATCTTTAGCTTACAATGATAAAATTTTAATCTTTTTACTTTCTTAAACTCCGTGCCAAGTCAAAATCAGACGAACATATTAAAATAAAGGGAATACTTTTTTAAAGAAAATGTTAAATTTTATTGTGGACAAACAAAAGTTGAGAGAAAAAGTAGTATCTTTTTTATCTCAGATTAGATAATAATGAGAAAACCCCAAAAAGAATAAAGGTCAATTTGCGGGAAAAAAATATAATGCTAAATACATTATCTATGAATGTCTATTTAATATATAATTTTTTATGAATAAGCTTGTAATTGAATAAACTTGCAATCCAATAGGCAACTAGCAAGTAGCTTGCATAACAACTTTTATTCTTCTATTAAAGAAAAAGTCAATTTCAGTTTATTTGTACATCAATTTGAAGAGAAATAAAATCTCTCTCTCCCTTGATTTTTTTCTATATTTCTTGTTATCCTTATATATTTTTATTATTTTATTACACGTTTTCAATATGATATTCTAACCAATTTGATCATTTATTTGAAAAGATGGCAACATCCATTAATAGATTCAATGGTTAAATGACTTGGCGATATGGATTCTCCAAAATAATTACAACCTCGCCACAATAGGTATATTTATTACTTGCTTTTGAAAAGGTATGTCAAGTTCTATTTGACTTTTGATTAAGTATCAAATCACTGTTGGCAGAAGTGAGCTAAATTATTTCCTTGTCTCTATCTTAACAAAATAAATTTCTTATTGCAATCCTATTCTTAAGTTTAGCATTCCAACTTTGAAAAATTGATAGAGAAAAAGGAAATCACATATCATTATTAAATTTTATGGTGCTTTATAATTTTTAAAGTATCAATTGCTTTAAAGCCCGATATATTCTAAAAGATGAGTTAGAGAAAAGTTTTTTACATTATATGTATGCTTTGATTTACTCCTAGGTTAGTAAATCTAAAGTTTATTTCTGAAGTATTAAATTTTAATTAATAGCTCTAGATATATAGGCTAAAAGCTACCCCTTTTGGTTGCTTAAGGAATTTAATTATTTTTCTATGTTCATCTATTTTCTGATTTTGGAGACTAAAACCTTTCTGATTTTCTACTCCATTGTTGGAGATTAAAATATTCGGATTTTCTACTCCCGTTGAGATTAAAATCCTTGTGATTTTCTACTCACTATGATTGCTGGTTTGAAGATTTAAAAAACTTCGCCAAGCAAATCTGATTGTTGATAATTCAGTTTGAAGATATAGAAACTTCACCGATTACTCAGATTAGTTCTTTCAAAAGGTTTTCAATTTGAAGAAATAGGATCTTCATCAATTGCTAACTTATGCTGTTATTGTTCAACAGATATGACAGAAACAACTGAACCCATGCTTGCTTCTACAAGTAATGGAATCCCCTCCACCCGTGCTGTGCAAGCACCGGCTCCGCCCGGAAAGTTTTCTGGCATTGACTTTAAATGCTGGCAGCAGAAGATGTTCTTCTATCTGACCATATTGTGTCTGCAGAAGTTCATTAAGGAGGATAAAACGGTTCTACCAGAATCAACTCCCAAAAATGAACGGTTCTTGGTGATTGAGGCTTGGAAGCACTCAGATTTTTTGTGCAAGAACTATATCCTGAGCGGATTGGAGGATGATCTGTATAACGCATACAAAATATGGAGACTTCTAAAGAACTCTGGGATGCACTAGAGAAGAAGTACAAAAAGGAAGTTGCCAGTTTAAAGAAATTTGTTGCAGCCAAGTTTCTGGACTACAGAATGATAGACAGCAAGCCTGTTATTAGACAAGTCCAGGAGTTGCAAGTGATAATTCACGATCTCCTTGCTGAAGGTATAATTCATACTAATGCTTTTATCAAAAGTATTAATTATGGTGCTAATAATGAGTTGTTCATTGAAGGTTTGGTCATCAATGAAGCTTTTCAAGTTGCAACCATGATTAAAAATCTACCTCCTTCATGGAGGGACTTTAAGAATTATTTAAAGCACAAGCGCAGGGAGATGAAGCTTGAAGATCTTATCGTTCGATTTAGAATCGAAGAAGATAACAAAGCTGCTGAAATAAAGATAAGGGGAAACTCAACAATTATGGGGGCAAATATTGTTGAGACCACTCCAACTAGTCCCAAAAAGAGGAAGAAGCCTTCTGGACCAAAGAATTTTTCTAGCAAGAAGAAATTCAAAGAAAACTATCACAATTGTGGAAAGATTGGACGCAAGGCTGCTGAATGTCATGCTCCAAAGAAAGGAAAGCAAAAGGGATAAGCTAACATGTTTGAAAGAACCATGAAGATTGATGACTTGTGCGCTATGGTGTCTGAATGCAACCTAGTGGGAAGCCCCACATATTGATGGCTTGACTCTGGAGCCACTCGACATGTTTGTGCTGTCAGAGAAGCATTTGCTACTTATGCCCCTGTTGGACCCAATGAGACCATGTATATGGAAAACTCTTCAATAGCCAAGATTGAAGTCTATGGAAAAATATTTCTGAAAAAGACATTCGGCAAGGTGGTGACTCTCAATAATGTCTGTCATGTTCTAGAAATAAGGAAGAAATTAGTTTTTGCTGGTCTTCTCATCAAGAACGGATTTAAGTGCGTTCTTGTTCCAAATCATATTGTAATAAGTAAGAATGATGTGTATGTAGGAAAAGGTTACCTAACTGAGCGCCTTTTCAAACTGAATGTGATTGTTGTTAAAAGCAATAAAATCACAGTTTCTTCTTACTTAATTGAGTCAAATGATTTATGGCATTCCCGTTTGGGACATGTCAATTATAAAACTTTACGTAAAATGATCAATTTGAAATTATTGCCAAGTTTGAATGCAATCAATTAAAATGTCAAATCTGTGTTGAATCTAAGTATGTTAAACATCCTTATAAGTCAGTTGAAAAGAATTTAAGTCCCTTAGACTTAATTTACACAGATATTTGTGACATAAAGTCAATACCATCTTGTGGTGGAAAAAAATATTTCATAATTTTTATTGATGATTGTACACGGTACTGCTATGTTTACTTACTCAAAAGTAAAGACGAAGCAATTGAAGCATTCGGGCAATATAAAAGTGAAGTTGAAACACAACTTAACAAAAAGATCAAAATGATAAGGAGTGATAAAGGAGGCGAATATGAATCTCCTTTGGAAGAAATATATTTGGAATATGACATTATTCATCAAATAACTGCCCCTTACTCGCCACAATCTAATGGTATTGCGGAAAGAAAAAACAGAACATTAAAAGAGATGATGAATGCTCTGTTGATAAGTTCTGGTTTACCCCAGAACTTATGGGGGAAAGCTATCCTTACAGCTAGCAGAATACTCAATCGAGTTCCCCATAGAAAAACACAATTCATTTCATATGAAAAATGGAAAGGAAGAAAGCCTAACCTTGAATACATGAAAGTGTGGGGGTGTTTGTCTAAGGTACAAGTTCCTAAAACCAAAAGGGTTAAGATTGAACCTAAAATCGTTGATTGTGTTTTTATAGGATATGCTACAAATATTAAAGCATATTGATTTCTGGTTCATAAATTAGAAAGTCCTGACATTCATGTTAATACGGTAATGGAATCAGACAATGTTGAATTCTTTGAAAATATATATTTGTATAAAAAGAACTGTGAGTCATCTAGCAAAGGATCTAAACGACCTCAGGAAGAGACAAAGGAAAGTGTTCCTAATGAGGAGAATCCAAGACGTAGCAAATGTCAAAGGGCTTCTACTTCCTTTGGACCAGATTTTCTAACATTTTTTGTTGAAAAATGAGCCTCGAACCTTTCAAGAAGATATAACTTCTTCGGAAGCTCAATATTGAAAAGAGGCAGTTAATAGTGAAATTGAATCCATAATGAATAACCATACATGGGAATTGATTGACCTTCCTCCAGGGAACAAACCATTAGGTTGTAAATGAATTTTTTAAAAAAGTTAAAGATGATGATACTATTGACAAATACAAAGCAAGACTTGTAGTCAAAGGATTTAGACAAAAAAAAGGTCTTGATTAATTTGATACGTACTCACTGGTAATCAGAATTACATCCATTTGGGTGTTAATAGCGTTAGCTGCCATATACGGTCTTGAAATCCATCAAATGCATGTGAAAACAACCTTCTTAAATAGAGATTTGAAGGAAAAAATTTAAATGGAACAACCTGAAGGGTTTGTAGTTTCTGGAAATGAAAAGAAGGTGCCCCGACTTGTAAAGCCCTTGTACGGACTAAAATAAGCACCCAAACAATGGCATGAAAAATTTGACCAAACCATGTTGTCAAATAGTTTTAAGATTAACGAGTGTGATAAATGTGTTTACATTAACAACACTCAAAATCAAGTCGTCATTGTTTGCCTATATGTGGATGACATGTTGATAATGAGTAACGACATTGCTAACATAAATGCTACCAATCGTATGCTTGCTAGTAAGTTTGAGATGAAAGATCTAGGAGTTGTTGATTTGATATTGGGGATTAAGATCCACAAAACTCCTGAAGGTTTGTCTCTGTCTCATTATATCCAAATAATACTTGAAAAATTTAAGTATTTGGATTTCAAAATTGCATTGACACCAATAGATGTGAATCTTGCTCTTCTAAGAACAAAGGTGAAAGTAAGCCCCAATTGGATTATGTAAGAGTATTGGGAAGTCTGATGTATATCATGAACTATACACGATCAGATATAGCTTGTGCGATAAGTAAATTTAGTTGCTACACAAGTAATCTCAATCAGAGTTATTGGATGGCTATGAAATGATTTTTGGGGTATTTAAAATATATTCAAAACTTTTCTTTCCATTACAACAAGTATCCAACAGTTGTTGAAGGATATTGTGATGCAAATTGGATCACAAGATCAACTGAAACTAAATCCACAAGTGGATATGTGTTTACCATTGGTGGAGGAGCAGTGTCTTGAAAGTTATCCAAACAAACATGTATTGCTCTCTCTACAATGGAGTCTGAATTCATAACTTTTGACAAGGCTGGTGAAGAAGATGAATGGCTCAGAAATTTCCTAGAGGACATTCCATTCTGGCCCAAACCATTGGTACCAATATGTATACATTGAAATAGCCAAGCGACAATCGGAAGGGATGGAAGTGTAATGTATAACAGAAAGTTTCATCATATATGACGGTGACATAACACCATTAAACAACTACCCTCTAGTGTAATTATCACAATTGACTATGTAAAGTCAAGAGATAATGTGTCAGATCCATTTACAAAACGCTAACTAGAGAGGTGGTTGAAAGATCATAGAAGGGAATGGGACTATGGCCGAGGACAAGTCATCGTGGTAGTAACTCTGCCTAGAAGATTGGAGATCCCAAGATCCAGGTTCAAGGAGATCAAACAAAGTCATTGATGATGGTTCAACATTGTCAAAATAACTTTTGGTCCATTCTTGTGATGAGACAATATTTAGTAACAAGGATAAAGAATTAAAGGCTTTTTAATGATTTTTAAGTTTGACACGGGGTGTCAAATGGTGTATCTATGGAATAACACATTTAGGGATCACCTATATAAGTGTGAAGTGTAAGCCGCTTCAAGGAGAATTCTATAAGGCCAATTTTCTACGCACTTATGAAACCAGGCAGTGTTCATGGATGAAACAAATAAAATAATGAGAGCCTAAGACAGTTAAAGGATTAATTGTGTGACTTATGTTGTCTAGGTATACATCAAAGCTCTATGGTTCACAGGTATCAAATCTACCGATTGATCGAGTATATCCAATATAAGTTCACTATGAAAAATTCAAGGGGAAACCCACTTATCCAGATGCAATTAATTTTTGCTTACGACTCACACAGTTTTTCATGCATATAAATTTTTTTATATAGCCATTACCCATTCACGTGGGGGACTGTTGGAGTTAAGTGATGGGTGTGAATTGGGAAATGGAGGTAAATAAAATGGAGGAAAGAGAAATTTGAAATTTTCTTAAAGTTCCTTTTGTAAAAGGAACTTTGTCCCACATTAGTAGGGAAAAGAAAAATGTGTATGTTTATATTGAGAAGCATATCCTTTAACTATTAAAGAGTTAAGAAGAAGGTCTCTCCCTGTGCCGTCGTCGTCGCTCTGCTCGGCTTCGGCTTCAGCTTCGAATTCGGATTTGGATTTGCTCAAATGATCTGATTGATTGATATATTTTTGGACCAAATTTATTTAAAATCCAAATTAACTATTTCGTGCTACTGGAAGTGTCTACCTTGGACCGGCAAATTGCGGGTCTTCACCTGCGAAACGTCAGTGCCAGCGCAGAATTTCCTGAGGGATTTTGTGATGAACCGGCATTGCACTGACGTGCTGCGAATCCTCACCGGTGAAAGGCCGGTGCAAACGCAAGTCAGGTCGAAATAATTCTTTCCCAAATGGTAATAATTCTGAACAGACACCTTATGAATATGTGTTTTCACATCAGTTAACTTCAGTTCTTTGACTATAAATAAAGGTCTTTTGCCTTCATTTTTGAAGTACTTTTTCAAGACATTTGCTAGCAAATTTAAAGATTATTCTGCGTATTTTAAAAAAACTAAAATTTGAGTCTATTGTATGATTCATTACCGTTCTTCTAGTTCGACGAAGTTATTGGTGTTTGAGGTACTCCTACACCATTAACAAGTTAATCCATTTTATCCTGGGAGGAAGTAATCCAAAACCTCGAGTACATTGAGGGGATTAAATTTCTTAAGGACACAGAATGAATTCTGCGGACTCGGATATCATTCATTTTCTTTGCTTTGCATATTTGAACACAGGACAACAACAAAAAGTAGCGCGAATTTTAAAAAGAAAAGACCTTACAACGATCAACTCATTTTCGACCCATACTTTTTGATCACTTTTTCCAAATATCCGGCTTTACCGTTGGTTTTCCTGTCCCTTTTTTTAAATAGTAACTATACACTAACTAATATGAGTATTATATTACACATTTCATCAATTACTCTTTTTTTCAATTTGTGTGTCTCATTGTTTTTTAACTTTTTAAAAAAGAATGTCTTTTTTCTTTTTTGGCAACTCCTTAATTCTAACTTTTTAAGTACATGTTTAAGATCATAATATTAAAGAGAATTTTGGTACAATATACATATTTTTAGTTTAAAATGATAAAATTTTAATTTTTTTTACTTTCTTAAACTCCGTGCCAAGTCAAAATTAGACGAACATATTAAAAAAAGGGAATACTTTTTTAAAAAATGCAAAATTTTCTTGTGGACAAAAAAAAGTTGAGAGAAAAAGTAGTATCTTTTTTTATCTCAGATTACATAATAATGAGAAAACCCCTAAAGGAACAAAGGTCAATTTGCGGGAAAAAAAGATAATGCTAAATACATTATCTATGAATGTATATTTAATACATAATTTTTTATGAATAAGCTTGTAATTGAATAAACTTGCAATCAAACAAGTAACTAGCAAGTAGCTTACATAACAACTTTTATTCTTCTATTAAAAAAAGTTAATTTCAGTTTATTTGTACATCAATTTGATGAGAAATAAAATCTCTCTCCCTTGATTTTTTTTCTATATTTCTTGTTATCTTTATATATTTTTATTATTTTATTACACGTTTTCAATATGATATTCTAACCAATTTGATCATTTATTTGAAAAGATAGCAACCTCCATTAATAGATTCAATGGTTAAATGACTTGGTGATATGGATTCTCCAAAATAATTACAACCTCGCCATAATAGGTATATTTATTACTTGCCTTTAAAAAGGTATGTCATGTTCTATTTTACTTTTGATTAAGTATCAAATCACTGTTGGCAGAAGTGGGCTAAATTATTTTCTTATCTTTATCTTAACAAAATAAATTTCTTATCGCAATCCTATTCTTAAGTTTAGCATTCCAACTTTGAAAAATCGATAGAGAAAAAGGCAATCATATATCATTAATAAATTTTATGGTGCTTTATAATTTTTAAAGTAGCAATTGCTTTGAAGTCCGATATATTCTAAAAGATTTGTTAGAGAAAAGTTTTTTACATTATATGTATACTTTAATTTACTCCTAGGTTAGTAAATCTTAAGTTTACTTCTGAAGTATTAAATTTTAATTAATAGCTCAAGATATATTAGGCTAAAAGCTACCCCTTTTGGTTGCTTAATAGTGAAATTCATTTTTGATGTAATCGGTCTTACATACACTATAAATATAAAAAATCAGACATTAAATCCAGACTGTGCTAACATAATGATATTTCTCCCTCCATGATAAGGGATTGAATTGAAATATCTCACTGTTAAAGATCCTCTTATGCTATGAAATAATTTAAACGATAAATATGACACGTGAAGATGGTCATTTTTTTATAAGTACGTTTTAATTTAATCAATTTAGACTGTAAGATTTTGCCTATCTGCGAGCATAATTCTTCAATATTAAAAATTATTTCACACTTGAGATTATGTGGCAAAACTATCACTGATCGTGATATGTTGGGGAAAACTTTCATCATTTTTCATGCCTCAAATGTGCTCCTGCAATAATAATATCAAGAGAAAAGATTTTGAAAATATTCTAAACTAATTTCGCATCTTCTCATGGATGAATAAAATAATAGATTATTAATGTAAAATCATAAAAGTCGATCTACTGGTTCTAGTCCAATCCCAAAATGATGACATGAACTTTCATCAAGTAGAGCATGGAAAAGATCGTGGACTCGGTCATTGTTATGGCCCCAGTCATTACCATGGATGTGATCGAGGAAATAACTCTAATCATAATGATCGTCTTGCACCAAATAATATCCTTCACCACCAGAAGTGGAAAAAGAAGGATGAAAGGCATAAAGCGGTACAATGAAAAACTGCAAAAGATAAATACCACTGGTATGGAGGAAAGGTTGTGGCCCAAGTTATGGTCATGGCCATGGTTGAGAGAAAAATTCTCTATGTTATTATACATGCCTCGAGATTCTCCTGAAGTAGTAAAATTTTAAAGAGGTAATAAGCTATCATGATTTGATATTCTTAAGACACATTTAGATGATTATATTCCACTCCTAAAAAATGCGAATTTTGGATGAATGCTACAAATACAGATTCATTCTGTTAAGTGAGTGTGACTATATATAGTAAACCTTATAAATACATATGTGCACTTGATTGTGATGGTATCACGACTTACCTCCAGAAGAGGTAGAATAACTGAGAAGAAATATTCTCAATGTCTTATATTTTACTCTTGAAATAGTAAATTCTGAATTTTACTCCTGAAGTATAAGATTCTTAAATCTATCCTGAAATAGATCAAAGTTATTACGAGTAAGAAACACATATGTAAAAGTAATTCGAGCATAGTAAAATTATATGCCACAATGATAACATCTAAAACAACTATCCAATTAAGGAGATGGCTATGGCCGTATCCAAAACAAGTACCCAATAAGAGTTGTGATTGATTTTCCACAGAGATCGAATGCTAGATTTACCAAAAATTGTGAATTAATTAACAAGAGCAAGCGTTATGTGTAAACATAAAGTAAACTTGGGGGAAATGATTTGAACAAGTATCAAATGAAAATTGTAATCAAAACTAGGTAACACAATTGTTTTTGACAAGATTAGAGAGACTAGGGGCGTGCATTTGAAGGGGGTATCGCCTTGATAAGTATTAACTAAAAGCCTTAGAATTAATTAGTGCATGGATAACTTTGGGTTTAGAGACACCCTAAGTTTTTCAATCAAAAGAATGTGTATATTTTGGGTTTTCTTAAATTTCAAAATCATGATCTACAAATTAACCAAACGTTGCTTGAGTGGGCATAAACTATTTCTAGCTCTAGCCCTTCAACGGAGCTTCAATCAGGTATAGACTATTTTTAGTTCTAACCCATAGATAAAAGCTCCAAATCCTCACTATTGAAGTCTTACCCAACTTCATTCCTCTTTCTCAAGAAAAAATAAAAGTTAGATTATTAAATTAATGTTTGTATCCATCAATTTTCAGATTAAAACTCGAAGAAATAAATAGATCATGCATTATAATTAATTTTAAGATCTATTAGTCAACACCAATAAATTCTAAATACCCATCATTCACACACACACCTAGAAGAGAAATTAGTTGCTCATAATTAGGGAAAGAGAAATTATACCAAAGAGAAATTTCTCAAAATCATTCATCATAAGAAATTAAAATCAATTCAAAGCTTTATATCTTTAACAATTGTATTTTCACTAGGAAGAAGAAGAAGAAAGTAGAAAATTGTACTCTCTACTCCACAATATTCTCTATCCTTATCAATATCTCTCCTCTCCTTTCAAATAAAGTAAAAAATCTGCATATATTCCTTGCAAAGATCCATAAAATGCCCTTAGAAGCTTTTCAAGTACGTACTTGTCTTCTGGACGATTTTTCCCTTTGGAGGAAGCGCGGGTCACTTGCGTTGGTACCTGCGCTTCATAGGTGCGATTTTTCGGCACTTGAGCGCATCAATAAGTCCAGGGAAGTCTTCTCTCACTTCTGCCTTCTTGACACTTGCGGACTGTAGATGCCGACTTGAAGTACAGAGGTCCATTTTCAGCAAACTTTTAACTGTTCCTGCGTGGCACCTGCTAGACGCAGGTGCTGACTTCCGACACGTATGTGGCCTGCTTTTTCTCTGATAGATTGCTTTAAGTTCAAATCCTCCTTCATCTTTATTTCAAAGAAATTCTTTCACATAAGAAAATAAAGGCATAAAATCCTTCATACTTAAGAGCTATATAAATTGGTAAACTACTAACTCATCAAATCCCCAAACTTGAACTATTATTTGTCCACAAGCAAAACATTCACTCAACATAGGAATTGACTCAAGATTATCAAGACATAAGGGGTGCACACAGGACTACTAAAACTCAAAATAAATCAAAACAAAAAAAAGAGTCAAAATAAAAAGACTTAAACACGAGCAGAAATCTCAATTGATTTTGAGCACTCGACAAAGGTCATCACTTAAAAAAATCTTTTCTTCTCAAAATACTTCACTTTTTCAATCAAAATCAGGAGAAATTTTCATCTCAAGCAAGATCAACAAGCATATAAAGTCATTGCCATCAACCTTGAAGGTTTGCCTAGAAGTTCACTACACAACTTATCGCGTTCATACCTCTTAATTGAGATCAAGATTTTACCATTTACTCCAAGGATGCAATATCACTCACCAAAAGAGATAATCCCACACACAATCATGCAATTCAAAAAATAGGGATTACAAGATGACACAAAGACACTCACTCTCTCAAAGACATTCAAGTGTACACATATCGAACCATAGGATTACCCTTCATGTAATTTTCCACTAATGTAGAGTTGCAAAGCTCGGAATCACTAAATACTTGCGGGTCACAATGTAGGTTATGGGTAAGGGTAGGACATTGAGTCAACTCCACCTTATTTCTCCTTTTCACAATCCAAGTTCTCACAAGAGCCATTCTTCTAGACACCTTTATTTTCGTCATCAAGCATTCACTTAGATAAGAGATAGAACCACTCAATTCTTTTCTTTCTTTCTTTTATCAAAGGATTCAAGCAGCCATTTATATGCTAAGAATTCGGTGCTACCTCAGATTGAAGCTCATTCCTCTTTACCCTATGCACATATCCCAAAACTTAGGTTGTTTCCTACATTAATATTTTATTTTTTTAATTCACATCCACCCTCAAATTTTGGACTTCTAACCCCCATATTTTACACTAGCAATTAGGTAGGAACAAGTATCAAAATAGAGGATTCAAGAAGGGTAAAGATTGTAATATGATTTTCAAGTAAAAGGTTTAAGGCTCAAAAAGGGTTGACTAAGATCAATGTTAAAGGAAGACATTTTTTTGGTGATGTGATTATTCAAAGAGGGCCTAAGGTCATTTTTCAAGCTCAGTCGCATCTAGGATATCGCCTTGAATCACATTTGAGGCAAGTTCTAGACAACATTCATACACAAGAATAAGCTACAACCTTACCACGCAAGGTATCACAATTTCAAGGAGTATAGCTATTTCCAAAATCAATTGAAACACCTGACTTTTGACAAATAATTCCGAGTTACGCACAACTTATTTGTGAATCAAAAATCCAAATAAAAAATATAGACATCATGACAAGAGAATGCTTGACAAATAATTCCGAGTTACGCATAACTTATTTGTGAATCAAAAAGCCAAATAAAAAATATAGACATCATGACAAGAGAATGCTTTTTAAATTCATTTTTCCCTCTTTTCTCAATTTTTTTTTCTTCGCCAAGAAAAAAGTTTGGTGGTGTCACTCAAGACAAGTGCAATAAGGACTCAAAATAACAAACTAGAACATGACATTTTCCCTTAAGAAAGTCGCCTCTCGATCTATCATCAAGAAATGTCACCCGGTTCGATGATATTGGGCATATTTACGCACTTATTTATCATATTTTGAAAATAAATTATATGTGTTTTCTTTGATTTTATATGATTTTTGTGAAAAAAAGTTAAAGAACATGATTAGATGTATGCAAGGATTAAAGTGATGGATTTGGAGTTATTTGATGTTTAAAAGAGCAAGAGTGCCAAGGCAAACTCAAAAGGAGCAAGTGCCACAATAGAAGATGGCATCATGTAGGCACATTTGTGCAACGACCTGCGTGACGGGTAGACAAAACCATGCACTAAGATGCGTGACACAGCGCCATATTGGCACATGCACTAGCGGGCCGCGGCTCAAGTGTGGCCAGTTCAAAATCTGTAAAAGTCCAATTTCAATTCAAGTAGGAACATAAGCTACAAAATCCAATCCCAGTCTAAGAAGGAACAATGAAGACTTATTCTATTACTATTTATGTCCCTTCTTAGGATATTTTTACACACTAACTTATACACCAATTAGAATTGAATCTTGTTAGAAAATTATTTCAAGTTGTGGAAGGCTTTTGTTAAGTATCATTGTTGAAGAAAACATCAAGTTCTTGTGATTCTAATTAGCTTTTGAGATTTATCAAATAATTTCATATTAATGTAAGTATTTCATTATGACTTCTTATAAATTTTATGTTATTGTTTCTCCAAACATGAGCAGCTAAATATCTTGAGCTAGGGTCGTGGGAACCATGATGGATTAACAGAAGTAGAAAAAATAAAATAGTGATTCCTGAATGATGAATTGAGTGGATTATTATTCTCATTATTTTAACGAGTTTTAATGGTTGCATACATTAAAACATGCCTGCATCATCAACTTTCTTGACCAAAGAGGTTGAAGTTAGGAAAAGATAATAATAATAAAAATTTGAGGCTACCAACCCTTATCTAATTAACTTGAGCTCTAACCGAGGATAGTTAATCCAAGACTTACATCGAGGTTAAAATATACATACCTAAAGTCTGAGAGAATTTAGGTGAAATTCATCTATGTAGGTCGAGAGACGTTAGATGAACTTAATTGTTAGTCTGACACAAAATTCACCAAGATAGATCACTAATAAAATAAGCCTACTAAGTTATGAAATCATGGAGAACACATTCCTAGTTTAGTATCATTAGTTTGAATTAATCTCTTTTTAGAATTACTTTTTTTTATTTGCAACCCCCCTTTTGAAATATTGACTACCGATTGATTTACTCATCATTAACATATTATTTCTTCCTTATTTCCTATGGGATTAACCCCAATATAGTTGGGTTACTATATTTGATAATGACCACTTTATACTTCATTATGAGGTATAATTTGGGCTTGATTAATTTTTGGCATCGTTGCTGGAGAATACAATGTTGAAATAGTTAATTGGTGTTTAATGTGTCTTCTTGTATTCTTTATTTCATGATTTATGTTTTTATTTTTGTTTTCTTTTTGATTTTTCACAAGTTAGCATGGAAAACTCTAAGGCACAACTTAATCTCCCACTAGAGGAGATGACCGAAGCACAAAGAGCAGAAGCTGTGCGATATGCAGAAGAAGCTCAGCTAGCTGACGTAGCTAGGAGAGCTGATGCTACCCAATTAGCTACCGCCTTGGCAGAAAGGAACAAACTAAACCCTCCTCATCCTTGTGGACGTAATACTGTACGGAATGTGCTCTTCGAGGAGGAGTATGAGCAAGAAGAAGTTGGTTACACTGGAGCCATTATTTCATCCTTGCTACCAGTTAATGCTAAGTTTGACGTATAAGTACAATATGCAATTGCTGAGTATGAAGGGGTTGTTCAATGATTTTTTTGGTGAAGATCTAAACCAGCACTTTATTAATTTCACTGGGATCTGCAATGCCTACAGACTGTCAGAAGTTTTCTAAGAGGCCAGTAGACTCAGGTTATTTCCTTTCTCACAGGAAGGGGAAGCTATTTTGTGGTTGAATAAGCTTCCTGATGAGTCTATTAATATTTGGGCATAGCTTACTGCAGCTTTCTTAGAGAGGTTTTTTCCACCCTCACGAATGATCTAGTTGAGGGATGAAATTAACAATTTTAGATAATTAGCTGGGGAATCTTTACACGAGGCATGGCTATGATTTAAAAAGAAGCTTAAGCAGTGTCCTAATCACAAGCATCTAGAGGAAGTTCTTTTGGAGGTATTTTACAGGTCACTGAGTGCCTCAAATAAAGCTGTAGTAGATGGGATAACAGAGGCGTCCATGATGGCCCACATTTTTGCAAAAGCCAATACAATATTAGATAAGATTGCAAAGACCGACAGTGCATGGCATACTAGAGAATCTAAGGCTGCTGCAATAAACTATTCTAGAGGCTTGACAGCAAAGCAACGGAAGAAAGAAGAAGAAGGAGGCCAAGATATGACCCATCTTAATATCCAATCGGAAATGATCCTCCAAGAATCTAACAACAATGAATACATAAAATGTGCATACAATGAATGCACAAGAAAAGGTGCCTGGATATGACGATTACTACCCTGATATGGAAGAGAAGGCTAATTTTGTCAACAATCAGGGGGATTTCCGGGCCAACACCCAAAGGTCTAACCAAGACTCTTGGTATTAAGGCAAGAAAATTAAGGTTTGAACTACTATGGGAACAACAATTATGACAAGTCTGGGGTAAGAGATAGGGACCAAGGTGCATGAAAAAATAGAGATTCCCCAGAATATGACAGGAATGGAGCCTATATACCTCTAAGAGCTATAAAGCCAGCTGCAAACGACCCTAACACAACAAGGTCTTAGGACATGATGAGTCAAATGATTAAAAAAAATGTTGATTCCACAGAAGTAGGAGTTAAAGAGCTGAGGGGTGAGCTATCAAGCTTGAGTCAGCTGGTAGATTCACATTCGACCTCCATCAAGCAACTAGACCAATAGGTGAGGCAAATATCTGCAGTGCTTAATTAAATACAAAAGGGCACCTTTCCTAGAGACACCATTCCTAACCCTCGAAATGAGAGTCATTTCATGTGAACATGCCCCAAATAGGTACTTAATTAATTCTAAGTAATCCAGATACCTACGTCGTGTCGTGACGTTAAATAAAGGGAGACAACCCAAGGTATTTTAATTTTAGTTTTAATTTAAAATTTTAAAGTTAATTTGTTTATTCAAGTATGCAGTAATTAAACCATAAAACTGTGAAAGAATTTTTATGTATAACAGTTGGAAACGGAGTGAAAAAGTAGGCTCGGCCAGCTGTCACGCCCCGAGTATACACCCCGGACGAGACACGGTACTTGAAGTCACAAGTTACCCCAAGTCAACCCCTGGTCTATCATACACTGGTATTCTAACTTAAATACATATAGAGGAAGCTTTGAAATAATAATATAAAAGCATTTATGAAAATAAAACTGAAATCATAAATTTTAAGAACATCTAAAGTCTGAAATTAATTCTGTGTTTGAAAGCCCTCTCTCTAATTGATGAGTTGCTGGGACTAGCCCCCAGCTAACTCTAAGTCTAGCTAAAAATAATGAGCTAACTGAAATAATAAAATAAGGCCCTCGAATGATGAGGACTCACACTTCAACTGCTGAAGAGGAGGGTATGAACCGCGACGACTAACGATGCTGAGTCTGAGAACCAGCAGTTGTATCATGAAACGATACAACATAAAAGTATGCGTCAGTACTTTGAATGTACTGAGTAAGTGGGAGAAATCATAACTGAATATAATGCCTGAACTAATATGACATGCAATGACAAATAAGTAAAATGAACTGAACTACTGAAGTAAATTGAGGTAGTCAAAATGACATTGTCTGATGGTCTAGGCATATCCTAAGTCTGAAAGTACTAAGTCTGAGATAATGAACTGAACTGAGCTGCTTATTCTAAAACGGGACTGTACTGACTAGTGGGAGAGTCTGTAACCAACATGTAACCACGTGAGCTAGACGTGGAGTCCGATGTATACCTTGCCAATAGGACCCAATATACCTTACCAGGAAATAAGGCCATGAATTGGGTGATCACAAGAGTCTGGGGCAAATCAGGCCAAGTAATACTGTAATCTATGCTAGCAACGCAGTTATGGAAACCTAGGTGCGCTGGAACCCCGACCCGCTCAATGCCAAGTCCTACTCCCACTGGAAAACCTATACTGAACTACTAGGCTGATAGCTCGACACTGGGGTCTAAGACTAGTCAAGGACAGATAACTGAAAGTACCCTGAGAGTCTTGTCGGACCAGATTCTGAAACTGGGTTCTAGACTGGTCAGAGCTGCTTATCTGGAAGCGTCGTAACCATTTGAGAACAAACTGTAAACTGAACTGGGGTCCTGAGGCTAGTTAGAGCTATATATCTAAAATGTCATGACCACCTAATGGACCAATAAACTAGATTCTTAGTTTGATTCTGATAATTGAGAGGCACCACTGACACCTTAGGAAAAGACTGAAGTCAAACTGATCAGTTGAAAAGTTCTGAAGAGGTTCTACATTCTAACTGAACTGAACAACTAAGCAGCTAATAGAGAATTCAACTCATTCCAACAATATGAGAATTCCATAATATGGAAAAATTTCAAGAATTAAAGCAAAATATTATCCGATAAGATTAAAATCATTTTTATCAATGGAGTATTTACTCAACATATAAACAATAAGAAATACTAGAAAATTCAGCACAAATCACACTTCACAAACTAGACGGAATTTAATACGCAAATAGACATTACTCAAAAGTTTAGGGCTTAAATTCACTATGGCAAGAACATCAACAATTCAGGTAAGAATTGATGGAGATAGTATCAATAATAATCAAGGATAACATTCTATGCGAGATTTACGAATAATAACATGTAATTTCTTCATATTCAAAAACTTAGGGCTAAGACTAATATAGAAACTAGGGGAGGGTTTTGGGGGACACAAGGGAAGAACAATTTCCCTTGTTGAATTTCCACATAGCTGACTAAAAATCTGCCGGAGAAGAAGACTTGAACTGCTGCAATGGAGCACAACCCTAAGCTTGCTTGAGAGTTTTCTTGAGGGACTCTTCGATGAATTTTCTGAGATTAAATGTGGGAATGAGGGAAGGAACCGTTCAAACCCTCTAATAAGTCTGAAATTACATCCAAAATGACATAGTTTAAAGCTTAGGAGAGTAGGAAGTTACTATATAGCCCTTAGAAAATCGCTGGGAAAAACTGACAGGTGACCCTAATGGATGACCTAACGGGTCATGGTGGCTGATCACGACTCGTGGTCATACCCGTTGAGTACACTGCCCGGAATCCTCTGTAGGTCACCACGAGGGACCTAACGAGTCGTGGTCACTGACCACAACTCGTGGTCACTATTCGTGGACCACACTGTCTCACTTCTGAAGTTTCTATACTAGTCTTGACCACGAGTCACACAATGAGTCGTTACCAATGATGACGACTCGTGGTGACACTCGTTAGGTGCACTGCCTAACAACTGACTAGGGCTCGTAACGGGGGACATAAAGAGTTGTTTCAGTTGAACAAGACTCGTGAGATCTTCTGTTGGGAACACTACTTCTACCTTACCAATACTTATTTCTCCTTCTCACGACGGACCTAACGAGTTGTTAGGTCTCACAACGACCCGTTAGGTGAGTCATTTTGTGACAATTGCAGCAAATTTCTAGATTTTCTAATTTAAGTCCCGGATCTAGTCTTTGAGTTTTCGGGGCATTACAATATCTCCCCCTTGGAAACATTCATCCTTGATGGTAGAAAACACACAGGAAAGCAGTGAATAACAATCAAAAATTCTAGATACTGTTCATTTAACTCCAAAACGGTCGGAATGACTACCTCCGTTTAAAACTACATAACTGAACTGAATTCACTTTTCACACATACATCCAAAGTGTAAAAGAAACTTGTACACATGATTTGAATCCAACAACTAGATCAGTTTCTAAGGCAAAACTAAAATTTTAAGCTGTAACAGAATCGATAGGGAACAAGTGCGGGTATTGGGCTATTATATCTGCTTCGGCCTCCCACGTAGCTCCCTCAACCTGTTGATTTCTCAATAAGACTTTGACTGAAGCTATTTCCTTGTTCCTCAGCTTACGAACTTGACCGTATAGGATCTGGACTGGTACTTCCTCATATGAGAGACTATCTCTTGTTCCTACACTGTCCAATGGCACAACTGAGGTTGGATCTCCGATGCACTTCTTCAAAAGTGACACATGGAAAACTGGGTGTACAACTTCTAGCTCTAAAGTAATTCTAGCTCATAGACTATAATGCCAATATGCCTCAAAATTAAATAAGGTCCTACGTACCTCGGACTGAGCTTTCCCTTCTTGCCAAACCTCATCACCCCTTTCATGGGAGAAATTTTTAGGTAAACCCAGTCATCAACTGCAAACTCCAACTCTCTTCTCCGCACATCGACATAAGATTTCTGACGGCTCTGAGCTATTTTCAACCCTTCTTGAATGAGCTAAACTTTCTGCATTGCCTCGTGAACTGAGTCTGGCCCTCTCAAGGTAGCTTCACCAACTTCGAACCACCCTATAGGAGATCTACACCTTCTCCCATATAATGTTTCAAATGGGGCCATCTGAATGCTAGAGTGGTAGTTGTTGTTTTACGCAAACTCGATAAGAGGCAAATGGTCATCCCAATTACCCATGAAATCGATCGCGCATGCTCTTAGCATATCTTCTAGGGTATGAATAGTCCAATCAGCTTACCCATCGGTCTACGGGTGGAAAGTTGTGTTGAGCTTGACCTGAGTGCGTAGTCCTTTTTGAACGGATTTCTAGAAGTATGAGGTGAACTGAGTCCCTCTATCTGAAATGATAGATAAAGGCACCCCATGGAGTCTGACTAACTCTCGGATGTATAGTCTGGAATAATCCTCAGCTGAGTCTGTGGTTTTAACTAGAGGAAGTGTGCTAACTTAGTCATCCGGTCTACTACCACCCAAATTGAATCACGCTGCCGACAAGTTCGGTGTAGACCCGTAATGAAATTCATATTTCCTTATTCCCACTTCCATGTGGGTATACTGATATCTTGAGTCGTGCCTCCTGGTCTTTAATGCTCCACCTTGACTTGCTGGCTGTTTCGGCACTTGGCTATGAATTCAGCATTGTCTCTCTTCATGCCATTCCACTAGTAAATATCCCGCAGATTAGGGTACATTTTAGTAGCACCATTGTGAATGGAGTATCTCGAGATGTGTGCCTCAACCAGTATCTGTTGTCTCAACTCACGAACATTCGGTACACACAACCTACCTTGGTAACGGAGCACCCCATCTCCCCCTTGGGAGAAAGCTTCTGTTTCTTTTTTTGAGAACTGATCCCGTAAGTTTAAGTAAGATGGGATACTCATCCTGTCTGTACTTGACTTCAACTACCAAGCATAAATCCAACCCGCTTTGCATTACCATACCACGTTCGGTTGAATCCACCAATTGCACCCCTAACCGGGCTATTCTGTGAACACCCTTCACTAGCTCCTTCTTGTCTTCCTCAATGTGAGCCACACTCCCCATATATCATCTACTTAGGGTGTGAGCCACCATATTGTCTTTACCAGGGTGATTCAGCACGCTCATATCATAGTCCATTAGCGACTCCAACCACCTTCTCTGACACAAATTTAGATCCTTCTGACTCAGCACGTACTAGAGACTCTTATGATCTGTAAACACATCTACGTGAGCTCAATATAAGTAATGCCTCCATATTTTTAGTGCAAACACCACCGCTGCCAACTCCAAGTCATAAGTTGGATAGTTCTTCACATGAACTTTGAGCTTTCTGGAGGCGTAGGCTATCACTTTGCCCCGCTGCATTAGAACGCAACCGAGTCCAACTCTAGAAGCATCACAATAAACAACCAATCCATCCGTTCCTTCTGGCAAGGTCAGAACTGAAGCAGTAGTGAATCAAGTCTTCAAATCCTGGAAACTCTTCTCACACTCATCTGACCACTGGAATTTCACTTTCGTCTGGGTTAACTTGGTCAGAGGAGATGCTATAGAGGAGAAACCTTCCACAAACCGTCTGTAATAACCCGCCAAACCCAGGAAATTCTTGATTCCATAGGAGAGGTAGGTCTGGGCCAATCTTTCACTACTGCTATCTTGTGAGGATCAACCTGAATTTCTTCACCTGAGACCACATGACCTAAGAAGGTCACCGACTTTAACCAGAATTCGCACTTGCTGAACTTGGAAAACAACTGGCAGTCTTTGAGTGTCTGTAATGCTAATCTTAGGTGATTCCCATGCTTTTCCTCATTTATGGAGTATACCAGAATGTCGTCGATGAACACAATGATAAACATATCCAGATACGGCTTGAAGACTTTGTTCATTAAATCCATGAAGGCTGCTGGGGCGTTTGTTAGCCCGAAGGACATCACCACAAATGCGTAGTGACCATACCGAGTTATTTATGCTGTTTTTGGTATGTTACACTCTCTGACCCTTAGCTGATGGTACCCTGACCTGAGATCGATTTTTGAGAAACAACTGGTTCCTTGAAGTTGGTCAAACAAGTCATCAATTCTGGGTAGGGGATACTTGTTCTTGACTATGACCTTGTTCAGCTGATGATAATCTATGCACATTCTGAGGGTACCGTCTTTCTTACACACGAATAACATTAGAGCACCCCAGGGAGAGGTACTGGGTCTAATAAAACCTTTGTCAAAAAGATATTTTAACTACTCCTTCAACTCCTTAAGCTCAGCTGGAGCCATTCTGTAAAGAGGGATGGAGATGGGTTGAGTATCTGAGAGAAGGTCTATCCCAAAGTCTATTTCCCGTTCAGGGGGAACTTTGGGAAGATCCTCAGGAAATACATCTGGGAACTCACTGACCACTGGAACTAACTAGATAGTTGGGGTCTCAGAGTTGGAATCCTTGACTCGAACTAGATGATAAATACATCCCTTAGAGATAAGTTTCTGGGTCTTAAGGTAGGAAATAAACCAACCCTTAGGCACTGAACTGCTGCCCGTCCATTCTATACTGGTTCATTTGGAAACTGGAACTTGACAACTCTAGTTCTGCAATCAACTGAGGCATAGAAGGAGTGTAACCAATCTATGCCAAGGATAAGGTCAAAATTGACCATATATAACTCTACGAGGTCAGCTGGGATGACTTTATTCAGGACTGAGACTGGGCAGTTTCTATATACCCGGCTAGCTCTAACTGACTCACCAACTAGGGTGGAGACTGAGAATGGTTCTGAAAGGACATCTGGACTGCTATGTAAGGAGTCATGAATGAAAGAGTGGCTCCTGGATCTAGGAGGGCATACACGTCTAAATGAAAGAGACGTAACATAGTCGTGACTACGTCAGGTGAGCTCTCTTGATCCTGACGGGAAGACAGGGCATAGAAACGATTTTGGCACTTACCGTCATCTGTACCTGATGTGTTGGCCTGGTGGGCTGGTCGGCCTGCTGGAGATGATGAGGTGGTGGATTGTGATCTCCCTCGCCCGGCTGATGGGCACTCCTTGAGCCAATGTCCGAGCTATCTGAAATCAAAACAACCCTCTCGACCCTGAAGGCACTCTTCTGGGTGATTCTTGCCACACTTGGGACAAGATGGATACCTGTTCCCGGCACTGTGGGTCCGAGACTAAGTGTCAGATGACCCACCCCTCTGATCCTGGCAAGGCCGAAAGGTTGGGGCGCTGGCTGAACTGGGTGTTGGGGCTCTCTGCTGATGTTGCTGCTACTGTGGGCGGCCACTACTGCTAGACCTCTAATTTCCATTATCTGATTAGCCAGTCCTTGCCCATTTGTTCTTTCGCTCCAGATTCTTCAGCTTTTCAGCCTCAATCTGCTAGGCATAAACAATCAAGCTGGAGAGGTCCATATCTTTAATCAACATCCTTCCTGCACTCCTTGAGGACCAGATTTGACACCCCGTTCACAAATTTCAACATGCGAGCCCTTGGCTCGGCTACCATCTCTAGAGCGTACTTATACAACCTAGTAAACTCCAAAGCATACTTCTCCACGATTCTGTTGCCTTGTCTCAAATTCATAAACTCCGCCATCTTTGCCTCCCTCAACTCCTGAGAGGAAAATTTGCCCAAGAAGGCTGTGTGGAACTCTTCCCACTCCACTGGTCCTACTCCCATTGGCCTCCTCTCTTTCCATTGTTCATACCAGACCTGAGCTACCCCTTTTAGCTGGTAGGCTGCCAGGTCAGCACTTTCAGAGGAGCTAACACCCATAATGCGGGTAATCTTCTTGACCTCATCCAATAACTCTTGGGGATCCTCCCCTCTTTAGATCCCTAAAAGGATGGAGGGTTCATACGGGTGAAGTCCCACACCCTCGAAGCTGCTGTAGACCCGTTGGTGTTCACCGGCAACACCTGCTAGTTCACCTGGTTGGTGACTGTTAGGGCCAGCAGTTGAATGGCTTCCTTGAATTCGGTGGTAGATATCAAATCATCTTGAGGGTATGTGGGGGCTGGTGGGGCAGGTCTATTGGCGTTACCTACCCTTCTTCCATTACCGCATCTAGGAGGCATGATTCACTGAAATGAAATAGAGCACGAGTTAGAAGGATGTTTCTGGGTTTGAACTTTAACGCATGATAAAGAGTATGAACAAAATAGAGTTTTTCCTAATAAGATATCGTAGCCTCCTCGTCATAAGTGTGGCATGCTTCGCACCCATGAAAAGGACTCTACTCGATGCGGCTTTCGTACATTCCGAGGATACTCTAAAGCTAGTGCTCTAATACAAAGTTTGTCATGCCCTAAGTCTATACCCTGGCCGAGACACGGTACTTGAAGTCACAAGCGACCCCAAGTCAACTCCTGGTCTATCATACACTTGTATTCTGAGTTAAATACATATAGCAAAAGCTTTGAAATAATAGCATAAAAGCATTTATGAAAATAAAACTGAAATCATAAAGTTTAAGAACATCGGAAGTCTAAAATTAATTCTGTTTCTAAAAGCCCTCTAACTGATGAGTTAATGGGACAAGCCCCCAGCTAACTTTAAGTCTAGCTAAAAATAATGAGCTAACTGAAAGAAACAAAATAAGGCCCCAGAATGATGATGACTCAGACTACAACTGTTGAGGAGGTGGATCTGAACCGCGGCGACTAAGGGTGCTGAGTCTGAGAACCTGCAACTGTATCATGAAATGATACAACATAAAAGTATGCGTCAATACTTTGAATGTACTGAGTAAGTGGAAGAAATCATAACTGAATATAATGCCTGAACTAATATGACATGCAATGATCAATAAGTAGACTGAACTGAACTACTGAAGTAAACTGAGGTAGTCAAAATGACCCTATCTGATGGTCAAGGCATGCCTAAGTCTAAAAAAACTGAGTCTGAAATACTAAACTGAACTGAGTTGCTTATTCTGAAACTGGACTAGACTGACTAGTGGGAGATGCTGTAACCGACATGTAACCACATGAGCTAGACATGGAGTACGATGTATACACCCCATCGGTAGGACCCAATATACCTTGCCAGGGTATAAAGGCATGTACTGGGTAATCACAAGAGTCTGGGGCCAATCAGGCCAAGTAATACTGTAACCTACGCTAGCAACGTAGTTCTGGGAACCTAGGTGTGCTGGAACCCCGGCCTGCTTGGTGCTAAGTCCTACTCCCACTGGAAAACCTATACTGAACTACTAGGCTGATAGCTCGAAAGTGGGGTCCAAGACTACTCAGGGACATATAACTGAAAGTACCCTGAGAGTCTTGTCAGACCAAATTCTGAAACTGGGTTCTAGACTGGTCAGAGGTGCTTATCTGGAAGTGTCGTAACTGTCTTAGAACAAACTGTAAAATGAACTGGGGTTCTGAGGCTAGTCAGAGTTGTATATCTAAAATGTCATAACCGCCTAATGTACCAATAAACTAGATTTTAAGTCTGATTCTTATAACTGGGAGGCACCACTGACACCTCAGAAAAAGACTGAAGTCAAACTGATCAGTTGACAAGTTCTGAATAGTTCTGAAGAGGTTCTACATTCTAACTTAAATGAACTACTAAGAAGCTAATCGAGAACTCAACTCATTCAAACAACATGGGAATTCCACAATATGGCAAAATTTCAAGAATTAAAGCAAAATCTTATCCGACAAGATTAAAATCATTCTTATCAATGGAGTATTTACTCAACATATAAACAATAAGAAATTAAAATTCAGTCAAATCACACTTCACAAACCTGACGGAATTTAATACGCAAATAGTCATTACTCGAAAGTTTAGGGCTTAAATTCACTATGGCAAGAACATCAACAATTCAGGTAAGAATTGAGGGGATATTATCAATAATAAGCAAGGATATCATTCTATGTGAGACTTACAAATAATAAAGTGTAATTTCTTTATATTCAAAAACTCAAGGCTAAAACTAATATAGAAACTAGGGGACAGTTTTGGGGGACACAAGGGAAGAACAATTTCTCTTGTTGAATTTCCACATACCTGGCTAAAAATCTCCCGGAGAAGAAGACTTGAACTGCTACTATGGAGCACAACCCTAAGCTTGCTTGAGAGTTTTCTTAAGGGACTCTTAGATGAACTTTCTGAGATTAAACGTGGGAATGAGGGAAGGAACCGTTCAAACCCTCTAATAAGTCTAAATTACATCCAAAACTAGGTTGTTTAAAGCTTAGGAGAGTAGGAAGTTACTATATAGCCCTTAGAAAATCGCTGGGAAAAACTGACAGGTGACCCTAACGGATGACCTAACGGGTCGTGGAGGCGGACCATGACTCATGGTCATACCCATTGAGTACACTGCCCGGAATCCTCTAAGGTCACCACGAGGGACCTAACAAGTCGTGGTCACTATTCGTGGACCACACTGTCTCACTTCTGAAGTTTCTATACTAGTCTTGACCACAAGTCACACAACGAGTCGTTACCAATAATGACGACTCGTGGTGACACTCGTTAGGTGCGCTGCCTAACAACTGACTAGGGCTGGTAACGGGGGACATAGTGAGTAATTTCAGTTGACCACAACTCGTGAGGTCTTCCGTTGGGAGCCCTACTTCTACCTTACCAATACTTATTTCTCCTTCTCACGACGGACCTAACGAGTCGTTAGGTCTCACAACGACCCTTAGGTGAGTCATTTAATGACAATTGCAGCAAATTTCCAGATTTTCTGATTTAAGTCTCGGATCTAGTCTTTGAGTTTTCGGGGCATTACAATATATCCCCCTTGGAAACATTCATCCTTGAATGGTAGAAAACACATAGGAAAGCAGCGAATAACAATCAAAAATTCCACATACTGTTCATTTAACTCCAAAACGGTCGGAATGACTACCTCCGTTTCAAAATACATAGCTGAACTGAATTCACTTTTCATACATACATCCAAAGTTGTAAAAGAAACTTATACACATGATTTGAATCCAACAACTAGATGAGTTTCTAAGGCAAAACTAACACTTTAAGCTGTAACAGAATCGGTAGGGAACAAGTGCATGTATTTGGCTATCATATCTTCTTCGGCCTCCCACGTAGCTCCCTCTACCTGCTAATTTCTCCATAAGACTTTGACTGAAGCTATTTCCTTGTTCCTCAGCTTACGAACCTGACGGTCAAGGATCTGGACTGGTACTTCCTCATATGGGAGACTATCTTTTATTCCTACACTGTCTAATGGCACAACTGAGGTTGGATCTCCGATGCACTTCTTCAAAACTGACACATGGAAAACTGGGTGTACAGCTGCTAGTTCTAAATGTAATTCTAGCTCATAGGCTACATTGCCGATACGCCTCAAAATTCTATAAGGTCCCACGTACCTCGAACTGAGCTTTCCCTACTTGCAAAACCTCATCATCCCTTTCATGGGCGAAATTTTTAGGTAAACCCAGTCATCAACTGCAAACTTCAACTCTCTTCTCCGCACATCGACATAAGATTTCGATGCCTTTGAGCCATTTTCAACCCTTCTTGAATGAGCTAAACTTTCTGCATTGGCTCGTGAACTGAGTCTGGCCCTATCAAGATAGCTTCACTAACCTCGAACCACCCTATAGGAGATCTACACTTTCTCCCTTATAATGCTTCAAATGGGGCCATCTGAATGCTAGAGTGGTAGTTGTTGTTGTACGCAAACTCGATAAGAGACAAATAGTCATCCCAATTACCCTTGAAATCGATTGCGCATGCTCTTAGCATATCTTCTAGGGTATAAATAGTCCAATCAGCTTGCCCATCGGTCTACGGGTGCAAAGTTGTGCTGAGCTTGACCTGAGTGCCTAGTCCTTTTTGAACGGATTTCCAGAAGTGTGAGGTAAACTGAGTCCCTCTGTCTGAAATGATAGATAAAGGCACCCCATGGAGTCGGACTAACTCTATGATCTATAGTCTGGCATAATCCTCAGTTGAGTCTATGGTTTTAACTAGAGGAAGTGTGCTAACTTAGTCATCCGGTCTACTACCACCCAAATTGAATCACGCTGCCGACAAGTCCAGGGTAGACCCGTAATGAAATCCATATTTCCTTATTCCCACTTCCATGTGGGTATACTGATATCTTGAGTCGTGCCTCCTGGTCTTTAATGCTCCACCTTGACTTGCTGGCTGTTTGGACACTTGGCTATAAATTCAGCATTGTCTCTCTTCATGCCATTCCACTAGTAAATATCCCGTAGATTAGGGTACATTTTAGTAGAACCATGGTGAATGGAGTATCTCGACCTGTGTGCCTCAGCAAGTATCTGCTGTCTCAACTCACCAATATTCGGTACACACAACATGCCCTTGTAACGGAGCACCTCGTCTCCCCCTTGGGAGAAAGCTTCTATTTCTTTTTTGAGAACTGACCCCATAAGTTTAAGTAAGATGGGATCCTCATCCTGTTTGGACTTGACTTCAACTACCAAGGATGAATCCGACCCGCTTTCCATTACCTCACCGCCTTCGGCTGAATCCACCAATTGCACCCCTAACCGGACTAGTCTGTGAACATCCTTCGCTAACTCCTTCTTGTCTTCCTCAATGTGAGCCACACTCCGCATATATCATCTGCTTAGGGTGTCAGCCACCACATTGTCTTTACCTGTGTGATACAGAACGCTCATGTCATACTCCATTAGCAACTCCAACCACCTTCTCTGATGCAGATTTCGATCCTTCTGTCTCAGCCCATACTGGAGACTCTTATGATTTGTAAACACATCTACGTGAGCTCAATATAAGTAATGCCTCCATATTCTTAGCACAAACACCACCGCTGCCAACTCCAAGTCATGAGTTGGATAGTTCTTCTCATGAACTTTGAGCTTTCTGGAGGCATAGGCTATCACTTTGCCCCGCTGCATTAGAACACAACCGAGTCCAACTCTGGAAGCATCACAATAAATAATCAATCCATCCGTTCCTTCTGGAAAGGTCAGAACTGGAGCAATAGTGAGTCGAATCTTCAACTCTTAGAAACACTTCTCACACTCATCTGACCACTAAAATTTCACTGTCTTCTGGGTTAACTTGGTAAGAGGAGATGCTATAGAGGAGAAACCTTCCACAAACTGTCGGTAATAACCCACCAAACCCATGAAACTCCTGATTTTCATAGGAAATGTAGGTCTGGGCCAATCTTTCACTGCTACTATCTTGTGAGGATCAACCTGAATTCCTTCACCTGAGACAACATGACCTAAGAAGGTCATAGACTTTAACCAAAATTCGCACTTGTTGAACTTTGCAAACAACTAGCGGTCTATGAGTGTCTGTAATGCTAATATTTGGTAATTCGCATGCTCTTCCTTATTTATGGAGTATACCAGAATGTCGTTGATGAACACAATGACGAACAATATCCAGATACGGCTTGAACACTCTATTTATTAAATCCATGAAGGATGTTGGGGCGTTTGTTAGCCCAAAGTACATCACCACAAACTCATAGTGAACATACCGAGTTCTTAATATTGTTTTCGGTATGTCACACTCTCTGACCCTTAGCTGATGGTACCCTGACCTGAGATCGATTTTTGAGAAACAGCTGGGTTCCTGAAGTTGGTCAAACAGGTCGTCAATTCTGGGTAGGGGATACTTGTTCTTGACTGTGACCTTGTTCAGCTGACGCTAATCTATGCACATTCTGAGGGTGTCGTCTTTCTTACGCAGGAATAGCATTGGCGAACCCCAGGGAGATATACTGGGTCTGATAAAACCCTTGTCAAGAAGATCTTTTAACCGCTCCTTCAACTCCTTAAGCTCAGCTGGAGCCATTCTGTAAGGAGGGATGGAGATGGGCTGAGTATCTGGGAGAAAGTCTATCCCAGAGTCTATTTCCCGTTTAGGGGAAACTCCGGGAAGATCCTCAGGAAATATATTTGGGAACTCGCTGACCACTGGAACTAACTGGAAAGTTGGGGTCTCAGAGTTGGAATCCTTGACCCGAACTAAATGATAAATACATCCCTTAGAGATAAGTTTCTGAGCCTTAAGGTAGGAAATAAACCTACCCTTAGGCGCTGAACTGCTGCTAGTCCATACTAACACTGGGTCATTTGGAAACTGGAATTTAACAACTCTAGTTTTGCAATCAATTGAGGCATAGCAGGAGTGTAACCAATCCATGCCAAGGATAAGGTCAAAATTGATCATATCTAACTCTACGAGGTCACCTGGGATGACTTTATTCAGTACTGAGACTGGGCAGTTTCTATACACCCGGCTAGCTCTAACTGACTCGCCAACTGGGGTGAAGACTGAGAATGGTTCTGAGAGGACCTCTGGAATGATATTAAACTGGACTGCTATGTAAGGAGTCACGAATAAAAGAGTGGCTCCTAGATCTAGAAGGGCATACACGTCTAAATGAAAGAGACGTAACATACCCGTGAGTACGTCAAGTAAGCTCTCCTGATCCTGACGGGAAGATAGAGCATAGAAACGGTTTTGGTACTGACTTCCATCCATACTTGATGTGTTGGCCTGCTGGGATGGTCGGCCTGCTAGAGCTGATGAGGTGGTGGATTTTGATCTCCCTCGCTCGGCTGGTGGCACTCCTTGATCCGATTTTTGAGCTGTCTGCAGCCAAAACAGCCCTCTTCACCCTGAAGGCACTCTCCCGGGTGATTCTTGCCACACTTGGGACAAGATGGATACCTGTTCCTGATACTGTGGGTCTGAGACTGAGTGCCAGATGACCCACCCCTCTGATCCTGGCGGGACCAAAAGGTTGGGGTGCTGGCTGATCTGGGTGCTGGGGCTCTCTACTGCTGTTGCTGCTGCTGTGGGCGGCTACTGCCTCTAGACCTCTTATGGCTATTATCTAAATGGCCAGTCCTTGCCCGTTTGTTCTTTCACTCCATATCCTTCAGCTTTTCAACCTCAATCTGCTGGACATAGACAATCAAGATGGAGAGGTCCATATCTTTAATCAACATCACTGTCCTACACTCCTTGAGGACCAGATTTGACACCCTATTCACAACTTTCAACATGCGAGCCCTTGGCTCGGCTACCATCTCTAGAGCGTACTTAGACAGCCTATTAAACTCCAGAGCATACTTCTCCACAGTTCTATTGCCCTGTCTCAAATTCATAAACTCTGCCATCTTTGCCTCCCTCAACTCTCAAGGGAAAAATCTACCCAAGAAAGCTGTGTGGAACTCTTCCCACTCCACTAGTCTTGCTCCCGCTGGCCGCCCCTCTTTCCATTGTTCATACCAGACTTGAGCTACCCCTTTTAGCTGGTAGGCTGCTAGGTCAGCATTTTCAGAGGAGTTAACACCCATAACGCGGGTAATCTTCTTGACCTCATCCATGAACTCTTGGGGATCCTCCCTTACTTTGGATCCATGAAAGGATGGAGTGTTCATACGAGTGAAGTCCCGCACCCTTGTAGCTGATGCAGATCCATTGGTGTTCATTGGCACCACCTGCTGATTCACTTGTTTGGTGACTCTTTGGTCTAGCAGTTGAATGGCCGCCCTGAATTCAGCGGTATATATCGAATCATCTTGAGGGGCTATCAGGGCTGGTGGGGCAGGTCTGTTGGCGTTACCGACCCTTCTTCCGTTACCGCGTCTAGGAAGCATGATTCACTGAAACGAAATAGAGCACGAGTTAGAAGGACATTTTTGGGTTTGAACTTTAACGCACGATAAAGAGTATGAACTTCAACATCGCATAGCCTCCTCGTCATAAGTGTGGCACGCTTCACACCCATGAAAAGGACTCCATTCGATGAGGCTTTTAGATATTCCGAGGATACTCTAAACCTAGTGCTCTGATACAAAATTTGTCATACTCTGATTCTACACCCTGGACGAGACACGGTACTTGAAGTCACAAGTGACCCCAAGTCAACTCCTGGTCTATCATACACTGGTATTCTGAGTTAAATACATATATAGCGGAAGCTTTGAAATAATAGCATAAAAGCATTTATAAAAATAAAACTGAAATTATAAAGTTTAAGAACATCTAAAGTTTGAAATTAGTTCTGTGTCTGAAAGCCTCTAACTGATGAGTTGTTGTGACAAGCCACCAACTAACTCTAAGTCTAGCTAAAAATAATGAGCTAATTGAAAGAAATAAAATAAGGCCCTCAAATGATGAGGACTCACACTTCAACTGCTGAGGAGGAGGATTTGAACTGCGGTGACTAACGGTGCTGAGTCTTAGAACCTGCAGCTGTATTATGAAATGATACAGCATAAAAGTATGCGTCAGTACTTTGAATGTACTGAGTAAGTGGGAGAAATCATAACTGAATATAATTCCTGAACTGATATGACATGCAATGACCAATAAGTAAACTACACTGAACTATTGAAGTAAACTGAGGTAGTCAAATTGACCTTGTCTGATGGTCAAGGCATGTCCTAACTCTGAAAGTACTGAGTCTGAGATACTGAACTGAATTGAGCTGCTTATTCTGAAACTAGACTGGAGTAACTAGTGGGAGAGTCTGTAACCGACATGTAACCACGTGAGCTAGACGTGGAGTCCGATGTATACACCCCATCAGTAGGACCCAATATACCTTGATAGGGTATAAAGGCATGAACTGGGTAATCACAAGAGTCTAGGGCCAATCAGGCCAAGTAATACTGTAACCTACACTGGCAACATAGTTCTGGGAACCTGGGTGCGCTGGAACCCTGACCCGCTCTGTGCTAAGTCCTACTCCCACTGGAAAACCTATACTGAACTACTAGGTTGATAACTTGAAACTAGGGTCCAAGACTAGTAAGCGACATATAACTAAAAGTACCCTGAGAGTCTTGTCGGACCAGATTTTGAAATTGGGTTCTAGATTGGTCAGAGTTGCTTATCTGGAATCGTCGTAACCGTCTGAGAATAAACTATAAACTGAACTGGGGTACTGAGGCTAGTCAGAGCTATATATTTAAAATATCATGACCGCCTAATGGATCAATAAACTAGATCCTGAGTCTGATTCTGATAATTAGGAGGCACCACTGACACCTCAGGAAAAGAATGAAGTCGAACTGATCAATTTACAAGTTCTGAATAGTTCTAAAGAGGTTCTACATTCTAACTGAACTGAACTACTAAGAAGCTAATAGAGAACTCAACTCATTCCAACAACACGGGAATTTCATAATATAGCAAAATTTCAAGAATTAAAGCAAAATCTTATTCGAAAAGATTAAAATCATTCTTATCAATGGAGTATTTACTCAACATATAAACAATAAGAAATACTAGAAAATTCAGCCCAAATCACACTTCACAAACTAGACGGAATTTAATACGCAAATAGACATTACTCAAAAGTTTAGGGCTTAAATTCACTTTGGCAAGAACATCAACAATTCAGGTAAGAATTGATGGAGATTGTATCAATAATAAGAAAGGATATCATTCTATGTGATATTTATGAATAATAAAGGGTAATTTCTTCGTATTCGAAAACTCAAGGCTAAAGCTGATATAGAAACTAGAGGAGGATTTTGGGGGCACAAGGGAAGAACAATTTCCCTTGTTGAATTTCCACATACCTGACTAAAAATCTCCCAGAGAAGAAGACTTGAACTGCTGCAATGGAGCACAACCCTAAGCTTGCTTGAGAGTTTTCTTTAGGGACTTTTCGATGAACTTTTTGAGATTAAACATAGGAATGAGGGAAGGATCCATTTAAACCCTCTAATAAGTCTGAAATTACATCCAAAACGACGTTGTTTAAAGCTTAGGAGAGTAGGAAGTTACTATATAGCCCTTAGAAAATCGCTGGAAAAAACTAGCAGGTGACCCTAACAGATGACCTAACGGGTCGTGGTGGCTGACCACGACTCGTGGTCATACCCGTTGAGTGCACTGCCCGGAATCCTCTTTAGGTCACCACGAGGGAGCTAACCATTCGTGGTCACCAGTCGTGGACCATGTTGTCTCACTTATGAAGTTTCTATACTAATCTTGAACACGAGTCACACAACGAGTCGTTACCAGTGATGACGACTCGTGGTGACACTTGTTAGGTGCATTGCCTAACAACTGACTAGGGCTGGTAACGGGGGACATAACGAGTCATTTCATTTTACTAAGACTCGTGAGATCTTCCGTTGGGAGCACTGCTTCTCCCTTACCAATACTTATTTCTCCTTCTCACGACTGACCTAATGAGTTGTTAGGTCTCACAACGACCCATTAGGTGAGTTGTTCTGTGACAACTGCAGCAAATTTCCAGTTTTTCTAATTTAAGTCCCGAATCTAGTTTGAGTTTTTGGGGCATTACACTGTGCACAAAGAAGAGGGACGCACAGGCGCTGTAGCGCATACAATTGTGCGACGCGCAGGCACAACAATGCATTTACTGGTGCGGCGTGTTGGTAATCCCTCATAGGGACTAGAACGACACACAGAGGTTGTCCAGCTGAAAAATTATTTTGTCAAATGTGGGTCAACTTGACCCAAGGAAGGATTTAAAATGTAAAACCTAAATTTTTCCTCACTTTTTCAGCATACCCGCACTACACATCCCTATTCCTTCTCAATTTTCTCTCTAAAACTTCATCTGCTTCAAAAATCTTCTGAATTTCTTCAGTCAAACCATAAAAAAGTTTATTTTTCTTGATATTTCAATAAAAATGGCTCCAATATCTAGCAAAGAAAAGGATGCAGCTTCTTTAATCCATGACAAAAAAGGGTCCAGAATGGGTCAAGATGCTCAAAATGAGGATGCTAGAATGCCACAATAACCACCAAGGAGTTAAGGACTTCGTTGGGTCACGGAGCAAGAATGTAAAAAGTGGTTTAAAGAGCATAAAGAATTAAAATATTCTCATGAATTATTTGTTGAAAGAGATAGCTTAGCATCCAACTTTCCTCACATGATTGGTAGAATACATACTCCCAGGTTGGATTTTGTGTTCAATGATCCGTGGGAGTGTAATTTAAATATGGTGAGGGAATTTTTGGCAAATTAGGAGCCTAAGGAGAGGACAAACCAAGTAAAGATTAGAGGAAAAATTGGAATTTTACGCCCGCTGCTTTAAATAGAGCTTGGTACTCCTAATGTTGATCCACAAGGAATGAAATACCTTCTCTTAATATCTCATAATAGAGAGATATGACATACTCTCAATGGCCTAAATTCGGTAGCTAGGTGGGCCCGACACCAGTAGTACGGGTATCACATATCTTTTCCTTATGAACATATGAGAAGGGAAGCTAGAATGTGTTTAAAAATTATTTGCGCTTGTTTGGTGCCTGGAAAGCATGTGATGCATGTAACTAGAGAGAGAGAGAGTTTGTGTTATTTTTACTTTAATGACTGGGAGGCCGATAAATGTTGGAGTCATTATTAGGAATGCATTGAGGAGGGAAAGTGTGAGAAGGGATAGAGATTTAGTTTTGGGGGTCTTTTGACCCGATTCCTGATAGAGCGGCAAATTGATGAGAAGGTAGTCGGTTATAGACCACAATATGACCCAAATGGGGTAGATGTGACAAAGACAAAGGAGTTTGAGGGTATAACATGGTCCTGTGATATCTATTAGTGAGTGCAATGCACGCATTGATAATGTTCTTAGTCACTTGTATGGTATGAAAATGCTTTAGCTAAGGATGAGCGGAGTGTCAAAGAAGCAGCTACAGTAGCTGAATATAGACTACCTTTTGAGCAAGCATTCTAGAGCTCTCTACAGAGTTGAGCTAGGTGTTGAGGAGCCCTTTGATGATGATGATGCTACTGATGAGGAGCAGGCTTGAGTTGAATCTGATTTGGAGTCTGTTGGTGATTGTGAAGACGACGCAGAGATGGGGGAAGCTACTTATGCCCCCACAGATGACGAGGATTAGGCCCAGGGAGTTCTTCTTTCACCCTTTTAAATTATGTTTTATTGTTTTAGCACTGAGGACAGTGTTATTGATTAAGTGTGGGGTGGGAGAAGTAAACTTCCTTATACCATCATACCTTGATTGCTAAATTTGTTCATGGTAGACCTAAATTTTTTTTTTTGTGATGCGTGACTTATTCCTGCTAGTTTGTAGTATTTTTTTAAATATTTTTGGTCTTGTTTTATTTGAGTTTTCTCGATTTTATTTTCGGTACTTTTTTGGTGGATAGTCCCTTAGAAATGATTAGAGGGTCTAGCTTTTTTATTTTTAATTCATAGTCATGACTATTCCCGATGATGGATGGATGACGATCATCTTAAGAGAAAATCAGTCATTGTTAGGAGAACAAGAACTTGAAACCTTACGAATGCTAGGTGCTTCAATTAGGGTATCATTGATATGTTGCATGATTCACTCAAAAATGCATGAGAAGATAGAAATACTTAGACTTTTGGAACTTGACTCCTATGCTTGAAAAATTGGGCTTAATAATGTGAAACATTTAATATGATAGATGTGTTTATGTAATCTTGATTACCATTATTAAACCATATGCCATTGTGTGTGAGAGATTTTTTTGTATACTTCATGCTTGCAATTTGATGTCTAGGACTTATCCGGTGTGTGTGCAATATAAAATGAGAATGTTAAATCTAGGAAGTGATAGAGGCATTTCTTTGGAAACCTATTTGTATTTTGAATTTACTTACTATGATGTGATTATCCTAGTTAGACATTTTGAGCCATATCCTATTCTTTTAATAGCTATATTACAAGATTAATACCTTTTGTTCTATTGACCTTTGTTTGATCCAAATGACTCCTAGAGCACTTTAATTGAAAATTTTGCATAAAAGGGCACAAGTGATGAAAAAGGGGGGAAAGCTAAAGTGTGGAAATTAAAAAAAATAAAAAGGGTGAAGATGAATAACAAGGAGGGTGATATTAGTGGGGAAAGAAAAAGAGAAAAAAATTGAAAAATAAATGAATGGATCATGAAAGATTTTTTTTATGAATGAGGTTAAAGTTAAAAATTCACTATTAGTCACCAAAGTTGCGAAAATAGAAAACAAAAGGAAGGACTAAGGAGAAAAAATTAGGAGTTTTTAGAATGTGCTAAAAAGTCAAAGAGTTGTGAAGATTAAAGTGCTTACGAAAATTAGTTACTATCTTGGCCAAATAGTTTCTACCCGTCCTTTAGCCTACGTTATAACCATTTTTGTGTCCTAATAGATCTTAGATTCGATGTGCTATATTAGTGGAGTATTTACACTAAGGGCAAGCCTAAGAGTTGTCTTTTGCGTGCATATTGAGTTCTTTGGGAGAGTGAGTAATTTTGCTATATCTATGCCCAAGTCAAATTTATTGTATATTATGTGAGTGAAAGGGCATCTCTCTAAATAGTGAGAGGCACATAATGGTGAGATTTTTGGTATATCTTTGATCGCTAAATTGCATATTTTCACGCCCCACCTTGGGAGGCACGACTGACACCTAGTACCATACCGGGATCTGAGCTAACCTGGCTGGCATAAGCACCATTGGTGCCTACCAGCGACTCATAATTAAGAAAACAAACTGCTATATCTCGGTTGTAAACACAACCTTTGGCCGACAAGGCCACACAACACATGTAAAAGAAAATAGCTAACCCAGCCAATACAGAACTAAAAGAGATCCTATGCGGGCCAACAAGACCATCATGTTATCTAGTTATAATAGGAATGAAAACAGGCAGCTATAATAGGCCCCACACGGCCAACACATAAAATACGATATACATGGGCCCCACATGGACAACAACAACCAACTGACTGAAGATTGTAGCCTGCAAGCCTCTAAGAATGAGAATATTGGTCGGGACAGGGCCCCAACCTACCCAATAACTATACAAATAAAAGACTGTATCTCTACAACCTGGCAACTCTGAATGAAAGGACTTGGTCAAACCGATGGCCCTGATCAGCTTCTAATGGAGCTCCTGAACTCTGTCTGTCTACACCTGCAGGCAAGTATGCAGGCCCCATAGTTGGGCATTAGTACAATATGTATTGAATATGTAACGCAGTAACAGAAGTTGATTAAAATTGATAAAGAACTGAAAGTGAATAGTAGTAATGGCCAGAAGTTAACCTGTACGCTTTCTTTTCCATAACCTGCATATGGTAAATCACTACATGTATATTAGCTGAAACTGTATGACTATTCATTCATAAGCTATAGCTGGCAGACAAATACACAAACAAGAACCAAATATGGCCCCCATAAGCTGAGAAGGTACAAGCAATATAGAATAGCCTACTTGGGCCCCCATAAGCCTCGGCAGGTGCCAATCAGTCTATATACCCCTATTGGTACCCCGCAGACTCTACAAATAACTATAACTATATTTGAGCCATCTAGGATCCTATAACTGTACTGAGTCATCTGGGCTCCTGTAACTGCATCTAGACCCCGAGCCTTGGCTCGACTGAGGGTCATAATGTAACTGCTGTAACTGGATCCCGAGCCTTGGCTCGACTATGGATTATAATGTATCTACTGTAACTGGATCCCAAGCCTTTGCTCGACTATGGATCATAATATAACTGTTGTAACTAGATAAGGCCCTCACGACCTCTATGTGGTGTAACTCAATACGACCCTCACGACCTCAATCTGGTGAAACTCAATACGGCCCTCACGGCCTTAATCTGGTGAAACTCAATACGGCCCTCACAGCCTCAATCTGGTGGAATTCAATACGGCCCTCACGACCTCAATCTGGTCCTTTCGGACATCATACTGCCCCTACAAGCATGGCCTTATAGGCCACAACATCCAACAACCCAAATATCATAAGAAAAAACCAATCAAGCGAGGGTTAGCTCTGACGAGGGTTACTATATCATTGTTGTCATCTCAATTCTATTCATAACAGGTGACTATAATGAGCTTACTCTAGAATACTTGTCCTCTGCGTGGATCAACTGTGGGCTGATACTAATCGGATATGCTCCTAAGTAGTCAGCCCTAACCTTCCATAGACAACTTATTATAACTCTTAGCTTGGAGGTAATACTGTAACACTGTGGTTATAACCCTTAGACACTAACTTTGTCTGTTCAAATTTTATATGTCTTCTCTGGGCGATTCTTAACCTTGTAGGTATGTTATCTGGACATAGCCATTCCCGGCAATCTATACCTGAGTATCTTATAAGAGTAGGCTGGGGCGTTGGCCCCATATCTAGCTAGTAAAAAAGCTTCCTTTTTAGGGTATCTACTACTCTATCAAACTGGTAACAACTGGGGTGGTGCCTTAAGTGACCTATACGATAATCACCGCGTCGACTAAAACTAACTGTCACTGGCAATAGCCTCTATGTGGCAGAGTGACCCCCAATTCACCAGGCAACCCTGATGTTGCTGACTCTAGAGTAAGACCATACTAACATAATTATGGCCCTGGAGGTATCAAGGTACGCCAACAGCCTCTGGGCGAGCTTTACTAACAATACTGGCGCCAAATTGATAGTTATATCGCCCGGCTGCGCCTATGCTATTCAACTTACTAACTTAGGCCCAACAGCTATCCATAAACTTCTAAAGCTTAGCCATGATTCCAAAATATCAATTCTACTAACATAGTAAATAGGAGGACGGAGGAGTTTCTAGGACACTTCTAGCATGAGTCATACTTAAAAAAATCTTCTATCCTAACAAGGGATACTGCCATATACTCTTTAAATGCTTTCTAGTAGCTAGCCGTAACATATGTAATCATAATCTACTGATAATAGCTAATCTCAACATACATGATCCTTATATAATAGTAGCAGATAATTACAACATGTAGGATCGTTGTCTACGTTCAAAAACATAGGTCATAGTATTATACGACGAAAATAACTTTTCAAAGGAGTAAGCCTTAACATACCTCGAATACTGATTCTTATTTAACTGAAGAGTTTCAACCTGTAACCGGCGGTTCCACTCAATTGCAGCCCTTACACTGAGAGAATAAAGTTATTCCAATACTATGAGTCAACAAACGACGATATCTTTTAATAACAATGTTAACTATAACTCAACTCTATTTAACTTGGCCGACAACCTACAATTTGTTACACCCCATAAGTTTCTAAAATTTAGTCGACCTATTCGTACGTTAGTTAAGAGTTTTAGAGTTCAATACATGCTAGAAAAGGGCCCGGGAAAAGGTTGGACGAGCACGGAGAAGGCCGGGCCGGCTGCCCAAGGGGGCAACATGGCACGGACCTTGCTCCTCCGTGTTGGGCCCCGTGGCATGCCCGTAAAACAGCGCATTGGGGTCCATGCCACATTGCCCTGTCCACCGCCTCAACTATATATATGTTCTCTCCTTGGATTTTGGTTCATTTTCAATATATAAACACGGCCAGAGAGGAAATTAACGAAGGAAATCAATAATTTTCATCCGTTTACACCATAAAACGTTGCCCGAATTCAAATTAACTTCGGGTATTAAAGTTTAAGGCTGCAAGGAGCATTACTACAGAGTTATTTTCACGAAATTCACCTGGCGAATCATCGCCCCGCCGAGCTAAAGTCATTGGAATTGCTCCAAACTAGTGTTAATACGATAACAGGCTTAAAGTAAGAATTTCTCCCTTCTAGATCCCCGAGAAATTATGAGTTTTCTATCGTGATCCGTCAAGTTGAAATATAGTTAATATTTATATATTAAGTTGTCATTTTCTCCGAATTTAGTATTGAAATCAGTCTCATTCTTCCTATAATATGATTGCAGTTGAGAAGAGCAGCTGAATACGAGCTAAAACTCGCCAGTTAGTCAGTAACCGACAATCAAGGTATGTTAAGGCAGTTCCTTCGGCAAGTTAGTTCCTATGGTATTATAACTCAGTCTAAATCCCAGTAAGAGAATCAGAAGTACGTAATCATGAATAGTTGTTGCTATTAGCTGAGGCTAGTATTCTATGTTGTGTTGGGATTTGATTTGTCTATATAGCCTCCGTGCCAACCCCAGGATTACTAGTTGTGTCGACACCTGCCAGGGGCGAGATGACGTCGCTCCAGAAAGAGCGGCATGCCGTCTGCAAAGGACAAAGATGGGGTCCCAGGTCCTCATAGATTCCATTCCATGGATGGACTATTATACGTACGCTGTATCGGCACCACACCCTCGACGAGCTTGGTGCCCGGGGTGCATATACTAGGAGTCCACTGGACTCAGACACAGCTACAGTCAGGAGCTGAGCGGGCTCAGTTGCAGACCCAGGGGACTGGCAGGATGGCTATAGTTACCAGCATGACCCGTTATGACCTTGATAGGGGTATACAGATTGACGTGTATTCACCAGGGCTTATGGGGGCCCCAGGTGGGTTGTTCTGTGCTGGTTATACCTTCCGACTTATGGGGATCAGATAAGGTTCTTGTTTGCTTTAGTTGTTGGTAGACTATATAATAGAAACCCAGCTATTCAGGTATGACTTCTGTCCCCTTTCTTTCTGTCATTTCAGCTTTATCTTTACTACTCAGTTATTTACAGTTATCGCTTACATATTCAGTACCTATTATACTGACGCCCTTTCTGGGGTGCTGCATTACTTGTATGTAGGTACGGATAGACGAAGAGCAGGTCCCTCATAGATTTCAGCCAGCATCGTCAGAACAGTTAGCTCCTTTCTTCCGGAGCCTATAGATAGAAGGTTTACCTATTTTGACTGTACAGTTTATAGGCAGGTCGGGGCCTTGTCCCTACCATCATATTATTCCTAGAGGCTTGCAGATTATATCTATTTCCCTGTGGTTAGCTGTTATAGGCCGTATGGGGCCTATATGTGCTTCAGTTATGTGTTGGTCGTGTGGGGCCCTATTCAGCTGATAGATTAGCGGCCTTGTCGGCCATAGTTTAGCGTAGCCTGGATTTACTTTACAGTCATAACTAGACATCATGGTGGTCTTGTCAGCTCGGATAGGATTCCTTGTTGTTGTTGTTTCTGGCTAGCTGGTTTCCTTTTACAGATGGTTATCAGGCCTTATCGGTCGGGGGCTGTGTTTAAGCCGAGATATAGCCCGTTGTTTCTTTGATTTAAGAGTTAGTGCCAGCCCTACACTAGAAGTACTTAGGCTCAGTCAGCTTAGTCAGTTCAGATCCTCGTAGGGCACCAGGTGCCAGTCATGCCTCCCAAGGTGGGGCGTGACACAATTTCTCAAGAGTTCAGAAGGGAGAAATGCTTACCTGTTGCCTGTGGCCATTTAGAATCCAATTTGCGGCAATTCCGACAACCTTTACTCGATGGAGTTCTGGTACTCCAGGAAAATTCTTAAGAAATAACTCTGCAGAGATGCTTCTCATATGCCTAGAACTCGTTATCCAAGACGAATATGCATTTGGATGGAGTTTAGCAGTGTAATTTGATGGAAAATTGATGA